>JAJVSH010000028.1:1418881-1481996 GCA_021460005.1 Tetramorium alpestre | reverse complement strand
AAATTAACTAAACAAAGTAATATATATATATATTACTTTGTTTAGTTAATTTAATATCTTATTTTATGAATTCTAACTAATAAGATAGGTATTTACTGTTTTCAGGAGAGATCGAGGATTTTGTTACAAAGTATTAATTTTAGAACAAAACGTATTGGATGTCAGCGGGGAACGGACGCAAATACCGTCTTGCTGTGGGAATGTGATATTCAGTTACTTAATTCCAAGTGTATTACATTTAATAGCCTATTTGTACACGATATATCTATTTCGCGTTAAGGAAAATGAGCAGCTGCAAAATTTGATGGAGAGAGCATTTCTACTCTCCTCAAATCCGATAAATCGCGGCAATCAAAAACGTCTTGTGCACATATTGTGGCTGTTTATAGCGTTGGGCATCGTATGGATGATTATGGCATTAATTACGGTGAACATTCAGATGGCAGAGAGAAGTATTGTATTTCAGTGGATGGAAAATAGGTAATTACGCATTATTAATGCATAAATAATCTGGGCATTAGAATGAAAAATATTCGAGAAGACAAAAATAAGTTTAAGTATTTATATTTCATCCCTTAGTCCATATCAGGTGAAAATAACGTTGAAGGTGTTCTTAATCATTTGCACCTTATGGCATGATATGGTTCAAGGGACCATTATAACAAGCTACTGTCTGCAAGGGCAATTACTGATGTCGCATCTTTACTTTTTACGCAGCAAGTTGCTCCAACATATTCTACTGCCCATCGATTGGATGAGGGTTTGTGATCTATATATTGCAATGATCTTTTATTTTAGGTCTGAAAAAAGAAATGAACAAATATTAAAATTTTGAGGCTTGAATGTATATGCTATAAAACGATTTTTTTTCTTTTTTTCTTTGTGCATTATAATTGGAGGAGTCTTGTTTGACTTTCGAGTTTGACTTGCGCACAAAAGATTCCTCAACTAATGTCTTGAAACCGATCTCGATCTGATGTTCTATGATTCTACGTTATTGTAATTTGTTAATATAATTTCTTGTTACAATAGAAATTTGATATTCAACAAATTAATGTCGTGAAAAAACCATTTATGGTCGTGAAAAAATCTTATTAAAAAAACAAAACTGCAGTTTCAAAATACTAATTGAGAAATCTACAAAAAAATTAAATTAGGATTGTTACAAGCACAAAGAAAAAAATGATAATCATTTTATGACTCAAATATTATAATTTGCATATAGATGGGTCGTTTATTATTCAACTTAATTGATTTTATTCGCTAATTCTATTAATAAATTTCCTTTTGTGACTCGCAGGACATCGATGAGTTCAAGAAACTGCTGAAGTACTTCAACGACGAATTAGGACCAGCTGTATGTATTTACACTATAGTCAATCTGTCCTGGGCAGCCGCGGGTATCGTATGGTTGTTTCAATATTATGTCAATGATGTAAATAACGATCCTGTTACATATGTTAATGTAATGAACGTTATATTATGGATTTTAATTTCAATCGCTCCATTTATACAGGTACATTACTGTCATGTTATATCATTTCTCTTGCTTTACATTTCAATTTGATCAATTAATATATTACATGTTTTTTCAGGCTGCTCGTTTAACGAACGCTTGTTCCACGATCCGAGCTGTGGGACACGAGATACGTATACGGCCATTTGTCTATCAAACCACTCCGGGCGAGGATCTTGATAGTATATTGTTGTATACGTCCTCATTAAAGATGTGCGCCAGACTATTCAGGATACCTATCAAGGGTAGATATTTATGCCTTCTGCTAACTATCGGCAGTATTTCTATTCTCACTTTAGGGCAGTGCCGATTTTTCTCATAATTATACTTTAGTCAATACGTTAGTCAAGGGTGAGCTGCGTAAATGCGTCGGGCTCTTTTTTTAAGTGTTACAAATAGTCTTTTATAATTGTTTACATAGAATGTATTATCTAGCCATTTAAGTTATTTAAGTTTAACTTTTTTTACAAATATTTATAATATAGATATGGTAATGTATAGATAATTGTAACGCATAAAAAAATGTGCGATACATTAAAAATTCGAGTGAGAATTCTGTTAATAAAGACTTTTTTACACAGCTATATGCGCTTCTATTTACATCTCTATAATGACGTTTTGTACGTAACATTTTATGTCTTAATCGAAAATGACAGTCGAGAGTGATAGAGAAGATATTGTAAAAGGTATTTTATTTACTTCTTATTATCCAATACATTACACTCTCCAGTAATGGCAGTAATATTGCAATATCCTGTAATTTTAACTCGCATTGTAAATTTTCCTACTTGTAAACCTACAAATATTCAATAAACATTTTTCTTACAAAAATTCTGTTTAGAAGCTGCAGGTATAGATGCAAAAATCATGTTAATGTTGTATTAATTATACATTTTTTATAACAGAGAAATAAATAAGCAGAAAAAATATGCAGATATTTACTTTAATGACTGAAGAAATTCACAATACAAAATGATATTGTCGAGTTCTATTTGTGTTTGTTCTATTTGTTTTATTTAAGTCGATTTACGGAACGACTACGAAACGACTGGCGAATATAAGTTTAAAAGTTTTGTAAATTCATTGAATGAAAATGGATTAGCGCTTTATCAAATTAATATATTTTACATATAGTTGTCTTATATAATTATACCATATACATGAGTTTCAAAAACTTCGCAAAAATTCTTAGCGACGTTATCTAAGATATTAAATCTCAATACTCAAAATTCGAGGTGCGGGAAATGATCGTAGAAATTATAAATAAGATAACGATCAATTTCAACACACAGATTAAAATTATTGGACGAGAGAGATATCGTGATATCAAAGACGTATTAATAGGGAGGCTTTTGTAAATAAATAATTATGAAACAATTTTTTTTGTCCATGAATTTTGCATCCTTATTAATAAAGCATAGTCAGTGATATCAGTAAATTTGAAAGATATCGGGAAATAGTTGTACTTAATAAATATTATTGTTTTAATAAGAGAGTTATTCTAATATACATTCATAATTTTAGCATTTACAGGAATTACTTAATTTTGACTAAATAGCGCATGATATTGACACTTTATGGTACTGCCTTTAGAGTATTAAACATTGTAGTAGCACCTGCATAGTGTTTCACTTCACCAATAAGTCTACTTAGTGATATTCGCATTATTTTTTAAATGTTTCGCATTGACAATATTATACATACCTAAATTTTGTAAAAAGTGTCGTTACAATAAGATTTACGATGGACGAAGTAAGGGGTAAGAACACAGAGAGTTCACAGAAAACATCAACAAAATTTGTCTTGAAAATTGTAAATTGTGTAAATCCCAAGTTCACAGATGCACTTCCTCGATAATAACTCAGTGACGTGGAATGTGAAAGTTATACAGTTGTTCCTGATCAATTTATTTAGATAATGTGTCTAACAACGTATCAAGAAATACGTTATGAGAACATTTGATCTATAATGACAGAAAACATGTAATCTACAATCACTGGAAGTCAATGGCAATTATCATCTTAAACCAATTTGGAAAATGTTATATATTATCAGTTCAACTCACTTATCCACGAATTTGATATTCCAAATTATTTTTATAAATTGCACAAGTAAATCTTATATCAAAATAGTTTTATTTCTAATCACAAGAGTTTCCGCGGCGAACCTTGGATTAATTGTAAGTGGTGATAAGTAAGAAAACAGATCAACAGAAAATTTTTAACCAGATCTCTATAGGAAGATATTATGAATCATATAAAGATAAGCTACTTATATAATACATCACTATCATTTAATCATAATAAAAAAAATAGTATGAATGATGGTAATTGAAATATTGCGAGATTATGATATTTATAAACAGAAATTTCGTTAATTACAGAATATTATGATAAAAAAAAAACGAATTGTTCTTAGTTTAATGGACTATTCTTATGATGTTTCAGCTGCCTCTAGTTTCCGTTGATGACGATCCTTCACCTCGTTGAATTTTTAACCATTCAACAAATTCGTCAAGCATTACTGGCCCTAGAAGAACCATAATATAACACACCACCATGTATGAACTAATTCACATTTTTCATTAGAATCAACATAACCATTCCCTCCTGTGCACTTACATGCTCCATCTAAATCATAATTAGATAAGTCATTATTGATTGTACGTGAAAATTCTAATATGTTGCACCATTGATCTTTATTGATCACTTTGTACTTTGATTGATCTAGGAACTGAGCAAACTGCGCAAACAGTGGCCAATGTTTTCCCAAAAGCAGTTGTAACATTGCTCTTGCCGTTTCCATGTCCATGCTACGCTGATCTTTGTCCTATAAAAAATTTAAGCGAAATCATCAGAAGCCGTAGAAAACATTGATATCCATTACACTCGTGTATGTGTATATCTGAGCATTATTAATACAGATAATATCATACATACTCTAGCGAAATCGTAAGCATATCTGTAGATTCCCTTAAATGTGTATGGGTCGGTTAATTGATTTCTTAGGTACTCAAGCTTCTGTTGTATTTTACTAATCGAATCACACTGAAGCTCCGAGAAACCTTTAAGCCATTCACTCAGTGTGAAGAAGCCCATTTGGCGAGCATTCATCCTATATGCGAGAACAAGCATCACCACGTTTTCGGGTTCTACGCCGATATCTTCACAGAACTTTTCCATTCCTTCAGGTCCGAGAGTGTCCGCATCATCTGGCGAGGTATATTCTCTGAACCAGGTGATGCAACGTTTTTGGGAGAACGTCGACGCATTAGGTACATCATCAGATTTTGTATATCGTCTGGCACTGCAACAATATCATTCGTATATTGAAAATAAATTAAAACTTACTCTTATTTATCTTAATTGATCAATAATGTACGTGACAATTACAAAAGTATTGAATTAAAAAAAAATATTGAATACTACCGGAGTGTTTTAAGATTGCCTTTAATTAATATTATTAATTTTTCTTGTTTCATAATAAAACGATAAAATACATTAGGCATAATTCAATAAATTTATATATACATATGTGTATATGTATAGTATTATTATAAAATATAGTTTCAAACCTAGAGGTATGTCTTAACCGTTTTGAAGGATGCCTAGGTAAACTTTCTTCATGTGCACCAGACACTGACATATCAATGGGAGTATGATTATGATTTGTGCTGGAAGGTCCTCTTCGCTTGCTACGTGGCATCCCTCTGTTCACTAGAATAAAAATTTTTACTCAAACCATTTTCCTCTCTTAAATTAACGCTTAAGAAAGTAAATTGTTTCCATTGTAAATATCTCTTGACGGCAGTATATCCGTTTTTTAAATATAATAAAATTACATCTTTACATACAAGGTATTCAAAAATTTGATGTCCTAGCTGCTAAAAATAATAGAAGAGATCAAAACAAATATCTTTGGTAAACAATTAGAAATCTGAACTACCTGTCAACTTCCGCAGATAAAATAACTGGAGAAGATATTAGGAACAAAGTTGAAAAATCAAAGTACGAGCAAAAAAACAAGATGTTATTGTTAATGTTTAATTTATTGGCCTAATCAAAACAAAATAACGTGAATGCCTCGACTTCCTTAGCATAATTATGATATATAATTAATTACATAATTAAAAAAGATATCTCCCAATAAATAATTAACAAAAAACATGAATCATAAATCAAATAAATAAGAAGTCACAATAATTAGATTAAAAATAAAATATTACATTATAATAATGTCTAAACTGTTAAGAGTAATATAAAGACCGAAACAAATGATTTTGTTAATTTATTTACATTAAAAGCCTTCTTTGCAGGTTGAATAGTTGCTCTATTTCAGACCATTGTTTATTACACTTCTATCTTATTACACCCAGCTTGAGAATAGGATTTTTAATACATACAAAATTTTTATGTATTTAAAAAATATCCATCATTTATTACACAATAATATAATTTAAAAATAAATATTTTTGAGTTATTTGTAAAAGACTAGTGAGAATTCAATACACTCAATAAAGAAATAATATATAACTACAATACATTTATTCTTCTTCAATCAATAATTATTACACCAAAATCATATTTAAACATAATATTACAGAATTTTTATGATTCAAAATATTCAAACTCATTTTCTAAAAAACTTTTGAGTTACATTATTGTTGCAGCCAATGTAAAAAATATATTATACTCTTTATACTCTTACTCTTTATACTTTTACTCTTTTTTTAATATATATTTCTTTTATATATATATATACTGTATAAAAGATATATATTAAATATACATTTTTTCATTCAATAAAAAATAAATTGTTTGCACAATGTCAGCAACAGGTTTGATCAGAAATTAAATAAACAATTATCCTAATTTTATCTGCATTAAACTCATGTTTCGCCAACAATGCCTGCTGATAAAACTGAATATACAATATATTTTTTTATTTGGGATATTTGCAACTTTAAAGAGACATTTATACCTAGATTTAAACTTTCTTTTTTTAATTATTATATTATCATACCTGTATATATTTGATTTGTACATATATGTCTGATAAATTAGTTGTTAAAAATACATACACAATATATGTATATGTACATATATACAATAATGTCAGAAATATTGGGTACGCAGCAGAAAAATTATCAATTTTCAGATACTAGGGGTGAAAAAAAAATGAATTCAATGAAATAAATTTAGGTTTGACATTCTATTTTTATATTATTATCGTTTATTGAAAAGTACCAATTTTTGTACTTGTATTATACAATTAAAAAGAATATAATGGTTCTTCTGCTGCGCACCTTCTTTTATTTCTGCAAACTCATTTTATATGTATATATATATATATATATATATATCTTTTTTTAACAGCTAATTTATTATTGAATTTTGAGAATAAATCTACATGCCCAAAAGTTAATCTGAGGAAAATTCATATAGACTGAATCAATTTATGGAGCTCTCGTGTCAACATGATAAGATTGATTTACAATTCAATCTTGAATTTCTTGACATCAGAACTAATGATTTCAAGATGTGCCTTCCGAGATATTTCGAAATGACAAAAAGTAACGGGTAAAGAAAAATTCGCAGAACGAAAACTGACAGATTCGTAGAGCGGTGAACGGATTTACGCGAAGCGAGGGAGACGACGGGGGAGGGACGACGCGTTAAAAGGAAAACGAGATGACATTGAGAATAATGTAATCTCATCGTAACGTAAATGATTATGTACGCGCATACGACTGCAGTGAGAGCGTGCATACATCCCGTAGATGAAACGCGCTATTTCCGGAAAGTCGATGCTCACCTTACCGATTAGCGCACGCGGCAAGAAACCATCGCGTCTTCTTCGAGGAAGCGACAGAGCGTGGAATAATGGAAAAATGCGAGACGAGAGCTCGACATTATTAATACGCGGGGAGCGTAGGGCTGGGAAGATGGATCTAATGCTCTTGCCGCGAGCGGCCAGGACACTCGCTCATCAAACGGCTTAGATCGGAAATGTCGAAGCCGAATATCGCAGTCGAGGGCGACCACGAGAATAACCTGACTGTACTTTTTTTTTCGTTAAATTACCGTCTCTTTCTCTTTCTGTCCGAAACAGAAAAAAGAGGGGGAGGGGGGAGAGAAAGAGATAGAACGCGCGATCAAGCAAATTATCACGATTATGCGAGGTTAGGATCGCCAATTAAATTCACATATCACGCGATCGGTCGGTCTGGCGGTTCTACCTGGAGATTCGACGTGACGGCGGCGTCGAGGAAGAATTTGCGCGCGTCCGCTTCGCTCGTCGTGCTCGCTCAATCGAAATCGCGAGAGACGCAGGGCGTTTCAAGAGCACGCCGAACGAGATTAACGAGAGAACGGCCCTTGAGGGCGAATGCATGTATGCATGCGTGCATACGTGCGTGCGAATCGCGTGAGTCACGTTGTAATATTAGACGCGAGGTTTTCCGTCCCGCGGAGCATCTCGGCGACAATCGCACGACGGTGACGAGGCACCCCGCGGGACTCAGGCACGGAGACGTCGCGTCTCTTACCTTCCTCCACAAATCGCTAGAAAAGTCGTTTACTCCCCGTGGAAGTTATCACTCCGTCGTGTCACACGCGTGTGTCGAATATCGAGATCATCGAGTTTTACGTCCACGGGCTGCCGCGGGCCGTACGAACGGTATCGATCATAGTGCCATTGACGACGTTATACCTCCGATCGATCGGTTAATTTGAATTCGGTATCTCCGATATTCTATGTACCCAAAATACCGCACGGTCCAAGATCCTCTTGCGGAACCCACAGTCAGTTTTATTTCGTTTTAATACCGTTTTCATAGACGGCATGCCTTTCCCCCACTCTCTCGCTCCGACAGGGATACCACAATGTACAAATGCTTTTTCACTATCTTCCTGATGGTGGATTTTCATCATAGGGACTGTAGGGAGCTTTCCATTCTGGGTATATTCCATAGAGATAGGGAGATAGGACATGGAGATAGGAATAACAGGAGGAAGCATAAGATACCTTTTTAGACGAGGGGGGGGTATATTCTGAGAGGTAAGGAGAAATCGGTCGACGACCATATTGGAAGGAGAAAGATAACCGCTGAATTTCAAAGATTATCTTTCTCCTTCCAATATGGTCGCCATCTTGAGTGGCAAACCTTCGTCCCACGTCTCATGCTTCACCCCCGCGCATTTATGCTCCCTCCAGATATTCCTACCTCCATGGGCTAATATTACATGTGTTGTACGACAAATTTTTCCAGTATATTGATTGGCTATAAAATAGTAACGTTCTCGAATCTCTAGAATTTTTTTCTATTGCAACCAATCAACACGCTTTAAAAATTCGTATGACAA
Organism: Tetramorium alpestre; assembly: GCA_021460005.1. Lineage (NCBI taxonomy): Eukaryota > Metazoa > Arthropoda > Insecta > Hymenoptera > Formicidae > Tetramorium > Tetramorium alpestre. The sequence continues at coordinate 1,473,116 of JAJVSH010000028.1, read as the reverse complement.
ATGTAATATCAGCCTTAAGCCTTGTGTCCAATGCTAGAACTCGGTCCGAGATCTCAATCCGAGAAATTTGTAGCCAATCAACTTGCAGCTTTTACGGAAAAGTAGCAAAGTTATTGGCCAGCTTTATTGAGAGAAAAAGAAGAAGTGCCAGAGCATGGAGGTAGGAATAACAGAAGGGAGCATAAATGCGCGGGGATGAAGAATGAGACGTGGGACGAAGGTTACCACTCAAGATGGCGACCATATTGGAAGGAGAAAAATAACCATATTGGAAGGAGAAAAATAACCATATTGGAAGAAGAAAGATAACCTCTGAATTTCAGAGGTTATCTTTCTCCTTTCAATATGATCGTCGACCGATTTCTCCTTACCTCTCAGAATATACCCTCCTCGTCTAAAAAGATATCTTATGCTCCCTCCTGTTATTCCTACCTCCATGTGCTTCCATGCTGATTCTTGTACCGTGTGATTTCACCCTAAGATATATCGGAACGCATCCATTGGCAACGCTTGATTCAGCATTTTACGTGTTGGTACTGCTCAAACGTCAGTTGTAGTCAGTTTTAATTTTGAAAGTAAACAACGATTTAAAACCCCCCTGATCAAATCTGGAACGTCATACGATCTCATCCCATGTGAATTTAACACCCTAATTCAGCGATCACGTAGGTATTGCCACTTATCTTAACTAATCACTGCTTTGTTGTTTATTTTGTGATTAAATAATTTAAATTAAACTTGAATAAATAACTTATCTTAAAGAAAAAAAATGGTTAATAGCTTATAAGTTCAACCTTTAAGAACAAAGAATCGAAATTGTTTCTTCGTACTGATGCATTTATTACATTCTTAACGCAATTTTCAATAAATATTTATTTAGAATTATGTCTATAGTTAAACATTCCACACTACTAAAACTTGTTATTACATGACCTCTAAATTGTGGAATGAGAGATTTGTGTATGAATTTTTATTACTTATTATTTGACTCTTGTTTACAGGAAATAAGCTATTTATAACAGTTAGTTTTGTTCATCTGTGTTTAATATCATGGGCAATTACGCGAGTAAGCTATTATCTTATACTAATGAGAGTCGAAAGGAATGCAACGAGCATCAAACATCTGTGCAGCAAGCATCTATGGAAGATAACAGTATCTACACACCAGAGTTGTCTGAAAAAAGAGTACTGGGTGATCCACGCTCAATCTCGACTGGAATTAAAAGAACTCCTATCGAAGTAAAATTTAATTAATAATTCCGTGTTGTGGAAAAAAATTTGTATATATATTCATTCAGTTTATATACGATTGAAATAATATAAATAACACATCTCAATATTTAAATATTTAAATAGGTCAACTATACCCCGATTGGGATAAGTAGGAATATACCTAGTGCGATCCCAAAGTATTTACAGAGAAAGTATCTTGAAACTAATATGGATGTAGTGATGCCACCATTGACACCTAAGAAAAGTCTTATACCAAAATTAGTGGATAGCGATGAACAGAACCTGTCAGAACCTGTACGTTATTTAATATTTAACTCCTTTATTTTACATTTTTCTTGCATGTATTGAATATAATTGGGATGTATGGTATATTTGGATTAAATATATACTTAATTGTTTTTCTCTAAATAATAGTTATAAAAAAATTTCTTGGTAAAAATTGACCTGTGATAATTGACAAATACTACAATAGAAACCTTATTTAGTTGGAATGGATTTTTCATGCTTCATAAGATTGTACGAATTTAAATACATTCTATCGCAAAAAATGTTTTGAATAAGAATTATTTTGTTTGTGTAGGAAGATTCATATAATGACTTGAACAATAATTATATTATAGTAATTATTACAGTTTTGTGTGTAAGATAACTATCAAAAATTACTCGTTATTGAATTTGTCATAAAATACCTTGCAAAGCTATAATAAAAAAATATACATTTCATTAAAAAAGTTTAAAACTTATTAAAATATTTTAAAAAATTTATTGAACCGTTTTTAACCGTCATTATATAGAGTTTCTTAAATAAAATATCTTTTTTATTTGAAAATGTTTTATAACTTATATTAAAAAAACAACTGAGTGTATACTTTTAAACACTCGATTTTATATTTGGGTAATAATGCTGGCTAAAAAATATAAGTTTTATATATATTTTATAAAATTGTTAAGTCTTACAAAAATGTCTTATTTGTCCGTCACTTTTTAGGAAGAAAAGTTTAACTTGTGTATTTTTCTTATAGGCTGAAAATTATTTAACGCCGAATACTAATGTTGCAAAGAGTTTGAAGGAAATTACGCCGATAGATAAGGAACGTTTTTTAATTCTGGGATTAGATCCTAGATCTCCAGCTGCAGATTTTGATAGAACACCTATTTTATTGCCGAGATCTCTCGCGTTGATAAAGGCACGATCGCAAGAACTATTGTATCGCAGAGGCAGTTACGAAACAGATATTTATGATCCGAAAAACACTTGTCAAAAGATCAGTACGTCGCTTAGTATTCCAGAAATACGATTATCATCTGATATAATCTCAGAAAGCGTAAAAAGTTCATTAGATACGGAAAAACAGGATGGAGCACTTAGTACATCTCAGTATGATTCCGATTTAAGTATTTCCAAAAATTTGAGTGAGAAGGAAATTACAGTTATTAAGAATCCAAAATATTCGAATGAAAAGGAAGAATCGTTGATTTCGGATGAACAGACAGTTGTGATTGAGAAAGACAAAATAGACGAGATAGAAAAGCAAGATGATTGTGAAAATATAAAATCTAATATGGGAGTAAAAGATGACGATAAGATTAAATTATGGCACGATTCACTATCATCGGAGGAAAACGTGTCAGGTAAGGAGGATTGGAAAGAATTATCACAAGAAGAGGCTTCAAGGGAAGATGTAATTATAACATTTGATAAAAATACCATGATTAGTATCTCTTTAAAGCCGATAAAAACAAAAGAGGACTTTCGGAAAAAAGGAGATATAAAAGGAAAAAAGAGAAATTCTAAGGATGTTAAATGTAATGAAGAAAAATTTTTTACTCCTGAGAACAAATGGGGAACTGAAGTGCATGAGGTAATTTATGTAACATCATAACGGTATATACACATTTACAAAATATTATATATTTGTATCAATAATTAATAATTAAAATATCAATAATTTCTTCTTTAGCATCGAACACCACTTGGCAATCGATCTAATAATGGCCAAATACAAAAAAAGCCGCAACAGTTATTGAAAAACATTGCTACACCTACTAAAATGCAGCAAGAGAATACACCACCACGCAAGACATTTAATAGAAAGACTAGAAATGGAGTTCAATGGGATCCAAATTCCACGGTCCTCATTTAAATAATTAATAATCTAATTTAACTGATTTATAAGGATAGAATAGAAACGGTATTAAATAATTTTGTTTAGTTAAACGTGAATTTTATATTAAATATAAAAAATGGCATGCAGATGTACTCGTTTTAAAATAAAATTATATTAATAAAATTGTAAAATAAATTATTGAAATAAATCATTTTCATAATATTTATATTATGGTATTTATTCAAGTATCATGCTTCTGCATTATTGTGCGAATTTGAGCTTTTGCGGCTTGAATCGAAGATTGAAGATCTTTGCTGGATTGTACCAAAGACATCACACTGAAAAGCACATTTGAAACAGATTAAAGTGATATATATATATATATATATATACATTTAAAATATCAAACTAAAAAATTTATGATGTACAAAGTATACGAGATATCCCATAAGGTAACTTTTAGTACTTGCGTTGTAATTTATAAATTTTATATTGTAATATTGTAATAATTTAATATATTAATATATATTCAAGTTATACTTAATATTCAAATACGTGTAGTTAAAGTTCGTTTGCCTACTTTGTGTTATTTATATTGTTTATAGTGTTCAAAATTGCAAAATATTGTAGGATGCCCCGTAAATGCATGTCGGGGAATACATACTTCGGATTTTTTATAACTATCTTCTTTTTCTCGCTATCAGACCTTTCCAGTAGTTTGATTGTAATTCCGCTTTCTACTTTCTTTACATTAGAAAATACATTTGTTTTCTCGGTGAAATTTAATTTTGCGATATTTCTGGTATCTATCAGTCGCGGGCGAACAATTTTGACATTGTTATCAATATATTGCCCTCTATAATTTTTCCGTTTTCTCATGTTCAAATTTGGATTTTTATTCGCCTGCTGAGTTCCTGCTTGTATCACTGCTTCGGTCGACTGATACAGAGCTGGATACGATTCCGAACTGGATGCAATGTCGTTATTACGGTTACTCTTCCAATTAATTGGTAAACGAGGCTCGGACACAGGTCGTGGATCTATATTCTGAGGTATTCCATTGCAAACAGAAGACAATGTTTCTCCAGGATAACAATGCTTGATCCGTTCCTCAGTGAGCGGCAAAGCAGGAGTCTTCTTTTTTCTATGATACTGCTCTCTGCAATTTAGATATATGTAAGATTAATATATGTCTTTTTTTATACAATATGCAATCTTTATTCAACAACTTTATTCATATATACACAACAAACAAAATATGCTAGATTAGAATGACATCAATTGCGTTTGTATTAAGTATAAACATACATATACCGCCAATAGAATCTGCCAGAAAGCTTGCAGATTTTCAGTAAAAATTGAATAGAATCTATCATTTCACATCTATTTAAATGGAATATGTCATTTAAACGGTTACAAAACGCATCTTTTGCTTGATTTTTAAAGCCAATCCGCTATCATATTTTGCTAGCAGATTCTGTTACATTTCTGCTAACAAAATTTGCAGCAGACACTTTGCAAAATCTATCAAAAACGATACTATAATCTGAATAATTTTTAAATTTCTTATTCATTAAATCTCTACATTTGCATAATATTCATTATATTTCTAATAGAACTGACAATATTTAAATATACCTTGGAACAAATTTATCTATTTCTGGGTTTAACGACTCCTGCTGAATTCTTTTTATCTGCATCGCCACATCCTTACGACGTTGTATAAGTTTCGCTCTCGTCTCCTCTAAAGTTTCCAACTCGGGAACATAACAAACATGTAGAATGCCACCGAAGAAATTTTTGTTGTCAATCAAGCGCTTTGCTATTCTGTGTGCAAAGATGCATTTGAATAATTAGGTTTATTTATAGATTTTCTGGTGTTACATCACTTTGGAAGAAAAATATATACCTCGCATTCTGGATACATGCGTAATGTACATGATATGTTTCTGTAAATTCCTCAGAAGGATATTCAGACACCAATTGAATTGTTTTCACATTTCCATAGAGACAAGTGAGTTTTCTCACTTCCTCCGCTAGCTGCAGCTGTGGTACTCCACATATTAGCAAATGCTGTGATTCATCATTAATTGTGTAAACCTGTTACACAGAGCTAATTCGTCAAGGAAATATACGAGCTGTTGCTTACTAATATACATGGTTATTAAAATTTATATAAAATATGACTTAAGAATATATAATTAAATGACAAAACGCTTCAAATAGAGATATTTAAAGTAATCAAAATTGTTATAAAATATACAAATTAAATTTAACAACAATGCTGCATGTTAACATAATTAAAGATTAATTGTTGAAAATATTGTACGTTTTCTTTCTAGAATGGATAACATTAATAATAAGATATATTATAAACTAATTGACGATTTTAGTGTATAGTATATTATATGTATAATATACTTATATGTATAAGTATATTATATGTATAATATATAGTATTTTATAGAATATTATAAGTATATTATAAATTAATTGACAATTTAGCATTTTTATAAAAATAAAATGGTTTAAATGGAACTGATTATTATAAGTGCAGTTGATAAAGACAAAAATTCCAAAATATTAGCAGAATGTTGGCCAGTAAATTTGAACAGAATATTGCAACAAATTACATTGCATAAAATTGTATCAGTATTGAGTTTGTTGTTCTATTAGAGTCTAAATTTGCATTCTATTAAACCCTGTTAACTTATAAACAGACAATAGATTGCTAGTAAAAACCAAACAAAATTAACGATTTTGTAACTATTTAAATAAAATATATTTAAATAGCAATTTTGCCTTCTGCTCGATTTCTACACTCAATCATCCTCCATCAATAGATTCTATTATATCTCTCCTGACATCTTGCTAATAAGATTCATAACAGGTACTTTGTAAAATCCATTAACAGATTTTTGGCTATTTAAATACATAAGCATAATATATCTACTTAATCTAATATGTGAGAGCTCAAATTAATCCTAATTAAAAATGAGTAAAGTAGAAATTTGATTTTATAGTAGGATACAAATCTCCAACGCTACCTTGACTGCTGTCAATTTCTTTCCTTTTCTGTAAAGTGGTCTAGTTTGACACAATCTTTGTTGCACATGATGTGGCATGTGCATCACTATACACTTTTCCTCTGTCATAATAAAATTTCTTTGTCTTTCCTTTCTGTAACAATAAAGATAACAAAGTAAAAAAACAAAAAAGAAAATATTAAAAATTAATATTAAATATGAATACTAAAGACTAAATAGAAAATAAAAAAATTAAGGCTAACAAAGCACGCTAAATGTATGTACATATGTGCAAAATACAATATATTAATGTATATACAAAAAGGAAAACCCACAAACGTTTTAACCTGTAATGACTATGAAAAATATATAAAATTACACCACTTTAAAAATCACTCACAATTCTCGTTATACCAGTCGTGACTATCGTGATGTTCGCCCAGATGATTTTTTTTGGAGTTTAACGTGTTGCTGCCCTTAACTCTGGCATATAGTACTCCACGCTATCTTCGCCCAGATGATCTTTTTGGAAGGGGAGGGTTATTTAACATGCCATTAGCCTATCTAGGGTTTTATTGACTATCAGCCATCGACATAAAGCATGGACTGCGCCATCCATACCATAGACTTATATAATAGACTGCGCGTTCTTATGGGTCAGCTTGCTTCTGCCAAGACCAAAGGATAGAGATAGTCTGTAAGTAGAGTTCCTCTAGTAAGAGTTAGGACACCGTCCGCCATTAATGGGGAATTTACAAAAGAATTATGCACTCTTTTATTGCACTCTATTACACTTTTAAGCACTCGTAACTCTCTCTATTTCCTTCTCTTTCCTTCTCTATTTCTTTCCTTTTCTCTCTTACGATTCCCTACAAATGGCGGAACCAATCAAAAGCTGGCCTTCGGTGTCCTAACTCTTACTAGAGGAACTCTAGTCTGTAAGTAGTGCGCTCTCACTCGCACCCGCAAAGAGAGGGAAGGAGTACGGACGAGATCGCTATGGAGACGCACAGCAACTTCTCCTCTTCGCGTCCCCACCACCTCCGTATTAGAAAGAGACATAACTACTTTCGCTATTGCTCTCTCTTTCTAGTGTTGNCCCCAAGTTCTCTCACGGAACGCGCAGTCTATTATACAGGGTGTTTGAAACAAAAGGTCTCACACGAAAGTTGGTGGTAGATCGGATCAAACCGAAAAGAAAAGTCCTATATCATTTTACAAAATTCGCAATAGTTATTGAGTTATTAATTGTTAAAAATCGGAAGAAGGGATAGACAGCGCGGTGCGGGAGACGTGAGAGCGGCAATGGCAGCAGGAGCAGCGAGCCCCCGCTCACGTCTCCCGCACCGCGCTGCCTATCCCTTCTCTCGATTTTTAACAATTAATAGCTCAATAACTATTGCGAATTTTGTAAAATGATACATGACTTTTCTTCTCGATTTGACCCGATCTACCACCAACTTTCGTGTGAGACCTTTTGTTTCAAACACCCTGTATATGGCCAATCTCTATCACTTTCTATTCAATGTAATCACGTATTGTTAGAAAGAGAGAGAGCTTAGCCGTCTTCGCATCTCACTCAGTTTGTCGACCACATTGTGCACGTATGGATTATAGACTTATATAATTTAATTTAGGTGAACTGGCTGCACTTCAGAGGTTATCTTTCTTCTTTCAATACGAAAGGAAAAGAATAACATCTGAACTAGTGCAGTAAATTCAGCTAAAAATAACGGATCTTTTAATTGGTTAAACTCGTGACGCCCTCGGTGGAAACTTAGCCTAAGGGTCAATCCAGATAAACTTGCATAACGCATTCTGTGTGCAGGAGTCATTATGCTATGCATATGCAGTTATACAATTTTGTGTGAGAAGACCCTTACTAATTGATGTTTATCGTTTATCGTTACTTGTATTCTTTAAACTGATGAGATATCTGTTCGCTTTTGTCATACGAATCATAAAATTATCAAAGGGTGAAAACGAAATAATTCGTAACTACATATATGGTATACCAAGTTGCTGCAACAGTTGTCGCGACTGAATGTTAAAAACGCCCCAAGAATGTTTTGATTATATTGTCTTTTAGGTTAGAAATGGAACTCCGTGAAAAATGTTATTGTAATAACATTATTATTACAAGTAGGAAACTTTGTTTCGCGTATCTGAATGCTCGCTAAGAAAACCTAAACTAAAGTCAAACGTCTGTGGAAATTGGGTCGACATTTTATGAAAACAAACACGTCGACGAATAATTAAACGCGAATGTACAAGTAAATTCAGGTAAATGCCTGACTGTGATACTTACATATAGTTCTCTGAAAAGCGTTCGATTGAAATACCGAGCAGCAAAAAATTAACGCGGAATTTTATTCGCAGTTGTCAGCAGAAATTACAAAAATACGTTGCAACATGCTGAAAACTTTCAAGTGCTTCCAGTGTGACTCGACTTTTGATCGTGCCTCGCAATTGGACTATCATCGTCGGAGTTTACATCTTGGAGAGAGGTCTCAGATATGCCAGATATGTGGCAAGGGTTTCTTTCGCAAGGCAGACTTGCGCACCCATCTGAACATTCATCTGGGAACAAATTTTCATATTTGCGAAATCTGTGGGAGAAAGTTCAGTCATATATCGAATCTCATAAGGCATTGTAGAATGCATACAGGTGAAACATTAAGTGCATGATATGATAAACACATTTATTGAAATACAAATAAAGTAAAAAATTAGGAATATTCACTAGATAGGTATAAATTTGATAACCTGAAAGCCTTAAGTAAAACCTGTAAGTCTCTGTTTATTTGACAGGAATTAAACCATATTCGTGTTCAATTTGTGATAAAAATTTCACACAGATGTCTTCGTTAGCAAGGCACAAACAAATGATACACGGGATACCAAAGGAAGTTGCACAGCAGTATTATAATTCTAGTCTTATCAGCAATAAATCACGAATCAACAGTCATGCATCGAAGAGAAACAAGGTGACAAATCGTTATTTTAGTTTTAATTAATATTTTATTAGTTTTATGTAACAATAATTTTGCGCTTGACAACACAATATTTTTGAAATAATATTTTTTGTATTTTTGCAAAAGAGTTTTTAAACAGAAAAGTGTTGGAATCTCAAACAAAACATAAATCCAAATTTCTAATTTGGAATTAAAATTAGGTTTGAGTTAAATAATAAATTTTTCAGAATGGAGACATTTGTTTATTAAAAAGTTATTAACAAATGAAATACAAATTATGCATTTAATGTTATACATTCAATTTATAACGTAAATATGTTACATTATTAGTACATTTCAGTAAATGCCTGAGCAAGGGAGGGACTTTGCATCTGTCTCCACTCTGAAAAATTTATAATTTAACTCAAATCTAATTTTAATTCCAAATTTGGGTTTAGGTTTTGTTTGAGATTCAAATATTTTTCTGTTTAAAAACTCTTTTGCAAAAATATAAAAAGTATTATTTCAAAAATATTGTGTTGTCAAAGTGCAGGGTTGTAAGAAAATAATAGTTAAAATTACACTTTATAAACTGTTGATTAAATTAATAATATTTTCTATTGAATACATCCAATGTTCATTGTTGTTTTTATGGACTTTTTCAGACAATAGATAATGATGTAGAAAGTAGACTTCATGAGACATCTTATATGGAACCGAAATATATTAATCAGAATATTGATAGAGATTTAAATATAAAAAATGAGATAATTTCCCATCAATGCGATGTTGATAAGGACAATAAAGTGTGTTTATTCGAGACTATTATTTGTGTCACGTCTAAACAGGTAAATACCTGATATTTTAGATTTAGTCATTGTAATATGAATATAAATATCTAATATAAAATATATGAAAAGTTTGAAGAAAGTAACTTGGCAGAAAATGAGAGTACAAATCGATTGCCGCAAGATCATTTTGAGATTGAGGAAAGATTTGGAGCTACTGCTTTATCGACGAATAACATTATCACTACAAATTCTCCTCAAGATGTAGTTAATAATTATGAACAAATACAATCCAAGGACAGTATAACGTATTTACATCAATTGGATAAAAATATTTTTACTTTTCTACCTCAAGATAAAGAATCTAGTGCTGAACCAGAAACTCAAAATAATGAAAATCTTTTGAGATCAGACAACTCAGATATATGTATATCTCGAGAGATCTGTAAAGAATCTCCCATAACCAATATAAGAAATTCATTAAATATAAAAACGAACTTACAAACCTGTAATTCCAATGAAGTTTTGACAGACCAAAAATTTCTACATAAACAAATGAATAAGGAAATTATTAGTGAAAATAGAAAATATAATAAGACATTAAACGATGACGACAATCAACTGTATATAGAACTCTCTAATTCGGGAATGTTGAAATTTGATGAGCCTCGATATTGTAATAACTCCAGTTTAGCCAGTGTGAATGTTAATCATGCCATGAAGTTTCTTCATTCTGAAAATATCGCTGCTAACGAAGTAATATGTACTCCTGACGCTATGCAGATTCAGGAGAGTTTACTGCACAATGAGGAGAACCTAGAAAATTTTAGTAATGCGTGTAACACAGCATCGAACAATGAAGAACCAATGTTACGTTTAGTACAGACAGAGACTGGTGAACAATTTTATGAATTTATAATAAGTAATTTGGTAGAAAAAATGCAAAACGCTTCGTGCACAAAAGATCTCGAAGATACAATAAAAGATCCATCAACTACCTTTAGAGATAATCAAAAGATTAATTCAAACTCAAAAGAGAATGAAAAGAGCGATGAGATAGAGCATCAACAAGCTCTGAACGGTCTTGTTGATATAAATAACGAATTTAATTATACACAATTTGATTTTCATAGAGAGGAAAAAAGTTGTGCTGTTCTAAACCATAATGAATCCGAACATTTTGAACAGAATTCAAAGGACAACGAATGTGTAAGTAATATACAAGAAAAAAATATGCAGGTCTACAATTCCGGAAACTTGGAATTACTGGAGAACGAATCGCATGTAGATTTTGACAAATATGTCGAAACGAATCTCGAGGCACTTGAAAGGCTGAATTACGAGAATTGCAACGAAAGATTTTTCGAATTCGTAGAAGTTGCTGATATCGGCATAGAATCTTCAGGTTACAAAGAACTCTCGATGGTACGTTTGATACAAAATGACGGTGAACAGCTGTTGGAATTATTTCAGGATTCTCAGACGGAACAGGAAATAAATCAAGATTTCGTACAAGCAAATAATTTCAAAGACTGTTCGAATATTTTGCAAGATAGTAATAAAATAACCGAATGTCCCAAAAGTAAATCAGACTTCTTCATGTCGTATGTCGAAGATAATGTGCCATTAGGAGAAAATGTAAATAGCAAACGAGGCGTAGAGAATATTGAAGGGTATGTAGACACCGGTAACCATTTACTTACTGACGTAACAACTGCTGAAAGTACAAGTAACAAGAACAACAGTGTCAAAACAGAAGAATTGAAAAAACCGAAAGCAATTTCAAAGAAGTTCCAATGCTCAGTATGCAAGAAAGCATTCTCGACAGCATACAATTATAAACAACATATCGGAATACATTTCGCCGATCAGCAAAAATTTCATTGTAAAGATTGCGGAGTGTCCTTCGCTTGGAAATCTACTTTGAATAAGCATATCGCAAACAACCACAGCTCGGATGGGCCGCAAAAGTTTGTCTGTGAGATATGTCCAAAAGTTTACAGCACCTTATCACAAGTAAACGTAAGTTTATCAGTATATAAATTATTCGCCTTACACTATTACAGTTAAGAATTTCGTGAATTACAATCATTATTAACGCAGACGATATATTTATCTTACCTTATACACATTTTTCAAAGTAATTTCTCCTCGTCATGATACACTTTTGTCACCATTGACCACAATTATTAAAAACACTATAAAGTCTTGTGATGAAATGGAGGATTTGCAACGCAGTTATAGAGTCGGCGTAGAATATTCACGTATCATTAACTGTAACAATAGGATAAAAATGATTTCCAAATCTTAACAAGTTAGTGCTATAATTAACAAGGAAGGATATGTGTATATTCTGTGCTAATTAAACAACTGTGGCCCAAACCTTCGAAAATATGTCTAAAAATTATACTGATCTTAAAATATCTCGAAAAATAATTGTCATTACAATGTGGAGAAAAGGGAATTTTTAAAGATATATATTAATATCAGTATTATTAAATTGATTATCAATTTAATTGTGATGGTACTATTTTAGCTTTAGCTTTAGATTGCATTTTAAAAATAACAATATGTAGTTTTGCAAAAGTGTGAAAAATTACATAAATTTGTATGAAAAATATTAGATGCTTCTATATAGGACAGGAAGTCATGATAATATCAAAGTGACATTAAAATGACGAGAATACATAATGACTACGATTCATCTTTTTTTTATCATTTGATATTCAATATTTTGATATCATTTGATATTATTTCAATATTATCATGATTTTCTGTTTTATCTTGCCTAATCGTATTGATATCTCTTCTATTTATTTGATTATTCATCATAACGGTCAAAACTTATATGATCAAATAATTTTTATTGGAAATTTTTATTTAAGCTCACATTCTTAAAATATATTTAAGATTAATACTTAATTAATTTAATTAATATTTAAAGATCATCATATATATGTATATCGTAAATATGATATATGTTTCTCACATAGGAGCATGTAAAAAGGGACCATTTAAAGCAGCGCAATCATGTTTGCCTGCATTGCGGCAAGTCTTTCTTCAAACGATTCGACCTGAAGACTCACAGCAGAACGCACACAAACGAACGTCCATATGTGTGTCGCGTTTGCGGCAAAAGATTTCATCATCAGAGCCATATTATTCGTCACGAGCGCACGCATTCCGGCGAGCGGCCGTATGTTTGTGACATTTGCCAAAGAACCTTCACGCAACCCAGTTCATTGAAGGCACATAAGCAGAAGCATCAGCAGATTCGGGTGGATTTTTTGGATTACCAGATCGATGAGGATGATCCTATTGCACTGACGACGCTATAAGACACGGGTCTATGAGATAAATATTAATGCGATGTTTCGTTTGATCATCAAACTTTGATGTGGGATCATGGGAACAAGATAGCAGATGTATAATATTAGTAATAATCAGACCTACAATTTCTATTTTATCAGCATTGTTATGATCATGTTGTTATCTTTATAACTAAAATTGTTTTAAAAAACATGAAACGGTGTCTGTACTTGTATTTATTCGCATTGAATTATAGCATATAATAGATAATCGCAAAGTCGTAAGATTTTGCGAGTATAGATACATTCTTTTGTATTAAATATATTTTTAAATTGATTTCGATATTAAGACGACATGGTTGAAAGTTTTGTATCTACGGTGCTAGAACTTTGTCCGAGATTTCAATCCGAGAAATCTGTAGTCAATTAATTTGGTTTTTATGAAATAGTGGCAATTTTATTGGCTACACATTTTTTGGATCGAAATTTCAAACAGAGTTCTAGCATCGCGAGTGTTGATACACGGCACCGTTAATCGGGTTTTATAACATCGGTAGTTGTCGGGTAGACCAATCGTAATCATTCCTCAGAAGAATGGAATAGTTGTGATTGGCCGACCTAGAGCTACGGATGTTATTAAACCCGATTAAAGTGACGTGTAAACGGTAGACTATAAAACAATTGGATATTGTTAGTTAAATTCCGGTTAAAGTAAATTGTGAAATTGACCTTTAAAAAATAATTCTATCCCAGAGCGAAGAGAATTTCCAATAGTTGCGAAATAAACGTTCTGCTGAACATAGATATTGTAAACCAATCACAGCGATACGTTTGAAATGCGGATTTCCAGTTGAACGATTCGATTCGTAAAGTGAATCGCAACATCTTGCATTCCTCAATATTCTATGATCGTGATTGTTTGGGTTCTCTGATCGCTATATTTCGTCTGGTTTCATCATCCATTCCTCGAGATTGCTTGAGATTGCTCGGGAATTGTCAGGAATCGGAGTCTCGTGTCTTTCTCGGAGTCGCGATTAAATCATGGCATCGATTGTCCCGGTGGTACTGCGATTTAGTCGTGTAACGATTGACAATTTATATCAAATAAATAAAAGCTTAAACAGGTAAATTATCATTCTATTTTCGCTGATACAATCCGTGGTCGAACGCTCGTTGCCGAATCACATGTCGTCATATTGAGGTTAACCGCGCGTTACTTATTTTGTTTTGTTTCCCGATGTCGAAAGTATAATTGTCATTTATTAACGTCGAGAACGGAGTATTCCCTATTTAATTCTTTCATGGAAGCAATTTCTAATGCAATCAAATTTGTGTGTTACTGCACGCAAAAGTACGAATCCGGAACTTATTTCGAAATTTTTCGTGATTTAGCAAATCAGAAAGATAACGAGGGCGACAATATTTTTCTCGCATTATTTTTTGGAATATTATTGAATAGTTTAAATGTGAAAATATTGTGATTAAAAAAAATATATATATATATGTATATTTTTTGTTTGTAATATATATTTTTATCTCCACATATAAAGTAAGATTTTTTTATGTCTTTCGTAAATTTTAAATGTAATTTTCTTAAATACTCTAATAATTTGTAAAAATATTCTTTATCTAATTATTTAAACTTCTACTTTTACTTGAGTTTGTATGAAAATAAATAAATGTGTAAATGTGTGTAACTATAGATTGCCATGCACATCTTATGCATTCTCCTGGCAAAGACAACATTTTGGTACAATAACGGAAGAGAAGAAACCAGATGCCACTGACATACCTCCTGTATCAGAAGCTACTACAGAGAATGAAAAGAAACTGAAGACTGAGCTTGAGCTCATCAATAAAGAGCTTACTGAGCTTAAGGAAACTAAAGAAACTCTAGAGGATAAATATAAGAGAGCGTTGGCTGAAGGAGAAAATATCAGAGTTAGGCTCACTAAGCAGATTAATGATGCCAAACTTTTTGGTATTCAAGGTTTCTGTAAAGATCTCTTGGATGTAGCTGACGTATTAGGGAAAGCTACTGAAAGTGTTCCAAAGGATGAAATAACAGATCGGAATCCACATTTGAAAACTTTATACGAAGGTTTAGTCATGACGGAAGCTCAATTACATAAAGTAAAATGTCTTTTGATATGAAAAATATGAATATGCATTTGAATATGCAATTTTAAATATTAAATTCGTTTTATAATATTATAGGTTTTCAAGAAGCATGGCCTAGTTTCATTAAATCCAGTAAATGAAAAGTTTGACCCTAACGAGCATGAAGCATTATTTCAACAAGTAAGATTCATATTATAGATACATCAGACGATTCTGTGAAAATAACGAATACTATTTTCAGGAGGTTGAGGGTAAGAAGCCTGGAACAATTGTAGTTGTATCAAAAATAGGGTACAAATTGCACGAAAGAATAGTGAGACCAGCATTAGTAGGTGTTGCTAAGGGATAACTAATGTAAAGGTAGATAGAACATCTATATGATATAAATTGTTAAATCACATAAAATTCAATATAAAATATTGTGTATATTATAATTTTCTTTTAAATTTATATTTAAAATAGAAGCCATATGCATAAACTGTAAAAGGGTTAGTAAAGAGAAAAAAAAAAAATATATATATATATATATATAGATACACGCACGCTACTTTTATGTAGTGTTTTATATATACATATAGAATTTTTAAAAAATATAGTTTTTTATTTTACATATGTAATTTAGTTCTATCAAAAAGATTTATAAAGGAAAAAAAAATACAACTCTCGACAAAAATCATATATATTTTTCAATTATCCGTAATGTATCTTGATATAAAAAATTGATATCGTAAAAATTAATAGGTCATAACTGTACAAATCTATGTAACATTAAACATTACTGTTGGATTTGTCAATTCAATTCTCATATAAAAAACAGTATAATACATTTTTGCATCTTTGAAATAGCATAATTTAACATCTCTCGAATACTTTATACAAATCAGGTAAGCTGGCTATTTGTAATATTGTTGAATCGTGAGCAAAGTGCTTCGGTGGAAGCAAACTTTCTTTAATAGCGGGATATAAAACGTGTTCAGTTATATATTTCCAGTCGTGTGTCTGATGCTTCGGATTGATGTAGCTGTAAAACTTTGCCGTCTCCCGGCAAATATTTTGGAAGCATAATTGTTCCTTCCTCCAATCAATTTCTGTTGCTAGTCGCATTATGTATAGTGGAATTTCCGCTTCGTATGGAAAATACTTATCTAAAATGTACAGATATGTGCAATTTATCTTTTTGGTAATATAATAATATTCAATTTATATTATATTTACCTAATAACACGGGCAACGATCTCAAATTTCCCACTTTATCCATAACGATTGAAAAGTATTCATTCATCATATCTGCCTTTTCTAAAAGTAATTCTTTTACCCTTGCCGCCAATTCTTCCTTCGGTCCATCCTCCTCTGTCCATCCAGTTTCCCCTGAATCTAAAGCAATCATTGCTAAATCGAACAATGATATCCGTTCCTAGAAAAATAAATTTGCAATGTTAGATGGCTATAAAATAAACTTATTGCGTCTGAATACGTACCGAAAATTTGATAACGCCAAAATTTGCAAAATCATAAAGCATGATTTCATAAAAAAGCTCCTCCCTAAAAAAAAATATTACATTCTAAAGAGTTGTAAATAAATTTATAATTTCAAATTTATTGTTATACAAAATTATCTTACGCTAATTTTCTAGTATTGCATATGTACAAATTCACTCCACTCTGTACGAGAGCCGAAGTTTGATCGATACAGCCAACAAATGTCAAATTAGCTAGAATGTTTCTTAATCCCTCGTGACATTCGTCTTCAATATTTTTACGTAATTTCAGAATACTGGTTAATTTTACTTCGTGTCTAAAATTATTCACGGAATATGACTTGAATTCCTTTGTAGACTTCGGAGATTCATCAATACAAGTATCTTTCTCAGTAGAAAGTGTACTTTCAGATTGACTTGCATTCGATATTGAATTTTCATATTCTTTCTCATTATCTGTATCTAATATCTGTTCTTTTTCTTTTTCCGAAGTACTTTTTGTACTCTCGATAATGTCCCTGTTTCCAAAATACTGATACACTTGCTTGCGAGCTCTATCGGCTATAACATCTACAGGCTTGTCTTCTACAGGATTATCTGCCTCCTCATTCAAACCTTTTAGAAATTCTGAAATATCAAACGTGCTATTCTCTGGGAGGATATTTTCCGATTTGCTCTTTTGAGCAGAACTATCTGGATCGCAAGTATTTTGCGAATCTGACGAAACTGAAGTTTTAATATTTAATATATCGCTCCAACGTGTTACATCATCATCAATTAAAGGCTCTTCGATATGTAACAATGTAGAACTGTGTTCTGCGATATTTAAATTTAAGCTCGAGTTTTTCTCCTTACACTTATCAGTAAGCGAATTTTCCGTAACGTCAGATATGTCTTTGTTCGATGGGATTTCAGAATTAAGAGAATTAGACTCTATATTATGTGTTAATTCTTTCGCTGCTGTATTACTGTCATTGTTATGTTGTTCGAAGTGTATGGTAAAATTAAATTTGTCAAGTTTTTGATCAGACGAATCTGTTCTAATCATTTGTTTAGGATAAACCTTTTTCAATTTATCTGAATTTCCTTTATTATACTCTGGTAATATCTCTTCCAAGACTTCCTTAGTAATGTCTGCTTTCGGTAATCGGGCTTGCAAATAAAACGTCCTGGACGCGCTGTTGCCAGCCAGTCTTTCATCCAAAGCGAATTTTATTCTCTCGATTATCACATCTTCGTGAAGAAATCGGACCTCGTGTTTCGTCGGGTGTACATTAACATCAATATTCTGTGGATTAATATCCAGAGATATGTAACACCACGGATGGGCCTTTTTCGGAATGTATACAGAATATATTTCTTCCAACATCTTACGGATTGCTAGAAATACAATGTATAGAATCATTAAAATTTTAACAAAGGATTTAGAGTAAATAAAAACTGCAATGCTAGACTTACAAGCAGAATCGACTAATCGATTGTTGATGAATAGCAGCATTACCATTCGTTTATTTGTATAATTCGGATTTGTTACTAAACCGTGCATTTTAAATTTATAATCCTTATTGTCAACCTCGACCTCTAATAGTTCACGAGCAACCGGATTGCCGTACAATATCCTTATGTTACTCTGTTTTGTCGAATTATGTGGTGTTCGAACCTAAAATGTAATGAACCATTATAATGTTCTTAAATATTTCATTGTTCGATATATTTTCTAGATGATGTACACATTGTCGTGTTATAAGAATTCTTACCTGCGGACTCGGCTCGCCGTGCTTTTTTAATGTAAATCCTACTGCTGGATTGTGCACAGCGTATTTCATAACTACGTCTGTAATCTTGGTAAATTCCTCTGAAGGATTCGACAAAGCTTTTCTACGAGTCGCCACATTGTAGAATAGATTCTCTATTGTTATCACAGTGCCCTGATTTCCAGCACAAGGCACTGGAGGTGCTTTTAGTTTGCTATTAATATACGATGCTCTGTAACATTATGGGTAGATACAGTTTAGCTAATCTGTACGAAAATAAGAATTACATTTTTCTTTCACAACAGATTTTTCGTCAGTTAAATCTGCATACTTGTAGGCGCATTTTTCGTCTGCTGTCTTTGTTGTAATAGTAAGAAGAGCTATATGACTGATACTAGCTAGAGCCTCTCCTCGAAATCCAAATGTTGTAAGGGCGCTGAGATCCTCGAACTTTTGCAGCTTGCTTGTGGTGAATCTCTCGCATACAATGTCCATGTCTTCTTTCCGGATACCCGTACCATTATCCTGTATCTAAAAGTAATCAAGATCATGCGTCATTATGCATAATTCAGATTGATATGTTTAACAAATGAAATTGCACAGCTTATTTTGTACCTGTAGTAGCTTCAAACCTCCCTCTTTTGTGGTGATTTGTATGTTCGTCGCTTTGGCATCCAAACTACAACATAAAAACAAATTAGTATGCAAAGACTGTGCATTGGGATCTAAGTACTAACCTATTCTCTATTAATTCCTTTAACGCGTTTGCAGGCCTTTGAATTATCTCTCCAGCTGCAATTCTGTTCACTACAACTTCGTCTAACTTTCTAATCTTTGCTGGCGTACACATGTTGCTTGAAATTAAGACTAACTGTTAATTAAGTGAAACTAACAAAAGTAGCTTTCAGCATCTATTGTTAAATGTAAACGTATGAAGCATAATCCAGAAACGAAATTTGATCTCAAACACGACGTGATATTCCAATTAAAAGAGTAATTATGGGAGTCATTATGGGAGAAGCTTCAAGAAATTCGGTCAATTTTCTTTAAAGAGATCTTGAACTTTCACTAAAAGATTCTTCATGTGTTTCACTGGCGCCAGTATTTAAATAAGGTTAGGTTAAAGATGCACTGCGATATTATCGATATGTATAATTAACTATAGTCGATAAATGTTGTGTCGGTCATTATGAATGTTACCTTATCAACCTCGACAAAATGTATATCGATGCATCTTCGACCGCAAGTTTAAATTCTTGTCAACAAAATATCCAAGAGGATGTAATTAGGTTAGAAATCGTGCCCGGCAAAGCTAACGAAAATTTTGTAAGTCTTACAACTTTATAAATTCCTTATATTTCAGATTAGCGATCCAATCTTAAAACATGGATTATTCTCGCGTTGTTGCTATACATCATTATTCCTTTTGCCTCCTTTTTTCTTCTTTCTTCTTTCATTTTATTTTGTGAATGTCATACGTCATATCTTTTTATAATGCTTTTTTCCGTTTATCTTCTTTTTAGTCATTATTGCTTCATTTACGTATTACTATATGTATTTATGACGTAACATCTTCGAAAAACAAAGAAAAAGACATATACATAAAAGAGAAAAGATCCGCAGTTGCATAATGTGAAGAATAGAAGTAATCTTTTTTTTATTTTCTTATGTCCCCAGTATATGTTTTTTGCATCGTTCAGTCGCAGAACCTAGAAATCAAATATTTCTCTGCACACGGGAATTAGCCTTCAACTTTGACAAATTTTAATGCAGGAATGGACTCACAGTCTACGTCTCTAATCTAATTCATTTAATTTCTATCATATAAATTCTGTTAATTTTACATATCAATAAAATTATGTGTGTTTTGTCTTTATGCATAACGCAACTTAGGTAAATATGAAAACCTGAGATGTAATATTGATAAAGCGTAATAAAAGCAAAATCCATAACAAAATTGATACATAAAAATATAGATACATATATAAGAGAAAAAAATTTATGTATATGTTTACACGTTATACATATACATATGTATAATATGAAAACTTATGACACACACACATATAAATTTATATTAATTACTTATATAAATATATACGTGCGGCTGGCTACACACGCAGATCTATGCATTGTGATGCGATTGTGCGCGGGTCAAGGTGTTCGAGTGAAAGTACGAAATATCAGCAACCGCTGAATAAATCTTCTATAAGAAGCTGGGCGGACGTTCGCGGCAGAATTATTGCGGCACAAACGTGCGATTACGCGCGGCGGTACAATGCGACGCTATCGCTCTTGATGCATCTGATAACCGTAACGATTTCCTCTTATCTCGAAATTCTCCTTTCCGAATCGCACTTCGTCGCAACGTGACACCTTCTCTCTCTTCCTCCGGTCCCTGATCTTCGCGTTTCGCCGCGCGTAATTGTCGGTTCGGCAATTGCGCAATCACGCAATTACAAGCCGCCGAAGTTACCGGGATCGGATGGAATTCGACGGGCGCGCGAAGAAGAGCGTGGAGAGGAGGGTCAATCGGTCTCTAATACAATTCTTCGGGAATAATCCGGTTGTTCGCTGCATTTTCCGCAGAAACCGCCTTCTCGACGCGTCGCATCCTTTCTCGACATTGCGGCAAGAGAAGACGCGACCGTGCACGTTGCGTAAAGATACGTTTTTTTTTTTTTTTTTTTTTTTTTACGACGGTATCCCGTTCCGACTTAGTTAACGGTCCACGAATCTTGAAGATCCCTCTCCTGAATCATATATACATAAATCAACCCGGGCTCCTTGAAGCAACGCAATTACTTCGATCTCGGCTTCTTCTAGCCGGCGCGCCAGCCGTCTCTTCATTTCTGAGAAGGAACGTTATTGAGCGATCGAGATCGCCCCCGGGGAAACTTTATGTTTCTCATTGTCCGAGAATCGACTGTTGCTCCCGTAAAGTGGTCAATTATTCTTTGTAAACAGTCGTTACGCCTCACTCGTGTTTCGGTGTTAATAGCCGCAGAAATTGCACTCGCCGTGCAATTTCTCCTCTCCTCATCTCTCTCTTCTACGCGCCCATCTCCTCGCCCAGGCGATTCCCCTGTTTCGCAACGCTAACTATATTA
Source organism: Tetramorium alpestre (assembly GCA_021460005.1). Taxonomy (NCBI): domain Eukaryota; kingdom Metazoa; phylum Arthropoda; class Insecta; order Hymenoptera; family Formicidae; genus Tetramorium; species Tetramorium alpestre. The sequence goes on along the minus strand of JAJVSH010000028.1, from coordinate 1,451,236 downwards.
GCTGCGCGCTGTTAATATTAATCAATTGTTGGCTCATAGTGGCCGCGTATTTGTCGTACGACATACGTCAACATAACATTTTTATATCCCGTAGACCCTCGACAAATAAGACGATGTGTCTCCCGTCATCATCATTTTTTTCTTAGCAGCATCAGCCACTTTCTAAAGTGTGCGCATGCATATGTACATCACGCGCGATTTCTGCGTTTTCTATACAAAAAAAAGGGACTTGAAAAAAGCGAGAAAAATGCGCGAACTGCTTTTTAATCACGACGAAATTGCTTCGAACGTGTATGTATCGCGCCGAGAGAATACGTTGGACAAGGCGTCCTTTGTTCAAAAAACTGCATGTTTCATGTATTTCTATTTTTAACATACCTACATTAGTCGAGCGTCCATGAGAATTTGATCGCTTTGTTACGCTTTGTTACGCGCCCTACGAGGCTGAAACAAACGCGAGAAAACAATACATGGGAACTTGATCCATGAAGGCAGACCACTATTCATGGATCAGCAATCGTGATTCAGCGTCAGCATCCGCGATTTACCTATATGACAAACTTTCACTATTCTCATCTCATTATGCCGGCGGATAGTCATCCAAACAAATTCTCGTCTCTCTGCAGATATGCTTGACCGCTCTTGAAAACTGTAGATCTGCACTCCAGATCAGCGAATCTTTTTTCGAGAAGTTTTGTAAAGTATTGGCTTCCAGAATGACGGTTTTATTGCGTTTTAAATGGAGCCTAATAATAGTTGTAATATAATAACGATGTATATATGTATATATAATTATAACATTAATATGTATATCACAAGAGAGAAAGGCAGTGTAGGCTATTAATAAGAAATGTATTATTTATTACAATACAAGCGCAAGTTTCACGAGCTGGATAACGGTAAAAAATGACATCATCTTCTTATGAATAAGGATGGGATTAAGTACGTTCTCTAGGTAATACTGATAACATCTGCAGCACGTTCGAATTTTTTTATTAGCACTTGGAGAAACATAACAGCATTTAAACGTAATTGAAACTTTCCGTGCTTCAATCGAATCTAGTATGCGAGAATATAACGGGATATAATAAGCTCGTAATACAATCAAAACTTTATAAAGCAAATCGTTCGAATCTTTTATGAGTATTTTATAAAATAGTACTGCAGATTATACGCGTTTTATGTCTCGTACGTTGTCTTTTGAGTAAAAAAATTTTACTTTGATATATTCTTACGTTCTTTCTATTTTCTATTTTTTTCTTTGATAAATATCTCTTAAAGTATTCTTCTTAGTTTTCTGTTGTTTTATTTCAACATTTTTGCAGATTACCTATAATATAATATGATACTTGATACTTTTACAATAATATATAATAATTTGATAATATATACTTATAATTGTTCTATTTCTACGAAGAAGATTATATAGTTTCATTTAAAGAAGAAAATACTATACTTTGCGGCTGCATTATTGTATACATGAAAAAATAAGAAGTTACAGAGTTAGAAAGTTACAGAGTTAGATGTCATTGAGTTGCTCGATTTTTTTTCCTTTATTTTTCATCATCAACCATGAAAAAATATTATAATTGGCAAATAATTTATTCTATATATTCTGTAAAGTTTTAAAGATATTATTACTTTCAAACATATTCTTTTTTTCAGTATTCATGAAAGATTCGAATATATATTTCATTTACATACCGATATTCTCAGTATTTACGTATTCTTACACGATTATGCGAATATTTTATAATGCATCCATAATTTTTATAAATGTTGCCCGCGGCTACTCAACGGATTAGTAACTGGATATTGAATGATACGAGATCGACCGAGATACCTGTCAAGCTTGGTCTCATTTCCCCTTGCGAGGATGTGCTTCTAAGTGCATTTTAATTAGCGAGAGACGGTATCGGCGAGCTAATTACAGGAATACACTCGTTAATTCTCGGGTGACATCGCGTGCGTACGTTACATGAATCATTATATCGCGCGCCGTGTATCATTACACATGCGTGCGCCGTGTATCAACAGCGGTGCGAAAGTGCGTGGCGGGACGAAAAGGCGCACAGGCCGATCATTCTACGAGAAACCGACCGGGCGCCTATGCGAAGGAAGGAAGAGAGGACTTTCGCTCGTTCGTCGTATAACGCAGGTCGTATTCTCGGGATAATGCGGATCCAAGCCTTCGGCACGCCGGCGGTCTGTCACTCTTGTCGTATGAGTCGACTTTCAGCCTGAAAAAAAAAGGAAGAAGAAAGAAAAGAACCTTCAGGCTCGGCGCGCGAACACGCTGCGCTACCGGTCGCAGATCGCTGACGCTTCCGGCTTTAGAATGCGCGCGCGCGCGCACATATGACGATCCCCGTCTTATAGGACACGTAACAAAATTATTCCGCCTTTCTGTCTTTCTCTTTCTCCCCCCATCCCACCCGCCGCCGCGGCGTAATGAGGTGAGATGCGAGAAGCGAGACGACTGAGCGAAGATGAGCGGGATGGTTTTCAGGCTGGATCGGAACCTCTTCTTGATTTCTGCACAAGCGCGATCAGCCCGCATGCCAGTCCACCCATGAAACAACGGAAAGCGGCCTGCTCGCCGCGAAATTGCGGCAAATTCGCGGCCTCGTCTCGCCGAGGGAGATCTCGAAAGATAGTGAAGACACGCTTGTAAAAACGCGATCTAATCTGCGAAACTAAATAAAAGAAGCTAAGCACGTATCAACCGCACGATCTAAAACTATTCTATCGACGCCAACATATTGACTAAATCGAAGAGAAACTTGTGGAAGAAATGGAAGAAATATACAAACATTGAAGAAATATTATACATAAGTATATAAATAGGATTGTCACATTTTTTTTAGTATCTTCCGATATTAATGCTGCCACATTCCGTATTCCGTTCATTTCCATTAGAAAAAAAAAAAAATAATAGAAAGACGGGGGGTTAGATCATCTTCGCGGGAATGTCTTCATTTTCAGTGATGAAATCGCGCCTCATTGCGCGGGATTGCAAAACGAATATCTCAGCTTGATGGTAACCGCGTTACATCGTCGAGGACCGCGTTATTATATGCGGATTCAGAACTCGTTGCGGCCGTCAACGATCTCTCGACGCCGCGCGCAGGACCCACTTGGCTCCGATTATTACACCGGCCAGAATCGGCGATTTCAACGTGAATGGCGATGAGCGTTATCAGCCCGTCGCGTTGCGACATGCGATAAAAGCTGCCTCGAATGCGATGCGCTCACTCGGGAAATATTCGCTGAGGACGAGGTATCCTCAGGCGAGCGGTAACGCGATGGGGTAACGCGTACGCGGGCCTTCGCGTGATGACAGCAAATGTAATTGCACATGATGCAGTCAAATTTGTCGCATAATGACGGCGCAATTTCGACGCAACGCCTCCTGGAAATCCGGAGCGTGTACGTGTGTTGCACTCTCCTCTCGCGCGGATTCTCTCACCGTCTTATCCCTCCCCCGGTCCGCGATAGTACCCGCGAGAGATTGTAATTGTCTTCCTTTCGTAATCTCACAAGGTACACGGGTATATTATTTTTTTTTCCTCTCTTTTTCATCAAGACGATTCGTCGTCGTATTCGAGACGCACAAAATGATTATCGGGTCTCGTCTCGGAGAACCAGTGAGACAGCGATCGTGAGACGGCAATGGGACTTTTACCTGGGCGCGAAAAGCTGAAAAGTCTTTCCCATGAGAGAAAGACAGAGAGAAAGGAACGGGAACGGGTGAAGCAAGGCGAGCCGGTGATCGCGTAGTGGGACCAACAAAGTTACCTGGATCGACAACAGATACTTTTCTCGGCAGTAACCACCAAGACACCATGACGACACGATCACTCGCATCGTCCCCGACGCGACGACCGTCGGCCGTCGGTCTCATCGTCGCGCTCCTCCTCGTCGCGACGGCACGTAAGTCCTCTTCCGATCCACCATTGAATCTCGATCTCGGCCTCATTGATTTCGGCGAGAAACAGAAAGTGTACCCGTACCTTTCGGCGTTTGAACGATGGTCCGACTTCGCCGCACGGTCGCGAAAGTTCATCGAGTTTCGGTTTGATCGATGAAGATATATAGTGAAATCACGGATTCGCGCTCAAGTCCCAAAAATCACGACGAGATACATTTAATTCAAAATATCGTCGCCAAAATTATTTTAATTGTTATTAAAAATTTATCGGGTTTATTATATATTTATTAAGTTTCTTATTCAAATATAATTTTCGAGCGATCACGAAGTAATTGCGAAGGGACTGAAATATCACGCGTGATCCTGGGACTCATTCCGCAGCTCATTAAGCGATGTCCTTGGCGAGAAGTGAGGGGATTAAAGATCCCAGCTTATCAGGTTGTCGGGACGTTATCTTCGCAGCAACGCGTTTGGAGTTACGAAATGTAAATATAAAAAATTACGCGTGAATGATATGACCGGTAATCGTAGTGTTGATCTTCAATAAAATCTACATATTTCGACGAATTTTGACTTGGAATTATCACTGAAAATCACTTCAATCGCATTATTTGGAATAATTAGGATGATCACGCGTTATTTCGCAGGCTGCTTCCTTGTCCACTCTACTTACCGTCACCTTTGCGGCTTCGCGTCCCAGGACAACTTCACGCTCCGCGTTTTTGCGTGCACCATTTTTAGCGCGCGCTTTAGAAAGCAAAGAGAAATTACATGGTGCTAACTTGCAATTAACAATCGCTTGATCTAAAAACCAATATTAGTTAGTTCGCCAACTTTGTGTTCCGTAATGAAAAAAAAAGAGATTAGTCCCGCAGAGAAATTCAGCTTCTTTCGAAAGAAATACGGCCGTAGCATTCTTATCGTAGAAATCTCTAAATGTAGAGAAAAAAATTGAGATCTCTAACTCGCATGTCTTGCAAATTTCAATAATCTTTGCTGCAGATTTTTTCAGACGGAAATTACAAGTTCCAAGTGTTTTGTTACCGCTGTATCATATCGATGTAACATGAAATGTTATGTGTTTTATGAGAAACTTATATAAAATTATGTCCAAACATAAGAAAAGATATCTTTTCTCTATTGACGCATGATTTCAAGAAAGGTGATTTAAGAAAGGAATCACATTGAAATAATAATAATAATTGAGAGATGAGAAATTAAAATTAAAATTCTACCTTTATCTCATTAGAATTCTCTGTTGAACTTTATTAATTCAGCAGAATTCTTATAGAATTTCTGTATTCTAGAAACATGTAGCAATTTGTGCACGCCACGTGTAAATAATAATAATGTGATACGCATGCTTGAGATTTTTACGAATTGAGTCAGCGTAAAACAGAATGCCGAAACCTGAGGATCTAAACGCGAGGATGAAAACGAAAGAGCGATAACACCGCGGGCCTCGGCGGGCCTCCTGACATTTCCAGGCTTCCAGGAGGTGAAAGTGGGAGCCGGATAACCGTAATTGGCCATCCGTATATAACACAAGTTCCGAGTGTGCAATGTCGTAATAATGTCTGCGAATAGTCGCCAAAATGTTCGCAACGCGAATAATCTCATCGAGACGCGATTACGTTCGAGTCGTATATCATCATCTGAGAAATATAGTATATCGTCTGTTTTTAAAATTTAAATTTTATATTAATCTTCTATTATCGGGAAGAGATCACGTCTATTTAAAAACGCCGTTGTTTCTTTCTTTTGAATCCGAAACACAGCTGAGATGATTGCAAAACGCGATAAATAATAACAATAATTTATAGTCTTAAAGATTCAATCCTGAAGAATCGACTCTAGAGGATTAAAAAAATTATGAATCTTATTATAATAAACACGCAAAACCTGGGCTATAAAAATAAAGTGTAGCATTTTATTTCTTTTTTAATTTTGCTGTTTATTTACTGTTGTTATAAAAATAGTTGAAGGTTATTACGAAACGATCATCGAGAAATTTGTAAAGATGTAGACTTGTGATTTGCATACGGAAGCGATAGCATTATATTCTCAAAAAATATCTGGAATCTTTTTCCTTCTCTCGTAGTCAAATTTTTAATTGATCGTTTGATCGGCGCTGTTATTCGTTCGCGTATCGCTTCTATTTATTTAGAGACTACAACTTTCTAAAACTTAATATTCTTCAGTTCCGAATTTAAATTTTTTTTACACTTTGTTAATTTTTGTCATTCCTATCGCCCTTAAAAATTCTCTTTCTTTTGTCATTTCTTTTACTGTTTTTTTTTTCAAACTAATGAAGAGTCAAGAATAGCGTGACGCAAAACTGGTAGATCTATCCGAACAATCGCGCAAAGTGTTACGCTCGCCTCGAGTTTCTGAAGGAACGAGTTGAACTTCGCTGTTACGCGTCGCTGTTATGCGAAGCTCTGAGCGGGATTCATCTCACGACACAACATTTCTGCCTCGAGCCCTATCAATTCTAATCTCGCTGTTGCTACGTTAGTAACATTCTGCAATCCGCGTTCGTCGAATCCCTCGCGGAAACGCATGCAACCGCGCGACCTTGATTAATGCGCGCACCGTCGCCAATCTTCGCCGTTCCCGACGTTTCTGGATGGATGACAGCCGGATGCCTGCTACGGGAATCCTAACGGTGCCCCAGGCACGAGCGAAGGGTTCGATTTAACGAGGTAGCCAATGTAACGTAAACCCGATCCTTCGATCTGTCAATGGAGACGCGCGGGCGCGCTTCGCTCCGAGGGCATTACTTATCTGGCACACGTGCGATACGCGTGTACAAACACGCGGCATCCGGCTCGTCGTTACTAGTATTTCTTCGTATCTGTGTTCTCCCGTGTTCCATTGATGCGCTTACCCCTGTATTTTCCTAATACGAATGTCAATTATAATTGAAGACAAGAGTGCCACTCGGCGCGCTTTGTTTTTGCATTTTTTTTTATTCCACGCGTATTCACACGGTCGTGTATCGCTTCAACCTCGGCGTAGAAAACTAGAGTCTAAAACGGGTTATTTGAATTCATTTCAATATATATAAATGTGAAAATATACATAACGTTCCGTGCCACTTGCTCTCAAGATGACTTCCCGGGAGTCCGAAAGTAAAAAAGATCAGGATTCCGCGGGGTTCGGGGAAAAAGAAATCCAGAGAAAACACCGATCGGTCGAACGTGACCGTTCTGGGCGAACTGTCGTGGACGTCTTCGCCGTGCGTAAACGTACGCAACCACAAAGCGATTCGCTATGGAGAATCGTTCGCGGAACCTAGTTTTGCGTACGAGCGGTAACGATCTGCGCGCTCAGTCAATCGTTCTTGACGATTTATTCGCGAAGTCGAGAAGTTACTCCGCGATCACCGTTATCCATCGTATCGGCCTACCGTACTTGGCGTGTCTCTCAGCGGTACACAAATAGGATGTATCATTTTAACGAACCCAATAAATTCGCGTGCGCATTATTACGCGAGACACCGGTTCTCTCGATTCCCTAACAACGCACGAGAGATTCCGAGAAACGTTAGAAGGATATCACGAAATATAGGGTATCATAGGGACGTTCTCAGTATATCAAGTACGTTCTTAGTACAATCTATAGAAGTGCAAAATTGCTGTTAGGATCTCTTCCGCGAGTCCCCGTGGGTCTGTCTTCTACGCGCATATCGGCGTACGTTCATATCCCTTTACCGTCACGAGAAAGAATATACGTGTTTCCACGGTCGCGAATTAGACGCGCAAACCGAGAGTTACGTCAAGGCCGATGAAGTTTGCGTGGCTATTGACCAGTAATTCGCCGCATTAAAGCATACTTCCGCGCTTTGTCATTCCTCGCTATCCTACGTGAGGTTTAACAAGTTTTCTAAAAATACCTGACGCGATTGGACTTCTAGACGAGTCCGATGCAGACACTTTGGAAATGTTTGTACAATGAGTAAAATAACTTGGCTTTTACGATCTTTTTTCTCTTTTTTACGTGCTAGACGCACTAGTAGACACGCAAGTGTGCCTCTTTTCTTTTTTTTTTTTCTATAATCGGATGCGCATAATGTCACGTAACTCGATAAATGGTCAGCCGATTATTCAGTTGCAACATTGTACCGTAATTGTTGTTTATCTCGCTGCACACAATTATGCTAATCCCCCGGCAGTTTATCACTTTACCGTACTTGAACAATCGTCCGAATGCAGAACGCAAAACGAAGAGCGGTAGAATACATTCGACGAGCTTGGATGCGGGAGATGGAAGCCATACATTGCGGAATCGCATTCCGTTTCGTGTGATTTCTTATTCCGACTAACGCTTAATTATCCCGCCGCTTATACTGATTACTTAATGGTAATTGATGATTATGAATTTCCTTTTGGCAGAAATATGCAGCGGAGCGTACTACGGGAAACTGATCGGCAAGCTGTCTGAACTTCACCACGGCGTGAGCGGCGAGGTTTACGCCGTCGACGCGAGGACGTTATTTATCAAGGATTTCACTTACGACGGCGAAGGTCCAGGTTGGTACATCGTTGATTGCCAGCGCGGTACCCTTCTCTATAATCAATCATACGGAAGCGAATTATCTCGACTATATTGTCGCTTTTGTCTCAGTTGATTGCCAAAGAAATATGTTTTCTACATTTGAATAACATTTTAATATTTTTTAAATTTAAATAATTTTTTAAATTATTTCAAATTTAAATACCGAGCACGTCATGTGTTATTTTTACTTGATTGTAATGCGAAATAATTGGAACAATGCAAGTATTATTTTGGTATTATTTGGAGAGTAACGTATTCTTAATTTTGATATTATTATTTCATAAAGCTTTTTGGAAATTCGATCAACGTACAAGCAAACTTCAATTATTTTGTGGCCAATGAATAAAGCACAGATAAAGTGTAGCGCGGATGCTTAGCGTCGCATCCCTGAGAGGATGTGAGAAAATTACGGGAAAACTTTCCCTCGGCCTGATAAGCTGACCGCGATCGACTTTAGTGCCGGAAAAAACTTTCCCAAATCTCTCTGGCACGTGCGTTCGTGACGTGTTAATAAGCTAACTGACTGCTCGAGATGCCCGTTCTCCATTAATGGGATATATCTAGATGCTTATTAGAGCTTCACAATCTGAGACCGTTACGTGTTTGCTATCTGCTCGCTTAAACCAAACCGTTCGTCATCATTGGCGACATGAACTTGCTATATAAATCTTTTCTTATCAGTTTTATTAAACAAGTTTTTGCGTCGATAACATCAACAATAAGAGCACCATTCTTTTAGCTGCCTTTTTTTACGCTGGAAACAGCAAGAATCCGGGCATCAATGGATTTCGGGTGCGAGACGAACACGGAACGTAAGTGAAGCTTACGCTAATGTCCCCTAAAATAAATTCTATTAATTAAACATAATTTAGTAAAATATAATTTGTCTGTAAAATTTTATGTATGTTGTCGAGTGGAACTTTTATCGATTAACTTCTCCTCTCGCCCAACAGCACGAACCTTCTTAAACGGTACCGCAAGAAGGGCATCACGCTGACCTTACCGGACGGCAAGACCTTGAACAACATCAAATGGTTTTCAGTTTGGTGCGACGAATTCTCAGTAAGTAACGGATGCATGCTCGTGACCTTGGATCCCGATCGCGATATCGGCGGTGCGTACAGTATAGGCGTACTTGCTCGTCGCATGGGAAACCGGTATCATTTTCTCGAACTACAACTTTCACACTCGCGCGGACTTAACGGCCGCCTGAATCCGCGTGTCAAGTGAATGGAATACGGCATACGATCATTGCAGGCATTGCCGTCCATGTCCGGGATCGGATTGCAGAATTCTCAATAGAATCACTAAAATTTTGGATTTTTCTAGGTGCAAAACATTCTATTTCACCAGTTAAAAGAATTTTGATTTTAATTTCGCTCCTTAATAAATCCCTCTTACTAGTTAAATTCTTCTTCAACAAATTCCCTTTGACGAGTTAAATCATGATGATGACGCAAGATCTTGGAGCGATAAAACATTGATTTCTTACAATGGGCGAATCCGAAAAGATCGTTTCTGTTTAGGTGAACTTTGGCGACGTCAGGATACCGCGAAACTTCGATTATCCGAAACCACAGAAGCTGAAGGCATTGAGTGGCATACATGGCGTCAGCTCGGAGCCAGTTGTTATCGTGGACGCTCAGACTCTACTGATACCCAGTTTCAGTTACGACGGGGAAGCACCTGGCAAGTCTCTCTCCTTTTCCATTATTAATATATAATCCATATATCTTAACATTAATAATAAATTATTGTCGCAACATTTGCGAGGTACTGACGTTCTAGGCGAAATTTTATCGTTGAAAATCATCAAACGCGAAATTCCTCTTTTTGTACAGTTTTTTGAGCTTTTCCGCCGCGATGATGCAGATAATATATTTCTTTAGCTTCTCGCGAACGTTTTAAAGCTCACAGATTTGTTTGTGTTACGTAAGACAAGCAGAAGATCGACAGATCACAAATGTAAAATTTGTCGACGTTTTGCAGATGCCAAGTTTTGGGTAGGAACCGGACCGACCCCCTCGTCGCAGGGTATCCGGGTGCCCGACGAGAATGGGAAAGAGCAGCCGTTGCGCCGTTACGATCGCAAGACGATCGTGCTGACATTGCCGAGCGACCTGACCGTTCACCAGCTCGGTCATTTCGGAGTTTGGTGCGAGGCCTTCGCCGTGGACTTTGGCCACGTACAGATTCCGCACAACTTGAACATACCGCCGTCCCTCAAGATGCTGGGAGTTTCGCCACAGGTATGTGCTATAATCTTACAGTTAGTACCTTATAGCGGAAGGGAGAATGGGACAGTAGAGATACATTAACATGTAGCTTGTAGCGACCGCTTCGCACGTTATTTACAATCCGCGGTGAATCGATTTCGAGCTTACCACCGTCTCTCCATTTCGGCTTTCTTTTCTCGCACTCCCTGCATCTGACTAACTTTGATCAAACTGACAGCGTGAGAATGTCGATTTTGCTCGCTAAGGAACTTGAACATTTGTTTTTTTAATGACAGACGGCACATAGTTCTTCAGTCTTATATTGAATTAGTATAAAGAGTTTAACCCAAATTTATCTTATTCTTCATTTAAATACATTTAAATCTTTACGCGAAAACGTGTTCGGAAATTAATTTAAAGAGAATTCGGGGTGAGACAATGGCAAACGGTTTCATAACTCAAGAAAGATCGCGACTCGGGCTTGCGAGGCAATTTGACAAATATTTCAGGATAGCTTCTCCTCCCGCGACTTCTTTCTGTTTCATTCGCTTCGCGCGAGTCGCCCAGCCTCCTGCAAATCTCTGTACATGGCTAAAAACCCTGTCTCTGTCCTTGTGTTGCAGAACGTGCATCGCGGAGGGCAGGGACAGTTGGGGGCGCTAACAAGTGCATACGAGATCTCTTCTTTCGCTTCCTCGTCGCCCTCCCCCCTCGCACTCTCGTTCGCGAGCTCGCTCTCGCAACAATACCAACGACCAACGACCTATCGGCCGCTCCTCCGCCGGGACGATCAGTTCCACGCGGATCAAGCCGTGGACCCCCTGATATCTAGACAGGCGGAGGAGCTTCGTCAGGCGCAGTCCCCCGCTTCTTACGCCGTCGCGGGTTATCAGGAGCAATTTTATCGCACGGCCGATGGCGCAGCGTCGCCGACGCCGTCCGCGTACCGTCCTCAATCGCCGGCGCGTTCGCGCCTCGTTGAGCCGCAACAAAATTCGCACGCAAGGCTCCTGCACTTTCAAGGCGACAGGAGAATCGATTCCTTCGTCCGTTACTAGCGCGCGACGTATCGGCCAGACATGACGCCCCGGATTTTTACTCCACGCGAAAAGAAAAGATGTTCCTCGTTCCTCTCTCGTACTGTTTTGTTAAAAAATATTTTAATTTCAGCAAACCATGAATTTTCCATTTTGAAGCTTCGTTTTGCTGTTTTACACAGCATTTTTATTATAATTTTACATCGAAATATAAATTACTATATCATACTTTGATTTGCTATTATCTCAAGTTGCTATTACATTTTTTTTTCTTTCCAAATTGTGACGAAAGTTATTACGGCAATTTCTCCGCAAGTTTGTATACTAAATTTCTAATAATTGTGGAAGAATGAGGAATTTCTTCGATGTCCATTTTTGCTTTAATTAATATTTTTATATAAGATTTTCACCTGCTAGCTGAAGAGCTTCAAATTCTTTTTTCTTTTTTTTTTACGTATGTATATACCTACGGGTGATATATAATATATAATATAATATTATATATTCGTATATGTACATATATACACACATATACGATTCACGCGCGCATGTGTGTACTATATTTTTGATATTTTTGTACCCATTTTCTATATACATTTATGTATTATACATCAAATAAATGTATTTTTTACAATTTTGAGCTTTGCATGTACCTCCAAGCATGATCTCAATGAATAATAACTATCTATGTCTTTAATTTATTGTTATTTAATTACTTTGTGCTCCAAGAGTCATTCTTACGTGAATGTTAAAGTTAAACGAAGCATAAAGTAACGAATGAAAATAAAACAAGAAAGAAGTACTCAGTGCGTATTCATTCAAGCGCTGAATCATTAACTTTAACATTTATGAGAACAGTTCTACCGAAAAGTAGCCTGCAATTGCCAATAAATTTAGTTTCGAATGAACGGTAGATGCAGATAAAGTTCGGATGGTGTGATTTCAGTCGAAGCTTAACTGCGAGGTCCTCGATGATAGGTTAGCCTTTGAGGTGCGATGGGCCGTGGCCGGAGACAGCATTGTCATCCAGCTCGTCGCGAAACTAGGTAAATATAGACGATTGTGTTAAAGATCGTGGTTTCGATAACGAGGAAGCACTTGAAAGCGTTTGAAACTGAGAAAAGCACGTTAATGCGATCTCCAATGCATTTACGACTATAAAACCTGATTATGTTTTACGACAGATGCCGGACAGTATATGTCCTTTGGATTATCCGCGGATACGGAGAGGAGCATGATGGTCGGCGGGGACCTCACCGTGGCCTGGGTCGACAAACAGACTTTGCAGGGATACGCCATCGATTATTTCCTTGATGCCAAGTCCCAATGTTCTGGACGTCGCGGCAGCTGTCCAGACAGGCGTATACAGGTAAATAAACAACTGAACATGCTCGACGCTTTAACTTGCAAGTCACGACTACCTAGAATTTGATTCCCCTTGAAATATATTGTTAAACACAAAAAGGTTAAGAAGGACACATATTCTTATATATATATAATTTTACTCTCTTTAAAAATGGATACCTATATATATATATATATATATATATATATATATATATATATATATATATATATATATATATATATATATATATATATATATATATATAGGTATCCATTTTTAAAGAGAGTAAAATTATCTCTTTAAGCTAACGCTTACATTTGATTGACTTTTCCGCAGGAGAACACGGATTCGGTGCGGCTGCTGAATGCGGCGATGGTGAACGGTTACAGTATTGTCACATACCAGAGACCGCTGAAGGCCAGCGACGAGTTGGACCTACCGATACTGACGAATGGATCGCAGGCTATAATCTGGGCCATCGGGCCGCTAAACGACCGGCAAGAAGTCAGTTTTCACAGTCACTATCTGAGAACTGATCGGTTCATCGAGTTCAGCAGACCGCCCGCGTGGAATTGTCCAATGCCGGATCAGGAGTCTTCCAACGAGTCTTCCGACGTTAACGAGACGGCAAGTAGCAATCAAGTAAGCGGTGAAGTATATCAAAAGCGTACATTAACTAATTAACTCTTTAGTGACAGTTCGATGAATGATTGACGCTGTTGAAAATGTTTAAAACGCTTGTAAAAAATCAATACCATTTAATATAAAATTTTGAATGACAAATAATTAAGTATCAAGTCAAGTAAAAAGAATGTGATTCGAGACATGCTACTTGTCTGGATACAGTTTTATTTAGTCGTATTAAACAATATTTTACTTGTGATAAAAATTCTATAATATATATGGCAAGCAATTGAGAATAAAATTAAGTTAGAGAAACTGTTCTGCATATAATAATATTGTTTTGATTTTTGTACTGGTATTATCTTTTGGAAAACACATTAAAATAGGTCGTCACGAGAGCGCCGCAACGCCTGCAGGCGACTCCTGCACCGGCTTCTACGAAGGACGCTTGGGTGATACCACCGATTCAGTGTGACGAGCCGGACGATGGTGTCTTCTACGCGCAATTGGGGCCTACCGGAGGAAAACACGGCTACCCAGCTATTACTGGTACTGTATCGTAAAAATTAGTGTCATAACATTGGAATATCGTCTCTCGATTCTAATCCGGAAACTCTATTCTGCATGACATGACTTATACTTTTTTTTTTTTCGAGAAAACTTATTCTTGAGAAAGAAATATTACAATTACCAGTCAGCAGAGAAAATCTCTTCCGATACACAATTATTTTTCGCCGATTATTGAAAAAATGATTTCAATCGGTGCTGCTTTCATAAGTACTTTAAGTTTTATTCGCGTCTCGCCTTTTACGTAGAAAGTGGTTTACATGCGGATTTTACTTTTTACTGCGACACTTGTCACACAGTTTCGGAGATTCGGGGCGCATTTAGACTTTCGCGAAGCTAATCAAAATTCGCACGGCACTCAAACCGCGAAGCGCCCGCGAGAAAGTGCTCGCGCGGAGTCGCAAGAAAGCCGTACCGCATCGGCACTCCAAACCGGTCTTCGCTTCACTTTCTCCAGGTCACGTCGGCTGGGGGATCTCCTGGTACATCAATGGACTGCTGATACCCGAGATTAACGTAGTGCGCGGCAGAAGATACACTTTCGTCACGGAAGGCGGTTTGGATCCCGATATCCCGGCGCGCTATCATCCATTCTACATCACGGACGATCCGATAGGCGGCTACTATCAGAAGACGGCCGAGGAGAAAGCGGTAAACCGTATTGCATACAAAATATTTCCGAAAGAAAGAATGACGGACCTGTAAAACATTAAAATAGACTCGTTATATTTTTTTACAATATTTCCGCGGTGAAGCAAATGACTGAAAGAAACCATTCCAATTCCGATCGAATCTTCCCGTCACTATTCAATTAGCTTCACGATGAAAACGGTCCACGATGAAGGAACGCAGGAGAGCGTTCATACACTTCACGCGTGTGAAAGACTTGAAAGGCTGAAACGTAAGCGAGTGGTACCGCTTCGTGTAACGGCTGTTCCCTCTCTGACCTTGATAGAAAGTGAAGATATTCGCCGGCGTGCGCCGGCAGCGCGGCAAGGCCATCCCCACGGGCGTGGGTCGCCTCTGCAACTGGTTGCACGATCCGAACGCCCCCGAAGCGGACGAGTACGCGTCCTTCGGCGCCTTCCAGCGCTCCTTGACCCTCGAATGCGACCACGGCACGCCAGGTATCGTGGAGTGGACACCCGACGAGAACACCCCTGACACGGTGTACTATCAGGTAAAATCCGGACGATCGGCACACAGCCGTGCGCGGATTCTCCGATTCCATCATGTGTCGTTCGTTTCTCTTTCCAGTGCTTCACACATCGTTACCTGGGCTGGAAGATCAATGTTCTCGACAACTGCGACGTCGGCGAGGCGTTGCCGGCGGCCAGCGAGAAGCGCGAGGTGTACGCAGAGCCGGAGCAGGATCGTCAGGATTTGGATTACGGCGCCAGCATTGCCGTGCCGAGCAAGGTAACGCCAACGGCCGAGTTCCCTCATCAACAGCATGCCCATCATTCTCACCGCGAATACGGCGACCGTTACCCCCATCATCATCATCATCATTCGACGACTAACAGCAAGCTAAGCGTCTCGCATCCGCAGCTACTAACGAACGCCAATAACAATTACGATCGCTTGCAATTATCATCATCATCATCGTCCGAAAGCTCGCACGGGGCACGTCCGAAGGACGCGCATCGCGCCGACTTCGAGGAGACCTCGCCGCCGCCGCGGCAGCAGCAGCAGCAGAAGTCGCAGCAGCAGCAGACCACGATCGTTCACGAACCGTCGTCGTCTCTTCACGCCGGGACTTATCTCACGGAGCTCGCGCGGGAGATTCAGCATACCGCCACTAACCAGGAATTGTCTAACCTCGTTGCAGATCACCAGCGACCGTCAGTGAGCAGCCACGGGACCAGGTTGCCCTACGTAGCGACGGCTGTCAGCAACACCCAGCTACCGTTCTCCCGAGCGCCGCATCATTACGCGAGCAATTACCATCACCACGTCCGCCATCAGCTTCCTCCGCCTCCCCCTCGTTACTATCACCAGCCCGAGCCGGCGAGGACCCAACTGATGATCATCCGCCGGCCGGTGACATTAACGCGCACTCCGATGTTGCAGACGTTACAGCAGGCCGCCAGTACGATCACAGGCGCGCTGTCGCTGCCGTTCTCATTCTCCTTCCCGTCATCCTCGCCGCGGCCGATCCTTATTGAGCGCAAGAAGTCTGTCGTTTACCGACCGCCCGTCGCGATAGCGACGCTCAAAACGACGCCGAAGACGATGGCCGATAAGCCACCGTTGCCGTCCGAGAAATTCGCGGCCAAAATCGACAAGCAACGCTCAAAGCTTGAGGCGAAGATCGGTTCGACCTCGGATCGCATCACCGACAATCACATGGGCGGTCCGTCTTCCTCGTGGAAGCTACTGAAACCCGCGCGCAACACTGGCTTCAATCCCGACTCCATCGTCATTGAAAGCGGCTTCAAACCGATCATCAGAAACATCGTTGACCGGGGGACATCTCCCGACGTTGCCCAGAAGAGGCTCTCGGTCGTGACGGGAGGGTCGTGGCAGGACGGGGTGCTCAGGAAGAACGGGGATTACCGCACGATCGACGAGTTCTCGCCCGTCTTCGTGCCGTCGCTGCCGGTGACGGCGTCCGCGACGGTCGACAGCGGCAGGAAGCGGAAGAAGAAGACGTCGCCCGCGCGTTCCCCGCCGCCCCCGCGGAGTTTCGACGACCTCGATGACATGGAGATGGCGGCCGATCTCAGACTCGACACCTATTATCTTCCGCCGATCGCGAGGACGCGGCCGGAGGAACTCCCGTCACCCTCGTCCTCCGGCGTCCTCATCACCTATGACGGCAAGAAGCTGCGCGACTCCACCGGCCTGTCCAGGTCCGTCTCCGACGTCGAGCGGCGCGGCAAGGGCCGGCTGACCTCGGACATCCTCAGTAGGACACCGCAGTTCGGTAAGTTCCAGGGCGAGTTGCCGCCGCTGATCCCCGGAGAGCGGCGCGCCAACGATTCGATCCCACCGTCGTACAGCAAGAGGAACCATCTGCCGGCCGTCGATCTGCCGCCGCTGCCGAGGACGAGTACGAAACTGAAGCTAGTGAAGAGGTCCAAGAGATCACCGCGATCGGATGCCGGTCGTACCATGTCCAGCGCGGAGTTCCAGCGCGGCGATCGGGTCCAGCCAGTCAGCGGTGGAGCGCGTCTCGGCAGCCTCGTATGGGTCTCTCTGATCGCAATTGCGGCGCGCCTCGCGATCTGAGGGCTCGCAATGGTGACCCGGCCCCATCCCCCCTCCCCCCTGTGTCCTCCGACAAAGGCATGTCGTATCCGACGACGGATAGGCGCTGGAAGAGATCGGAAGACGATCGTTCTGAGCGCGATCCTCGCGCGGCAATCAGGGTACGTATTATGAAACTTTTCGGAATGGATTCCGATCGGAATTGTTTAGTCATTTCCTAGATTTCTATTGTCTTTTCTTGGGAAAACGAAATAATTCCAATCGGAATCCATTCCGAAAAGTTTCATAATACGTATCCAGGATCGTTCGGGAATAGTAGACGATATACTCTCCAACTGCGTTAACACCGGGGAAGGCATTACTAACCACTGAGAAAACCCGCTGGTTTCCTATACAGTAGTACAATCTGCCTGTCGAGCTCGCGTCTCGCAAGTTTTGGTCCATCCTTGATCGTGTTCTTTGCGCAGCGATTATTAGTTAATCAGGACGAATACTAATTTATGTTCCTTAGACTGAATTCGAATTTGGATCGCTTGACAACGAAGGCTTTAACGATGGTCTTTTAACAACTGAAAAAAAAATGTTATTAATTCACGTATGTACAATGTATTCTCGTTTACTTTTCTGTTGCGATATTAGAATAATTGTATGTACAATCCACATATTTGGTATCAGAATTATAATTACATTTGAAAAAATATTAAATGTTATAATTAAAAAAATTAGATAATATGTGTAACAAACGTATATAAAATTGTTACAAAAAATAAAATTAGAACCTTATATTTCAAGCGGGAGTAAAAATTGCAAACACAGTAAAAAGGAAATATTCACAATTATACCAGATAGAAGAACAGATGCGTGAAAACCCGATCGAGTTTTAAAAACGTTGATTTATAATTGATGCAGGAGGCGTTTGCAGCAACAGGCATTTGTTGAGTTTTGCTGGCATATTTTTGTAAATAAGTTAAAATATATTTGTTAATAAAGGTAATCTTGACACAATGATCTACAAGTTGTTATGTGCACTGTCCTGTTTCTAAGTAGATCGGGGAAAACTCTGCCTCTGAATTCTACTTCAAAATAACAAACATCCTCCAAACTTTATCTCATTTTCTTTGTACTTAAATAAAATTTGCAATTCGCTAAAATAAATTAATAAAGATACATACAAATAATAAGAAATTGAATATTAAAAGAGTGTAAATTGTATATCAATATATAACATACACATTTCTCTAAATAAAATGAACTTGAACAATGTATTGTATAATGAAAAATCATTTTCATCACCTAAATTTTTAAAATAATTTTTATAGAATTTTTTTATTATGGAATCTTTGAGCACAAATTTAGGAATATTTAAGTCATGCGCAAATACGATATTAAGCAATGTTTTATTGTATACAATAAAAAACAAGTCTTACAAAACGATCAACACGCAACTAGTGTACACAACATTAACATTATAGTATATTACGAGAAAAAACTGATAGAGAAGCCACTTGTTATTAATTGTAATAAAAAAAAAGATAATTTATGTACGATCTCTATTGACGCTCATCTTCAGCCGTTATTTATTTCACATAACTTCACGATAATTCATATTTTTACGAAATGCCTATAGGGATTTCATTTAAGAAGTTTGTATCAGAAATGCTAAAAATTGCATAAAATTTAACACATAGCTCTTTTATAAATAATTTCAGCACGTGAATTTTTAATATTTCTGATACTCCTTACAATTATTCCCTAAATATCTACGAGAAGAAGCAATAGAAAATCCTACGTATATAAAAATTATTTTCCAAAGTCTTATCAATTTGACCATTGCAGAAATATGAGCGTAAAACACTCGCGCACACTTACATCCGTGTTATCTGCTGCACATTTAGTACAAGCACAAAATGTACATTCTATAAATTTATATGCGATTTCTGCAGCGATATTACGCGAAAGAATGATTTTTAATTACCAATTTCGATCACTTAAGTTTCGGACCAGTTATCGTCGAAATATTACATTATCGTAAGCTAAAACAATGACATGATACCAGACATAAAGTGTAATAATGTAGACTTTCGCGGTTAATCATTGTTAAAAATTTTCTATAATTTCCTGGATCGTTAAAATAGATTCAACAAAATAATTGCGATCGTTCTAATTAATACGTAGCCATAAAAAAGATATTTTTCATGGAAGACGTACAAGATATAAAAAAAAAACAATTTTAAATTATATAATATTGTATAATTCGATCACTTAAATTTTAGAGCATGTTTCATAGATCTATCTTTTCAAATAAAATTACACTTTTCTATTTGCCATAAAAAAATACATGAAAATAATCGATGCAATTTTAAGCTGCTTAAATTATAATCTGATATACAACGTCGATGACTGATCCAAAACTTGTAGGTACGTATTGTACTTGTATACTTGTAGGTAATTTACGGATGTAATTTATATCAGCTAAACAGTAAAACACTTCAAACGCGGAGATTATTATTTTTAATACATGATCAACTTATTTACACATGTATATTACAGGATATGCCATCCTTCTCTTTCCGTCTTTCTTAATTATACAAGTTTAATGATTGAACACTCGGCTAATTATTTTTCTACGACTTTAGATAATATACAGATCTTTATACACCCAGAATTATGTTACCTCGGTGATCACATTTATCCTTATAAATGCTCAATAATTTTTTCTATACATGTAATATTGCAAATTAACTACTGTACTATTGTATACATGCGACGGTCGATTAATTTCACGTTTCATCCCGCATATATTGTAAGTATTCTGATTATGCTCCTCTTTTATCGTGTTGGACACGATTATAATATTGCAGACATTCTCGGCAAAGCGATAGAGTATGTCCTGATTAACGAGATTATAACTTTGGCATGCTTAAATTTTTATTTATAAAAATACTATAAAGAATACTAGGACATTTCATGATATTAGTTATATTGCAATGTCATTTTCGTAAATGAAAATTTGAACATAAATACAGAGTATATACGTATACATGTAGTTTAAAAGTTGTAATATAAATTGATTAAAAAAATGTTTTTCTCAAATATATTGTTCTAAAGAGATTCGAATTCAACTTGATAATTCTTTTCTCTTCTTTTTTTTATTTATTATAATCTATTAATACGTGTTTTTGCAAGAGAACGCAATATTGAACAGATATTACACTGCAAAAAAAAATAAAGGACTTTCGCACTTTTTACTATTTAGCGACAATTTTATTGGATATGAACGAAAATTCTGACGATTTAATAAAGTTATATAAACTTAAATGCAACGCCAATCCTGAACTGAATTAAAAAATTAAAAAATGTGATAAAAAACTTTATTTAGACATTGCGCGAGACATAATGTCGGTATACATATATGTATACGTGTATTTTTGTATAAGTGGCAATTCTTTAATCAACAATTTGTTAAGGAAATAAATGGTTTTCTGATAAACAATGCGTCAAAGATATGAGGGAACTTTATTTTATTCTTTCTCATAAAGGAAGCGAAGGTTCTTTTTCGCGATAAAAAAAAATTAATCAAAGAACTTGCCGCTATAATTAATGACGTAGACAGCGAAATCATAAAAGTTATTTCTTTCGTTAAAAGACTTTTAAGATAAATAATGTTCAACTTATTTGTATCTATCTTTAATGGGATCAAGATAATGCGGTTTCTATGAAACAATATAGTACATAACAAATCTGGAATATATTTAATTCTTGATTTCCTATGCTTTTCTTATCAATCAGAGATAAGTAATAGAAATGTTCATTACACGAATATTATTTGTCTTTACTGTTTACAGCTTTTATAGTTATTATATACAGCTGTAATAGTTAATGCTAATAAATAAGAACAGTAGCTCTTAAACAAGGATTTTTTGAAACTGATATACATTGAAACTGATATACATTCTGCACAATCTAGCGATGAAATTAAAAAAAATCTAGATATAGATTCTTACAGAAATAAAAAAACATATTTAAAGAATTCACTTGATATCTAAACGAATAAATCAAGAAAAATTAAAGCTCACTAATACACAGAATAGTTTTCTCCGCGAAAAAATTTTTATTATTTCATTTTTTATATGAAAATTATTTATATTGATGTGTTAACATGTATAAACTTAATTATTCAAACCACGATTTATATATACATATATATATATATATATATATATATATATATATATGAATGACACACTTGGTGTATTTGCAAATAAAACTTTTGATATCTTACGCTTTATATCTGTAGATCGTGATGGACGTTCCAATTTTCAAACAGAACTACTTAAAATTTTGTGAGATTAGATGAATTTTTAAGATTGAAAATACATTCGTACTTTTAAATATTTTACACGAAGAGATAAAATCGCCGCAACTGAAGATGAATTTTTATTTACCTATTTCTCGATTTATCAAACTCAAAAATAAATTATAAAAATAATTAGCTTGATATAAGAAATAATACTAAGAAATTGATCACTAACACAATCATCAATATAATCTTTGTCCATTGTCGCACTGAGAGAAAAATGTAGTTACCCTTTGTCCCAACAACAATTCCGCAGCACTTCTAACAATAAATATGATTAACTCAACTATATGCATCATTATGTTAACCATAATTATCATTAGAAACACTATAAAATTGTGGTTGGGTCCAAAAGTTGCTATACCTTTTCTTTCAGTGCGTCGTTAGTATCATCATCACTATTACCATCCATAAATTTAATAGATAACGATGATGTGTATTAATCATTTATTTAATACATTCGATCGTGTGCACACATCGTTACGAATTATACATACGGATATGCAACTAAGGTATAGCGGCAATTTTTTCTTTTCTTGAAACCTAAACATAAAATAAATATCGCAAAACTTCATCTTCTCTCAAGATAGAAAGTGTAATTAATAGTAGTAGAAAATATGGAACCGTATACATATTTATACATGTATTACCATATTGGTATAATATATATTAAATAACATTCATTAGAAAGGCATATATATGTATATATATCAAGTAAAAATATAATATGCAATTTCTTCAATATATAATAATCATATAAATTATATAATATTAACAAAAAGATTCTTGCACACATTGCGTGGTCAGCATGATCTTGTGTACAAAGCGGCAAAATATATCTACCTACCAAGAGACTTATAATGAAAAATAACAAAATACCTAAAGTAATAATCCATTTAGCTAAACCACCGGCTGGTGCCAGACGATCTTGCCGCTGAGACAGCCGGATACGAGCAGATAGTGCTTAGGTGAGAATTTCGTGCTAACAACAATATCGGAATGACCAATGTGTGTTGCTAATTCGTGGAGCTGCATGGACTCGTTGGCGGATGGCACGCAGTTGGATAACTCGGAGCAGTCATTCGAGAACGCCAGTAATCGTACCCCATAACCGAACGGTGAGCATATCAATCTACCGTCGGCTGAGAAGCACAGTTCCTTGATGTAACCGGAACCAACGTTGGGCTCCTCGATATAATGCGTCAACCTGGGCGTGTTCTGATGAATCTTGTGATTTCTCGGTATCGCGTACATGGTCTGCAGATTTTGCCGGTTCTGCAGATTCTGCACCCGAGTACGATCGCCGATTATCACGACCGTGTGAGACGACCGAGGAAGATTCACGCTTACGCCGTTGTTCGACCAGTCTCTTCTTTCGGCACCGGGATAAAACTGCCTCTCCCGTTCCCTGCGAAGTCTGGCCTCCCTGATCGCCACAAGTGCCTCCCACACATCAGACGTGCTCACATGCAGCTCTACGTTGCCGCTGGTGAAATTGTCGATACGCCGCCGCAGGTCATTGAGCTGAGAGTGCGGCCTGGCAGATCTATACTCCCTCTCGTCGGCCGAGGCGTCGTGCGCCGAATTGTCGTTGTCGTCTACGTGCTGATCCTCCGGTCTGTCGTCGTCGTGAATCGCGTTCACTCTGGAATCGGCGGCGGCGCTCGTGCTCGAACTGACCTCGACCATGTCGAAACCGTTGGTTCTCACCGCGTTTCTATCCGGTCGCGGACTCCTCGATTGCGATCGCAAATTTCTGCGCGCTGTTACTTGCCAGCTTGTTCGCGACGATCTGATGGACGACGGCGCGGCGTCCGTGGATACGCGGATAGCCGAATCGAACGAATTCGCTCTTTCACCTGACACGTCGTGTACTATCCTGGCACGATTCCCGTTCTCTATCACAAAGGAAGACGTCATTCTCGAACGCGACGATTGCGATTGAGGAAAGTCCTCGAACTCCTCCACGGTCAGACTCGTCAGGCGACCTTCCTCTCCCTCGTTGATTTGTTCCACATTACTGGACGCTTCACGTTCTTGTATGTCGTGAACGCAAGTCCACTGCGGGATAAAATGCGTTGATGAGATTTATCAGCGGATAGTAAAGTTGATAATGCAATGTGCGAATTAACACGCGGGAACGAACCTCCGATTTTTCTCCACTGCTGACGTTTCGCGATAGGGCGCACCATCCCTGCGGGTGAACTTGCAAACTGGATATTACCTCAGCGTCGTCGCCTACAGGGAAATCGGTAAGGAATTCTACTCTATTATGAGTACGAGTGTGAGCAAAGAGATGTGTGTAACTCGCTGCGACTGGGATGGTAGTTTGAGATAACTGCATTAGCCTGTACATATTTGGCTGGAAGAACAATACGATGAGAGTGACTCGAGGTCATCGAATTTACGAGTATCGAAGCGTGGAGAGACAATAAGTACCTTGAATCCTGCCAAATCCTGACTTAGTGTGCTAAGTTTAAGATTATGTATTATGATGAGATATCCTGAAGTGGTGCATATTAACATTTTGCTAGTGTCGGGAGTAAGTCTTGTTCGCATTAGTCCATTTGTATGAAACACACGGTTGTACACAAAGCTACTTTCTGTAAAACTACAAGACACATTGCGAGATACATGATTACAGTCATACAACGTGGCATGTGAGAAAAAAAGGATGTCACGTGTAATTAAACATTTTACCTATTAATATCCCAAGTATATATGCTACCGTCAAATCCACTGGTCAATAACAAGCTATCGCTCGGACTGTATTCTATGTTTTTAACCCAATTAGAGTGTCCTTGAAGAATTTTTATCCTCTGCTTCAAGTTCCTGGCATCCCACAGAGCAACCGTACTGTCGTCCGAACAGGTCGCGAACATGCGCTGATCCAGAAACCTACGCGACAAGAATATTTCACACGTTTGCTACGCTGTCTTTCCTCCTCTCCCCGCAACCACAAAGTATCCCATAAAGATCCCTTACAAACCTTACGCAATTGACGCAGTCAGTGTGAGCATTATCTAGCGCGTGTATCAATTTCCTACATAACGGATCAAACATTAAAATACTCTTCTTCTCGCATGCTGCCAGCAAGAGGGACCTGCAACATTCAGCGGAGACGTGATTAGCTCCGGGGGAAGGGATCCCTTCTAAGTGGCGAGTTCTATTACTGACCCATCTGGCGAGTACTCCAAATTGAACACGCCGCCGTGCCTCGCGGCGGTCAGGTTATCCCCGTGGTCCCACGAAGTGATGGGCTGGATGGAGGAGTACAGGGTCTTGTGGAAGTCGTCGCTGTGGCCCAACGGGAACCTGACACCCAGCTCGCGTTGCCTTAACCAGAGACTGTTCGGCGTCTGCTTGATCCTTATCTTCGGCATTTCTCAGCTAGGTGTTGCTCTCAGCCGCATCCAATCGTGAATCGTGTACCGCCGGCGCGCCGGCGACGATCGGCCGAGGTGACTCACCCCGGACGCAAGGACGCGAGTCCCAGAGAGAGAGAGAGAGAGAGCCTTGGCCAAGACCGGAACTCGGACGAACTGTCACGTCCTTCGGCAGCCTGGAGGACCCAGAGCCACCGATTCTACCTCCTCCTTGGACCCGCTGCGTCAAGCGGTCAATACGTTCTAGTCGGCACCCACCCCGTGCCTCGTCGCGGACTCGCGGTATCCCATGGGGAAAATCGACAACTCCGACGGACGGTTCAAGGTTCAACGGGCGGGCGGCTAGGTTAGGTGCGGAACGCTAGGCGCGATATTACACGTGACTCACCGCGGTCATCGCTGCCCGGGGATTCTCGCGGGTCGCGCAACGCGATCACGGCGTGACGCGAGTACAGCGGCGGGCCTTCTTCGGTTACCTCGCGTCGCCGTGTCCCACGGAAAAGGGTCCCCGAACGGAGTTCAAATCAATTTTAAAAATCTGACATAACACAGATCAGCGCCATCTTTGCTGCTGATCGCTGCCTGTCATCGCCATCGACACACACTCGACACATCTCGGCATATCGCCCGTCGCGCGACAATCAAAGACAAGACGGGAGCGACATTCTCCCGTGTGTATTCTGCGAGAAGGCGAGAGCACGTGCATGTATGTGTGCGAGAACGCGGAATGTAATTAGCGAAAAAAATACGTCTTTTTATCCACGCACGTTTCTTTCCTTATCTTTATTTCGTTCTCTCGTTTTCCTTCTTTTATCAAGAAAGAAGCAATATGAACTCTAAAATCTCGTTGAGAAAATTTCTTAAAAAATACTCTTGTAATTGCGCAAATAAAACATTGCGATCCCTTTAATTTGCGCAAAACGTAATAAATAAAATCCCAAGGCATTTTTAAGCCTGCTTTATTTTTCCTTTTTTTTTTATTTATCAATGTGCAGTTATTGCTTTTTATTTAATATTACAATTGTTTATTATACTTATTATAGTTCATTTGTTATATTGCTATAATATTATGACACGATTGGACATATTAAAAAATATAGATAATTCATGTCATTTTTATTTCAAAATAATATCTATGAATTTTAAATTCAAATGACAGATTGTAGACTGTGCTAAATTAAATAGAAAATTATTTATGTAGTCTTTACGTAGCCACTTTTAACAATATAACAATGTTGCCTTGATGCAAAAAGCAAATAATATCATAAACTTATAAAATATATTCTATTTTAAATTTTAACATTAATTATTAATAAAAATTCAATTTACTCTCAGATACTTCTATTTAGGATGTATGTAACTTTACTTTTTTTCTAAAAGGAACGAGACCATCCAGACATCGTTTTCGTACCGCGGCATGTCACGTATCTTCTGTGCATAGAAAATCATTTTCGTCGGCATCAAATAATGGCCAGGTTGTACCCTGACACCGTATAACGTTCCCTTGAAAATCTTGTTTAACTTTTTTCCCGCCTCGTCATCCATGATCAAAAATACGAGCTCTTTATCCATTGCAAGAAATGCGAAGTAAAACCAGTGATTTAAAAAAGTCATAGCATAATTCTATATTTAATACTCACTTGTTTCTCGCTGTTTATGACGTACGTTTATGACAATATCAAGACGCGAATCTAACGCGGGACTCATATAGGGATTATATATACACTCGGATGCTGTTACATATGCGACTTGCAGAGAGACGTGCACTCTATTTTCGAATTCTATTTTTGACTGGATTTCTTTTTATTATCTTTGTGGTTTTACAATAAGTTTTGACTTTTTTTATGTAAATAAAATCATCGACTTTTTCTATGTAAATAAAATCACGGAGTTTGCTTATCATTTTCCTTTAACATTAAGACTTGTAATTTCTTATCGCGAATAATTATCAATAGAGAAAAATCACCAATATCAGAACACCAGTTTGTTTTTTAACAATATTACTTAAACAAAAGCTAAAAATAAAAGTTTAATAACAAAAATAGAAACTAGAAAATGTTTTCTATTATAATAGTTTGTCAAGAGCAAACTTCATTAATTATGAAGTTTTCTTTAAATTCACTTTTACTATTTCATTTGTAGTTGTTTGTAGTGATTTAATGTTTAATTTCCGAGAAATAGGGGGGTGCCGCTTTATGGGGTCTGTGCCAGTATTGGTGACTTCCCTCTACATTTGTATATGTTCTATCTTGATATATGATTACTGATTCTCTCTACTTGAACTTATCTTGAGTATGTGTTAGCTATGCTTTCTGCAACTTTTATTTCATAAATTGAGGAATTTAGCCATAATCTCGAACATGATTCTTTACCCACCGCAATAAAATACGAAGTAAAAACTAGTGATTTGAAGAACAATCGCACTAACACAGAGTTCTGTATGTAATACTTACTTGTTCCTCGTTGTTTATGCATGTCGTCATGCGAATATCAAAACCCGAATCTAACACGGGCAGGAATTTTAGATTTAGATAACATATTA
Source organism: Tetramorium alpestre (assembly GCA_021460005.1). Taxonomy (NCBI): domain Eukaryota; kingdom Metazoa; phylum Arthropoda; class Insecta; order Hymenoptera; family Formicidae; genus Tetramorium; species Tetramorium alpestre. The sequence continues at coordinate 1,423,455 of JAJVSH010000028.1, read as the reverse complement.
TAGATTACAAAATTAAAAATACAAAATTATTTATTTAATCTTATATTAACTGCTTTTTTAATAATGTATCACTGTTGTCAAGATTTACTAAATGTTTCATAACTATTTGCAGTATTCTGTAATCAGTTGTTTTGCATAATGATTGCAAAACAATGCCATAACTTTAATAAATGCTAAATCCTAAATTTTAATCATTTATTTTAAAAAAGTTACATACTTAACGATTACACTCTTGATAGCCATAGTAAATATTTTTATATTTAGTAGAATACATCTAATATTCTAATAGAAATATGTAAGATTAAATATATTTAGTCCGTTTTCGATTTAAAATTAGCATTGAAATTTTTAATAGAATTTTATTTACGAGTTTATCATGTAATACAAAAAGAATTTCAAGAATGAGAAAAACATATTATGTCAAAAATGTATAAATTACAGGATATAAAATGTAAACGCGTATTGTAAATAAAATTTCATTTTAAAATCTGGTGTAAATTATAAATCGTTTTCAAGTATACAATCTTGTCCACTTGCATCATTAATTGCGATCTTTTACGACGCAATTTTACAGTGTTTTTTTAATATAATAAATTTCTACGATAAATCGATTTTGATACATTATGCCATTGCAATGTAAATTTAAAATAATCATTATTATAATTATTTCACAGAGAAATATGAAGCTTCTTATTTTTCTTCGGATACAATATCCACATCGAATTTTAGGTTGGTTCCTCGGAGATGCTCCTCCGTCCATTTGTCGAATCGCTGGGCGAGATCCTCCGACATGTAATTCTTCCAATCGCCGACTTTGCCTTTCCTAATGAACTTCAAATTTGGATCTTTTTTTGGCGCTTCCTCATCCATCAGCAACTGTACGTTCACTGACGGATTTGCCACCATTTTTGAGAATTTTAGGTGTTCACGCAGTCCGATAACTTGCTCGTCCGTCACGGTTTTGCCTAAAAATTTCGCTGTTTTCTTAATTGCCGCCTCATGATCCTGCAAGGCATAACGTGCGTTTTAACGAGAGAAATGTGTAAAAACTTATTGCAAAAAAGATATGCATGCTTTTTACCCGTTTCATTTCTTCATACGTCAGAAACAGCATGTTATCTTGATCTCGCATTTTCCAGAAGGATAGAATATGGTCCCAAAATGGGGAGCACAGCACTAAAAACAAACGTTATTTCTTAAATTTAATTTTAAGCAATATAATTAGAAATTTTTTATGTTAATTATGATACTTCAAAAGCTTCATTTATAAGATATATTCAAAAATTTGACAATTGTATTCTAAAGCGATAATGCATGTTGTTTAACGTACCACTATCACGTAGCATCAATTTCGCAAACTCGTCGAAGCTTACATTCATATCGTAGAATGTTTTGCAATAAAAGTAATAACTGACGCAGGTGTCTTTTGGATTTCTCGCTATATAAATTATCTGCGAAACGAGAAGTTAACATGTTATATAAAGACAATAATTGTGATTTTTTTCCTATCTACCCAGGAAAAAATTTTCATATATGCACATACAATATAAATATATATATATAAATATATATAAATCTATATAATTATAAACGAAATTTATCCATATATGTTCATACTAACTTCCTTTCTTTGTAAAATTTCTATTTAATATAAGAAAAATAATAGTAATAATAAAAAAAAACAAAAATATAATTTAAAAAATAATTTTTACAATGTCTTTTTTTCGCAAAAAATTCTGTTTGAAAATATGAGGAAAGATTACCCATATATAATACATATTTTATCAAATAAATTTATATGTGATTATATATGGGTAATCTTTCCTCATATTTTCAAACAAAATTTTTTGTGAAAAAACATTGCAAAAATTATTCTTTTAAATATATTTTTGTTTTTTATTATTACTATTATTTTTCTTATATTAAATAGAAATTTTACAAAGGAAAGAAATTAGTATGAACATGTATGAACAAATTTCGTATATAATAAAATAGATTTATATGTAGTTATATATATTTATATATGTGCATATATGAAAATTTTTTCCCGCTTATGTATTGAATCAACACCTTTGGTTTTTTCTCCCAAAGCTGCCTCGGCAGTAAGTCCCACGGCAAGTGAGTTTTGATATATCGCGGTCTTGGCATCTTTATTACATTTTCGACAGAATCATTTAGATCATTAAATAACAATTCCAACTTCCCACCGATAAACGAACTCCTGTCAAATGAAGATATATAGAGAATAAAGATAACACAATTTCTGTTTCAAGTGCATAAAATATTGCTGAATCGAATTTTGAATTGACTTACTCCACTGTAGGACACCGCTTTGACATGGGTATATAGGCTTTCTCGTAATCAAAATTGTGTCCGATGCACCATACCATTTCTTGTGCCCAATTACTTCCTAAAATTCACTCATATCAAGAAGTGACATTTGAGAAAACAAATTAGAGGTAATCTTAATTAAATTCTTATTAAGTCATTTGGCGATTAATACCACCAACAAAATTACTTATCATAACTCATTTCTAACTTAATCTTTTTTCTATGTATTAATAGTAAAGTGTTAGTAATTCTCTGTTGCCATTAACAGAATATTATGGATAATAATAGATCAGTTAATTGTTGATTGAGTTAATTATAATATAATTCAAATCACTCAAATTATGTTATATAGAATTAATTGTAATTTCTTTAAATTTTATATTAGTTAGTGATCGAGAGAGTCGTTTTCTTAATTTTTTAATTATTGCATAATGAAATTTATTTATAATTGCGAGAATCATTAATAATTTCAATACTGAGACATTCACCAGTACGAGGGAACGAGACCATCCAGACATCGTCTTCGTACACCGGCATGTCACGTATCTTCTGTGCGTAGAAAATCATTTTCGCCGGCACCAAATAATGGCCAGGTTGTATCCTGACACCATATAACTTTCCCTTAAAAATCTCGTTTAACTTTTTTCCCGCCTCGTCATCCATGATCGAAAATACGAGTTCTTTATCCACTGCAAAAAATGCGAAGTAAAACCAGTGATTTAAAAAAGTCATAGCATAAGTCTATATTTAATACTCACTTGTTTCTCGCTGTTTATGACGTACGTTTATGACAATATCAAGACGCGAATCTAACGCGGACTTATATACGGATTATATATACTCGGATGTTGTTACATATGCGACTTGTAGAGAGACGTGTACTCTACTTTTGAATCTAATTTTTGACTGGACTTCTTTTTATTATCTCTGTGGTTTTATAAAAAATTTTAATTTCTCATTTTCTAAGTAAATAAAATCACCGATTTTGCTTATCATTTACTTTAAATATTGAGACAGCTTGACATTTCTTATCGCGAATAATTGTCTATACATTTACATGGTTTTTTTCTCTTGATATATGATTACTGATTCTCTCTACTTAAACTTGAATATGTGTTAGCTATGATTTCTGCAACTTTTATTTCATAAATTGAGAAATTTATCCATAATCTCGAACGTGATTCTTTACCCACCGCAATAAAATACGAAATTAAACCAGTTATTTGAAAAAAAAATCGCAATATAGAGTTCTGTATGTAATACTTACTTGTTCTTCATTGTTTATGCATGCTATGCTAATATCAAAATTTGATACAATTTGACACGAATTTAACACAGGCAGAGATGTTAGATTTAGAATCCATAAACATATTATGGATTACAAAATTGAAAATTGAAAATTATTTATTTAATCTTAACTGCTTTTTTAATAATGTTTTTTTATTAATGTTGTCAAGATTTACTAAATATTTCGTAACTTTTTGCAGTATTGCGTAATCATGGTTTTGCATAATGATTGCAAAACGATGCTATAATTTGAATAAATGCTAAATCCTAAATTTTAATTATTTATTTTAAAAAAAGTTACACATTTAACGATTACATTCTTGATAGTCATAGTTTATATTATAGTAGAATATACCTAATGTTCTAGTAGAAATATACATACAAATAAAATCAAACATATTCAATCCATTTTTTTATTTAAAATTAAAAAATTAACATTAAAATTTAAAATAGAATTTTATTTATAAGTTTATCTTACAAAAGAAATAATACAAAAAGAAATTGAAGAATAAGAAAAAGAATTATACATGTCAAAAATGTATAAATTACAGAATATAAAATGTAAATGTGTATTGTAAATAAAATTCTATTTTAAAATCTGATGTAAATTATAAATGATCTTCAAATACATAATCCTGTCCATTTGCATCACTAACTGCGATCTTTTACGACGCAATTTTACGGTGTTTTTTTAATATGATAAATTTCTACAATAAATCGATTCTGATACATTATACCATTGCAATGTAAATTTAAAATAAACATTATTATGATTATTTCACATCAGGAGAATATGAAGCTTCTTATTCTTCATCGGACATAATATCTACATCGAACTTTAGGCCGGTTCCATGGAGATGTTCCTCCGTCCATTTGTCGAATCGTTGGGCGAGATCCTCCGACATGTAATTCGTCCAATCGCCAACTTTGCCTTTCCTAATGAACTTCAAATTTGG
>JAJVSH010000028.1:1371486-1415851 GCA_021460005.1 Tetramorium alpestre | reverse complement strand
ATAAAAAATATATATTAAAATTATACAGAATTTTATATAAATTATATGTTAAAACACACATACACATTATGTATCAAAATATATGGCATGTAAAATTGTAACTGAAATTTTTTGAAATTTATCACGAGCATTAGATCGTTCAAAGTGAACTAAATAAAATACATTAGTTTGTTTTTAAACATTAAATGTTGTCTTTTTTTTTCTGACGTTGAAGATAAGTTGAACGATTACGCGGCGCCGGCGCTTACACAGGAAGTGTAAAGTATGAGCGATATTTGCGCATGTTTGAATTATTTGCGACGTTATTAACTTTCTCGTCGAACGTAGATTTCACTTTCGGAGAAAGTCAACCGGCTGCATTCTTATTGGGAGCCGATTGCCCGTCGAGTGCATTCCTCGCCGATCAAAAATACCATTTTTTTCAATAACGAAAGAGAGTTTTTAACGTTATTAGACAGAAACGCAATGCGTTAAGCAGCTTGTAGCGAAGAGAGCTGCGAGGATCGACTTTTACCTTAATTTTCGCCTTTTCCGCATTTTCGCGATGAGAAGTCAATTTTATTATCTTCATGAAATGGACCTGTTTAGCTTCAATTGGAAAACAATCGAGCAAAAATTGAGAGACTCCGAATTCGAGTCTTCTTAAAAAAAATCTCGAGATCTCACGAATTAGCGAGAAAATTACTGAAAAAAGGACGAAGAACGAGAGGTGCTCCGAAAGTGCACGTGCACCCGTCGAAAAGTGAAGGGACATAGTCTCATCTTGTTGTAAAGCTGCAACGACGACAAAGAGGAGCTCCAGAAAACTTTGTATATCGATTTTAAAAAAGAAAAAAGAAAACTGGTCAAATATACGCGTCGTCGCGTTGCAAATTGAAGCTACGGAGAGACGCATGGAGCTGATGGAGCTCTCGAGGAATCGACACGGGATGCGCACGGGAGATGCGCGCGAGTGCGTCGTCACGTGACGCTTCCTCTCCCCGCCCCGCCCGCCAGACGATCACGTGGTTTATTGATTGCCGTCTTTGATTTACGTGCGCGCTACCGAGATCGTCGATGCATTCGAATCGGATGCCCCTGCTCGCCGACGAGTGACCGTTCATGTCACCGGTGAGTCACCGCTGATCGTCGTGAGGTCCGCTCTGCAGGTCCGCGCGATCCTCGAACGCGACGATCGCGCGCCCTCGGTGCGTCGCGCAGCTTTGAAGGTTATGTTCCGTACGTTTGCGCGACTGACGTCTCGTTGACGTGCGTTTACGGGTGCCTGTGTGTGGGTGCATGTATGTGTGCGTGTGTGTGTGCTCGCAATTGCTGTATCCTTGAGTTTTCGTAAACGTCTTGCGAACGTGCGTTTCGCGAGAAAGATCGAGAAAACATACGTTGTTCACGCGAGGTGAGAAGCAACCTTGAATGCATGGGGAGTTTGTGTGTGTGTGAATTTTTGTTCGTTTATCCATGTAAAATATCTTCGTCGCGCATTCTCCTACTCTCGAGTCTCTTGATCGTTCCAATTTTTTGATTCTCCATCAAATCAAGAACTCAATGTCAAGAATATAATAATCGGAATATAATTGAAACGCTGCTGCGCCTTTCGCGTATGTGATTTGAAAGCGAATGCATTGTTACGAGTTGGAACAAACGTTTCGACAAGTATTGTATTGTTCTCAGTGAATAATTAATTTATTTTTTTTTGTAGCAGAAACTCTCTTGTACTTTTTATTTTTTTCTCTCTTTTTCTTCGACATTTAATTATATCCATTTCAAGTACAGAAACATTGTACAGCTTAAAGATAGTACATAGGTATTAGTTGACCTATAATTAAATTTGTATTAATTGACCTATAATTAAAATTTGACTGGAGGATGTTATTTTAAAGTGTGTTTTATCTTAAATCGAAATTACCTTTCAGGTCTATGAATCGGAAGGGGCGGTGCTGCGATTGAATCGCTTCGGAAAGTGGGCAATGTGGATTGGTAACAGTCATCGCTGGAACTTTTCCATGGATCAACTATTCCACGATCTTATTCACGAATGTAAATATGTGGCACCGGGGGCTCAACTCACTTACGCGTTGAGGAATCGCTTGGAGAAGTACAAGAGGGACGTGCGAAAGGAGATTGTGTCGCGCGTGAAGGATGGCTGCGCCCCGTTGTTCATCGCCTGCAAAAGAGGCCACGTGGAGATCGTCGAGTATCTTATAAAGAAATGCGACGCGGACATCGAACAAAGAGGAAAGTACGAAGTACCGGACGACAGGTCGGTCCACTGTGTGACCCCACTGTGGTGCGCCGCGGTATCCGGAAACTTGGAAGTCATCAAATGCCTTATATCTCATGGAGCTGACGTCAATGCGGTCTCCGATTCTGGATCCACCCCTGTTCGATCTGCGTGCTTCATGACACATATGGGTATATGTTATGCATTACATATAATTTGTTTATAGAGTACAATTGATAGAGAAGAGTGAATCAGTGAGTGTGTCACATATATCTCTTAAGAATCTTTTTTTGTGAAACATAAATGTAATATACATCGTATTTCTTTAAATAATCAGATTACTTATAGAGAAAGATAAAAATAATATGTTAAAATAGAAAAGTTTAAAATGAAGAAATGATAATTGGGATTATTCTACTTTTGTAACATGACTTATATGATTCTTTATTTACTTTTCAATTAAAATAAAACAGTAATTATTGTTTACACCCAAAATATATAAGTAGAAATTTTATAATCAGAGCAATATATACATCTGTGATGAAATTAAATTAGCATATGATCTAAAAATATGAGAATATTAGAGAATGTAGGTCTAGGTTGGATCTACTTATAGACTCTTTGCAAGTGTTGCAACCTGTGCTAATTACTTCGTGAAATTATTATTAAAGGAACCAAGGATTATAATTATGTATGCTTTGCTCGATTTTTGCATTTGTATAAAATTTAATAATTATTAATTTAATTTGCTAATATTAAAGAGAAATTTGCCTATTATTAAATACATTTTTTTCCGTAATATAATTTAATATTAACTGTAAAAAATTAATTGTTTACATTTAGATAATGCAAGTTGTCTGGGTCAACAGAATGATGCAGGTAACACATATTTTTCAGACATTGTCTCTTATTTAGTGGAAAACGGCGCCGATATATTGAAAGCGAATTATAATGGGGGAACATGTTTGATAAATTCTGTACAAAGTGTGGAGTTGTGTACTTTCCTGTTGGAGCACGGCGCGGATGTGAATGCCACTGACATTCAGAACAAAACTGCCTTGCATTACGCTATTCAAGAGCACAGACTTCAAACTACCAAACTGCTCTTGGAACATAATGCAGACCCTCATCTTAGATCTCGTTATAATGATAATGCCCTCCAGACTGCTTGCCTTAAAGGAGCTATTCAAATCTTTGATTATTTAGGTAAAATAATTTAATATAATATTTGGAGCATAAATTTTATTTATATAATAAAAAATTTATGCTGTTGTATTGTCTCATGATATATGATATTTATATGTGATCTAGTGGAAAACGTATCGTATTCTGCGGAAAGATTGGCAGATGCAAATGAGCTGATGGGATCTACATTTTTCGACGATCACAACGACACGCACATGGCGTTGCAATATTGGAGGACGGCGATGATCCTTAGAATGGTCAACTCGGATGACGGAGTGCCTTTACCAAAGAGACCTGTGTTACCAAAACGCGAAGCTTATAAAAACGCCACGGAATTTTCAAATTTGGATGAGTTAAACGCTATCTCGCTTGACTTGGATGCAATAAGAATACAAAGTCTGTTGATATGCGAGAGGATATTAGGTCCGCATCACAAGGATACTCTTTTTCGACTGATGTTTAGAGGTGCATCATATGCGGACGCGTTAAGGTAAATATTTTAGCTTCTTAAAATATTTTGTACCATTGAATATTTTATTATGTGACTTTTCTTTTCTAGATATCAGAATTGTATAGATCTGTGGCGTCGCGCGTTAGAAATTAGGGTAGAAAAAGATTCGGTACGTAAAATATATAGATATATGATGTGATTTTTCTATGGCAAACAATTAAATTTTACTCGCTTTTTACAGATTTTGTATGCGGATACTTGCTTTACCGCGCAAGCTCTTGTAAGACTTATGGTAGATCTGAATGAAAAAACATTGGAAGTGATGGATCGTAATCGAGAGAAGCAGGAACCGCGATTCTGCGATGTAGTAGCAATATTTAAATTACTTTCCAGTCAACTGACGGAAGCTAGAGAGTTGCTGGAGGTATATATGTGATTTGCATGTATTACATAAATCATTTACAGACAATTATATAATTATATGCATTGATATTTATGAATAATTATACAAATATAATTTTTACAGAAGCGTCCTGTGCATAAGAGACAAAGAGATAGTTACGAACGTATCCTGAAGTGCGTGACGCATCTTATTTATCTGTTAGTACAAACGGCGAGTTCTGACGAGGAGAAAGCTCTAATGCACCAACTAGTCCGTGGTTTAGTGAAACAAAATCCAAGATCGGTTTATACAGAAGACACGCTTCTCCATCTTTGTGTTTCTAGTTTAAATACGATTAATTCTAGTTATTTTACTTCTGCCGACGATATGCACGTAAGTATGAATCTTTTGGTAGTATAAAATGGGCGGATAGGTATAATAATGTCACCTTTTTTTTATTTTAATTTATTTTTATTATTTTTTTTTAATAACAAGGAAGAAATGCTTTAATGCTTTATGCATGCCGCCCCAGAACGCAGAGGCAGGCGGTTATGTGGGACTCCTGAGCTTGTGAGGAGAGGGCTATTCCTTCTCTCACGCGTGCAAAGCCCAGTATACCCACTAACCCCTTTCCCCCTTAAGAGTGTCTTGCTCGTGCTATAATAGAAGAGCTCCAGGAACTGCATCTGCATCACTTTTGATATAATAATGTCACAATAGTCTGAAAAGTTCCTTTATGACTTTCCGCTGAAAATGGGATGTATGCGGGATGAGAGTCGCTAAGATTTGAACTGAATCCTGGACTCTTCCGTTACTAATCACTCGCTTTAGTTGAAATCACATATTATTTCATGAATCTCTTATGTATTAATTAATATTTTGTTAAAATTAAAAATTATTTCCTGGATGCTCTTCACGAAAAAATTGAATATACGTGACTATGTGATGGATATACACTTATAATAATACATATATATATTTTCAGACAATCTTTCCACATTTGGATGTTGTTAAATTAATCTTAGATTGTGGGGCATACGTCGATGCCAGAAATATACTGCGGTCAACGCCTTTACATGTAGCAAGTAACGCATATAACTTCCACAGCCCTGTAAGTACTGTTCTATATACATATGTTATAAATCGAATTTTACTGACTCATTAAGAATTTTTGTTTATTAACAGCTCATAAAATTGTTGTTGGATTATGGCGCGCACTTAGATACACCAAATAGAGCGGGTGATACACCAGCGCGACTGATATCCTCTAATCCACTAAATAGCGTGAATCTTCTTGATTATACTAGCCTTCAATGCTTAGCCGCACAGGCTGTTTGTAAATATGGAATCCGTAGTATGGAATTGCCTGTTACGTTACGTTATTTCCTGGAACTTCATAGAGAATGATATTGATAATATTTTCAAATAATTATTGAATATTTCAAAACAATCATACAACGTATTTTGTTATCATTTCAAAATATACGACAATATCAAAAGATTCACATATAATAAATGAACAGTGATGTATATTAATTGTAATTAGTTATCATTAAATATAAGTAAATCATAGATAGATGAAACGTAACGTAATGTTATGAAATTGCGAAATATAACATCGATGTCGAAATTTTAATTATAAAGAAAGTACTATTTTTAGAATTCTAACTTCTATTAAGTATCATCTAAATTGTAAATACGATCGCACGCAACTTAAGATGTTAAAATGAAAAGACTGAATGAGAAGAGAATGCTTCTATAAAAACTAATTTTTTCGATTAGGTACTTTGCAATACGTAAAATATCGTTTTTAATACTTCTGTATAGCGACTTGTACAATCTAATTAAATATTAAGTTCGTGCAATCTTAGCCATTTTTAGGTACTGCAAGATATCGCTTAAGAGACATCTGCACTCAAAAATTGTTAACAAAAAAATACTCTCCTTGCAGTGAAAAAGATAAACATTAATACCAATATGAATTGTCAAGTATATCAAAGTCTAACTTTTTTATACTTTAAAATCCTCTAAAGATCTTTTTTTCTTTGAAGATACAAACAATAATTATATAGAAATAAGAAGCATATTATCTGCAATAATTTAAATCTATTGATAAATTATTCGTCTTAAAAAGAGCTATATTAAAAAGATTTTCAAAAATAAATTATTGCGTATGGTGCTTTTTTGTAGATATATATTTGTCTAATGGAAAGATTTGATTTTCCATTAATTTTCAAAATATCATTCAATGGTTTTATTTTTCTAGACATTGAAGAACTGTAATAGAGTGCCTTTATATTCTATATTTTATATTCTACTAAATGCTTTTTTTGTGATTTGAATGTTGATGAGATGCCTGTCGATGTTTAAATATATTTAACTATTTAATTATCAATCGCTATATAAGTATAGCACTGATTTGCAGCGCTGTGTCTTTCACGTTTGATTAGTCCTCCTTTTTTTCAGGATATGAAAGCTGCCACAATTTAGATTTTTATTGTATTAAGTTTTTCGCGTTTTCTATATTTTTATCATATACACAAATGTAGATTTTCGTTTTTTTTTGCCGCTGTATAAATTATGTTTCTACAATTATTGTTTTAATATATTTTTAAATTGTAATATTGTATGCGTTAAAAAAAATACTAAAATTGAGTTAATTCGATGAAAAAAATCTTTAGCAAATTATTAAATTTGTAATTACATTATATTATCAACTGTATTTAAATTTACTTATCAACATTTGACTTCTTATTAAAGTTAAGTTATTAAGGCTTTTTGATTTTGCTTATCAATTAATTTTTTTATATATAATTTATTTCTCTATGCGCGCTTTGTAATTTAAATTTATTATTACTTGCAACGTGTAAAGATTATAAAAATAATATACAAGCGCTGAAAAACTAACGATCACGCAATGTTAATTTTGAGACGTGCAATATTGAAGTTAATACATAATTATAAAAAAACGAACACTGATAAATATATCATAATACGATATCGAAATAAAACTATAACATGTAGTATTTGGAACCAGCTTTAAAAATTTGATCTAGATTACAACAAAAATGGATTTACTTTTCGTATTTCAGCATTTTATTTAAGAGTTTGAAGATATACCACATGAGATGTCAATAAAAATAAACAGTAAGATTTATTAATACAATTTGCATAAGAATCTGTAAATTTTAATTATACTACCGAACGTATGTTTCACACACAAAACTATCACAAATGTTAAAAAAAAAGATATTACAATTTATTGTGTACAATTGTACAATATGTGAGCGAGAATATTATTGATATAAAATTAAGAACAAGTTATATATGTATATAACTTGTGCTGCGTTATATATAAATATATAAATACGTAATTGAAATAAGCGATATGTTGTATATCCGAATACTGCGTCTATGAAACTTTTGCAAAACGATTTTCGAAAAGATCATTACAATTGGCACTTTAAGCACATAAATGTTAGAAACATACGTATGATCGATTTTCTCACTGCTCGAACATGATGCATTGCACATGTAACGTATGTTATCTTTTATATGTTCACGATCCTATTAAATTAATTAGCAGTATACGAAATAAAAAAATTATTGCAATTTTGAGGATATCTTTTTATTTTATCTAGTTGCTTTTCCTGATATAAATTAATGTTTCTTTCATAATGATAGAAACGAGAACAAAGTACTTATATATAAAATTGATCCTGTTATCATAATTTTGTTATTAAATCAGGCAAATCTGCAGAGGAAATGCAGATTTTATTGCATGGAATGCAGAGTTTATTATAGGAATTATTGTATTAATTTCTTAATAAAACCAGCGTATAATGATTTAGTCTTTATGTTGTATTATCGATATATATACACAGTGAAGCGTAAGAATGAGTGATTTGTTAAAAATAACTTAGCGTATCTTTACGTAAACTCAATGATAATTGATATGAATAAAAATGTTTTTCTATGATTTACACACAATTTTATAATAGATTCAGAAACACAATCACGATTGCAATAAGTAACGATAATTCATGTGTAATTGCACCGTTCTTTGTATAAGAATCGACCACGTGAATTTTCCATCCCATGTTTGGATGCGTAAAAGAATGATAATAAACCAGATCGGGCCATGATGAGTTTGGGCTTATTACCAAGGTGCCGCCTTCTCCTATATACAGGAAATAGGAAAATGTAAAAGAATTATCACTTGAAAACACATTCTGAATCTTAGTCAATAGTCCATTTGAAAAATCTAAGAATTTAAGATCGAAAAAGATTTTACCTGGTTCGCAAACTTGCACGAGAGTCCGGTTGAATTTCTTAAATGATGGGAAGTTATCGTCCAGTCTTCTGTCTCGACCGTTGTGTTTGCTTAAGCAAAGTGGACCAACTGGAAAATGACATCGAATAAAGAAGTTAAATTTATTCATTTAATTTAAGTTTATATAAACATGTTTAGTATAATGAGAATCTATACGAACCCGCGGTCGGTCGCGGTCGACCTCTTCTCGTTAGTTCAACGCCAGCCAACACCCTGATCTTACTCTGCGCAAGATCGCTGAGCGTATCGTATCCCCCGTGAGGATCATCCGTTATTATTAACGGATGATAGAGATCCGCGCTGTGTGGATTATTTCCACCGTGAACACGAAAACTGTATGTCAAGCCTCGTCGTAGATATAACTCTGGTATCAAGGCACCTTCGATGTACCAAGCAAGACCCACCGACGGTTTACCTGTAAACATATTTCGTGGAATTCTCTGCGTCGCAAGAGTGATAGTCGAAATCAATTATATTTATACCTGTGATTCCCTGATATCCTCGTTTTCCTCCGGAGGGTCCGATGGTTGCTCTGAAAGTTCTAATGCTTCTGTCGAATATTTCAGTTTTCTGCCAAGATTCTCTACAAGAATAATCTGTAATTACTTTAAAAAATCTAAAAAGTCTGTATAGATATGTAATGTAATACATTATTAAAAAATAATTTGATATATATAAATGTATATGACTAAAGTATATGTATTTGTTTTTCGTACCTCGGAAAGATTTTGTTATTGTGCTCTGTAAAATCATTGCAGGTATTCTCCGGCTCTTTACGGTTCAACTCGAGCACTATGTCGCTTCTTGGATACACGTCGTGAAAACTTGGTTCGTTGTTAGTTTTGTCGAGTCTGCCTAAGGCCCAAACCACGTATACCGGTTTATCCGTGGGAAAATCTTTGTCTCCAACATCGGCTGTGTGAAAAAGAAATTTTTATGACTTGTGTCATACGATGAGCGTCTATAAAAAAGAAAACGCACGCGGTGACTTACATGAAGTAAGTGTACGTCTATATGTGATGGTGTTGACGCCGTCCTCTCTCACCGCAGTGTAGAACTGATTGTTATCTAAACCGCCGAGAAGCTCGTCTCTGCAAACGCCTTTGTACTGACCGAGAACTTTCCCACACTGTCATCATAATCATTAAAACTCATTAATGCGTCGTCTCTCGCTTCTCTCCCTCTTTCATCTAATCGCGAAATTACTTAAATAGATTACTTAAATAACTTTACACACTGGCGCCTTTGCCGTAATATTGTAGTCCATAGCGTATCCTCGTGTGTCGTCCATATACGCGATGGCCACATCCGCACCTTCCATCTGACTGGAGTTCTCGGAACCGGATAAACCAAACGCCATATATTCATCCATGTCTGTGAAAAATTATACGAAGAGATTTTTTTTTCAAGCCTCGAGTTTTGAGAGATAACAATTGAGAATTTACAAACTAGCTAAAACGTACCGACTTGACCTGTCAATTGAATAGTGATTTGTGGACCGAAGATCTCCCAGGCGACTTGGTATCGCTTGTGCAGCTGAACGCAATTCGGGAGAGACTGGGTTTGCTTGAGAACCTTTATCAATGACGGCGGCACATTGAGTCCGTCGGGTATAATGACAGAACCGAAATTGGATTTAGTCTTCATGTCGAAGATACTTAGCCAGTCTATGTTGAAGACAGTCTTATCGCCCGGCAGCTCCAGGATGATATCCTCGTTATTGTATGATCTGAGAGAATCCATGCTAGAAAGAGAAATGCACCCTTTTACATATATATCTAGATAATTTTAAGTGTCGTGAGGTTTTTATAAACGAATTAATTTATTCGCCTTGATAGGATATTGTAATGTATCTATTCCTCTTACTAGCCGTATTCATCGGGGATTTTCTGGCCCTTGCTAGACGGTTGCGGGCCAAGACCGATCCAAAAGTACGTGTCCACACCTTGCCCGTCATAGGTGAATTGCGGAATGCTGATAGTTTTCGAGTCCAGGATTACGATGGGTTCTGACGAAACATTGTGAGATCTTTTCGACAGCTGCGATATCTTCTGGGGAGCGGGTGGGTCAAACTCCTCCGGAATGTAGACGTCGCCGAAAGTGTTCTACGATTGAAGAACATTTCAAGCAACCGTTCGAACAGATTCTATGTCAATCATTGTAAATCTCATGATACAAAATTGTTAGAATAATGGTGATAATCGGATTAAAAAAATGATGAGATTGCTTTATACAATTTAATTTTATAAATTTTACGAAAACAATGTCAAATTTCCAAGCAAGAATAAATATATATGACTATAAATATGAGTCTACAACTTTTAAAACGCTTTGCGCGTTTTAAATAGGTCTTATATGAATTATAGATTTAATTAATTCTTGTTCTAAAACTAATACCTGGGCCGCTAAATCATATACCGCGAACCACTTGATGTCCGTTATTTTCTTATTCTCTGGCAAGGTCAATGTAAAATCCTTGTTAAAATATCGATCCAATATGTTTGTTCTGAAAAAAATACGCATATACTCAAGATATGACTTTTCTATCTTATCTAGAATTTTCTTTTCAACTTAATAGAAAGAAACATAACTTACTTGCCAAATTCATCGGGGACGATAAATCCTTGGGGACCTGGTCTATTTGATGCGCCTGCCCAGAAAAACGTGTCGGCTCCATTGCCATCGTAATTAAAGGATGTCAATAACAAAGTGTACTGGTCCACGGCCCAGACATCGCCGGAAACTTGGTGATGATATGGATTTAATTTTCCTAAATATTTTCCTTTGTATTTTTCATCCTTATCCTCTTGTCCATAAGCTGCTATAAATATTATTTGAAAAATTTATTAGAAGAAACTTCTCCTAGATACAATAGCATAAAATGTAGCGATTATTTAATAATTTTACAATGTTACTTCTTACTGTCACGTCTTTTCACAAATTTAAATGTTCATACATCCATAAATAAATTGAAAATATTTGTTCATAGATATTTTAAACATCTACAAATTTTTAACACGATCGAGAAAATACTATGTATTTAAATTAATTTTTGTGACTACATATATTGTGTAAAATATAGAAAATTATGAAAATATATAAAACAATTTTATAAAAAGGATTTTAAAAATAAATTCGCTTCGATTTCGAACTCCAGATTTCCTGCCGCGCGCACGGAGACATCAACGCTGGATAAAACGATGTCTTCGACGTTCGGCTCGACTTTGATCTTCTCTCGGGGCTCTGTCGATCTCCTTTTTTTTTTTTACTAATGTTTGCGTAATTTTCCGCAATATTTCCCGCGCCCACTTCTGGCTGATAATTACCGCAAGAAAATAGCAAGCATCCTAGAAGCGTCACAAGGGCACTCGTTCCCTTCTTTCTCACGACTCCTGCCATCGCTTCATTTTCCTCTCAAGTGCTCCAAAGTGTGTCGACTGATTTTTATTGAAAGACCCACGAGATCAGTAGCGAGATGCTGATGAAGTGGACAGATAATCGGAAAGCTACGTGCAACCGTGGCGATCCATTGTTCATAATCAGGCGAATCAGGCTAAATTCGCGGATGAGAAATCCAACGTGGTACCACGCGCGCGATAACGGACGGTGACTAACGGCTAATAACGGGGGACGTGCTGCAATGAACTCGTTGAACACCACGCCGATCCCCGTCGTCTCTCTCGCGGCGGAAACGAGCGGAAACGCGACTAGAAAGCCGAATCGGCCTTCGTGGGACGCGGTTCCACGCACAACCGCTACGGCCGCACATTCCCCGGGGAGAAAGTATGCGCGCGGGGGACCAATCGACGATGGAAGAACGAATTCATTCTGTAACCGGTCGCGGTCATTGTCGCGGTTATTCGCCGGAATCCAGTCCGCGAGGACGATGGACCGGACGATGGCCCTACGACGAAATAATCACGCCTCGGGACTTTTCTCTGGCCAAAGAAGAACGCGATCTTACATCTTCCTGATATGCCTTCGATAATATTCGAAATACGCGAATCTTCCCCCAATTTTCCTTAAAGTTAAAATGAGGTATCCGAAAATAATCGAGAAAGCGGAAAGTGTTTCTTTTAACTGCGTTACGTCGCGCTTTCCGCACTTAGAATATGATGAGCGTTTTACTCGGGACTTTTGAAGCAAAAGAGAGTGGCACGTGAAAAGTTGCAAGGAAATATAGAAAATGCGGTAGAGAAAAATTAAATCTAAACGATGTAAGAAACACAGCTACAAGGAAATGGAAAGAAACATAAATATTGCAAAGAATAATAATTAGTAAAGAACAGATTAGAAAAGTCTAAGAATAGAAATATTTCTCGCATATAAAGTTTTAATTTTTCTCAAGCTTTTCCTTTCTCTAATCGCATTGTTTTAATGTAATATTAAAAAATTACAAATGTATCAATTAAATATCTCTGGTTTAGGTAATTTATATAATCTTGGATAAAATTACTTATGTCTATCTTAACATTTTCTCTCTTTTTTGTTATTACGCCCGTTTGATTACGTGCGTCAGTTGCGTCAACATATCTTGTAGTTACTCAATCGAAAGAATTTTATAGATATAATGTTATAACGATATTTAAAAAATGTGTCGATTAAAGTAACATTTCTCTCTCTCTTGAAAGTGTGCACATATTTTAAGAATTAATTTTATTTCGTACATAATAAAAAATGTTATACTACAAGATTCAGGTACTACGTATATGTTTAATTGTGATTCTTATTTTAAAGCATTCAGTTTTATGATCGATGGTATGCTTCAATGATATGTTTTACTATGTTTTACTATGTGAAAATAATTTTGTACTATATCGACATATCGAATCAATACTATTATGCTGTATGAATTATTTTGCTATTATATTTCTATCAAGAATTAATACGGACATAATTTTGCCAAGTTCAATTTTTGATGCTATCAGCACGCAAAGAAAAGTTTTAGTACAACGTTTCATTTATTGACGAATATGAATAAAAACCATAATTGCATGCATTTGTATGTACTTAAATATGAAGTCAGCAAAATTATTCCAATATTAATCTGCTTTCCATGTCTACAAGAAGGCGAAATATACAGATTATTGTTCTAAAGAATGCGTTCTTGTATCTATCGACGTGTGTAAAGTATATAAAAAGCATATAAAAAGATTTGATATTCTTTTTGTACTATTAAGTGATGTCGTCTGAACTCGTAAAGATAGACGATAAAACAGATTAGATCTTTCATTATCTGTAATACATATTCATTACTTATAAATAAATCATAAAAAAGACACACACATTATCGTAATGTATCGTAACTACCGTTTTAACGCAACTACCTGAGATAATATTATTAAAATGTAAAACATATATATCTTTCTTTTTTTTGAAGAAATAAAATATTTTAAAACTTTTTCATTTAAAGATAGAAATTAAGGTAAATATATGACATTTAGAACTATCTCTTAGATTTCATTAAACTTGCTTATTTTGTACCCATTCCAATTGCACGAAATCGAAATTTGTATCGTTCTTATAATTTTATAAGCTAATATTACGTATATACAACAATTTTGATAAAGCTGTTTAAATGTAAAATATAATTGATACAAATTGTACGTAATAATATAAAAATAAAATAGAGCGTTTATTAGATTTAAAAAATAACATAATGAATGATTTGTGTTTGATAATATAAAAATTGTACCGTTTTATGTAATTTAGACAATTTTACAGAAAAAAATATATATGTTCGTAATTGTAAAATGTAATATAATAATTTTGTTTATTAAAGATTTCTAAAATAAAACAATATTAATCTTTCATAAATTGTTTTTCGAAATAAATATTCTTTTATTACGAATTATCAAACTCATACCTATTGTATCAAATATATCTTTTTAATGTGCAAATTTATAATCTTGCTGCAAGAATCAACAAAATTTTTATAAAATCTGTGAGATAGCTCTTGTCAAATATTTGCAAAAATGGAACAACACTCTACACAAGTAGGCACTAATAATTCTACAAATTGGATATAACGCTAATGCTTTGCGATAAATCTACTTGGCCCCTTAATACTTTTTGCTGTAACCTCTTGCAAAAGATTTTGGCCATAAGCTTATTTCGACGTGCTTCCTCTTGCCGTTCTTGTTGCCGTCGTTTAAATCGCACTTCATTCAGCCGAAGATATCGTTTACGTAATCTCTCCTTCATCTCCTCATCGGTAATTTTTCGCTGTATGTAAACTGTAATCAGATATTAAATGAAAAACTGAGATGTATTATGCAGTGTTATAATTTGCAAATCTTTCCTTAAATTTCTTTCTCAATTTCTTCAAAGTGTAACAAAATATAAATCATTAATTTGATAGATGTACAATATAAATAATCTCACCTGTTGGCTTTCGTATTGGGGCGGATTTAATAACGTTGGACATACTAGCCATCGCCAATAACTGTATTCGCTTTTCTTTCCTCAATTCTCGCAACTGGCCTATTTCCGACAAATACTGCCGGCGCGTTTCCGCATTGCCCACAAATTCGGGATTATTTCTAGATAAATAATCCTGAAATTGGTTTAATTAAAATGTAATTAATTCGAAAAAATTTTAGTGCAACAATATCTGTCGTTTTTGAAATTAAACAATTTTTATTCGAGATATTGTCATTGCAAATAAAAACTGTTTCAAAAAAATTAGATTTAAATCAAATATTTCATTTATTAAATTTTACCTGCAACGTAGTCGTTGAATGAAGATTTTTGTTGGAATTATTCTTTTTTATAATATCGCAAGGACAGGCATCAGATTTGGCCGCATTCAACGATTGCTTGGAGACTTTCGGCGTCGCGATATCCGAGATCTCATTTTTCGAGACATTCTCTTTTGTAAACGACAATTCATACGCGACAGCTTTGGGATACGTTTGACGACAGCCGCATTTTCTGGTATTTTGATACATGGCACCACACACACGGCAATGTTTATAATTTCTCTCGGTCTTATTAATACTGGTATCGTCTACGTAATTTGGTTTTGATGCATAACTCTTGCGCCCTTTTCCTTTAACAATGTCCTTCGCTTGATTATTACTACAAGAGCAAGCCTCATCACAATTGCATTTTAAGCTACTTTGTACTTTATGTTGTCGATTCGCGTCGCTATCTTGCGAACTGTCAGAATAAATTCGCGTTTGCGGTTGATGCTCCGCTATCTTTAGGTGATACTCGAAACGGCTTGTTGAACCGTTATTGTCGACTTTACCGCTCGAACAACATTCGCGCAACGTTCCTACGGCGTTGCCCGGATTATGGCATGCGGCACAATCGTTTGTACAATGGCAAATCTTCCCCGTGTCACTCTGTTCGTTGTAGTTGAACGCGCGTATTCTGTTCTGGTTTTCTGCGTTATAGTTCTGCCGAGATTTACCTATGATGATCCTTCGATCCGCGTCGTTAACAGGAACATCGTCACACTCGCACGCATTCCCGCAAGTTTGTTCGACCTCCGAGATGTTATTGTGCGTGCAGGTGGGATTCTTTTGACATACACTGCAGACGGTGGTATTGCTAATATCTACAGCGGGCTTTTGTTTAAAACACAACGGACATGTCGTAAATGATCGTTGGTGATATTCGGTTCGTTTGGCTTTAACGGCGCCCGAGGCACTCTTGTCGACGCTATGTGCACAATTACACTTTGATTTGGACGCGTTAATTTGATTTTTAGCCTCTTTCTGTTTCGGCTGGACGCTGCTACTTTGCACGGATGATGACGCACGGCGATGAGTGGACTCCGTCGCGCTGTTGTCGCTCGCGTAATTCGTCTGCGTCTGCTGCGAAACTGCTGGCACGTCCGCCTGATGGTCCTTTCGCGGTCTGATCAAGGCCGTCTCTCCGGATGGACTTTGCTTACATCGTGCGCACGTGCGCTGCACGACCGGGATAACGTGCGTTTGGCATGATTGATCTCTGCACTTGGTGCCGTTCTGATAATGCGCGCATGACTTTTGAGGATTCGCATATTTCGCGTCGTACACGTCCGACTCCGCAGTCACTGGAGTCGAAGAGGCTTCGCGAGGTAGCGTTTGCACCCCAACAGCGATATGCTTCGTCGCGGATCTTCGCGTTCTGCTGGCGGATACGATTTCTCCGCCAGTTTTCGAGTACGCGCTTGCCACGCCCGTGGCCGTTTGCGTGCAACTGTTACGTTTTATGATCCTCTGGATCATACTGTCGCCGGCGACTTCGCACGCCGCCAAGTTGCAGTGAGATGACCATGGCTCGTTAACAGAATCCTCTGGCAGGTCGGACACGCTCCTGAAATTAAACAGTGTTAGAATGCACGACGAGTAAACTACAAACAACGATGAATTACCTGTGTATGGCATCTGCGTGTTGTTCCCGCCTAAGCATCACTTGCTTCGATTTAAGATTCGCCGACTTGGATTTTCTCGGCGAGGATTTCGATCTTTCTAATCGCCTGGGCTGCTCGAGCAATCTAGCAAATAAAGTAAAACCCAAATTGAAAGACACATTTAAAGAAAAGGAGCTTGCTAAAACAAAAGTTAGAAAATATACTTTTTCAAGTTAGAAAGATGGCTAATCTCGTTTGTAATCCAAATCAGTTGATTTCTCTTCTCCATCTCGGCGTAATTCACTAGTTTGGAATCACCGGATTCGGACATGCTGCACTTCTTCAGTTCGAATTGCCTTTCAGACGATGTGGTCGGTAATCTCCAGTCGGTATTGTTATCCGTGTTATTGTTGGACTCGACTGGCGTTCTTCTGTTATTCACGACGGCGTCCAGTAAGATTCTATTGTGATCCGGAGGTATACTGTTCGTCGTAGTTGACTCTCGGTGCGGCAGTTTGCAGTTCTCCTTGAAGCAAAATATATCGTTCACCTTAGCGTTCTTGAGATTGCGCTGGGGCACGAAGCACTCGGAGCTCTCGCTCTTATCCGGATCCGTCGGCGTGTTGCTAGTCTGCTGACAATCGTCTGTCCTCAGTCCCAGTCGCGCCTTCCGGCCGTCCATCTCTGTTCTATCCGTGTGTCGGTCGAATTTATCGCTATTACTACTCTCTAACGCGACTTCCTTTATGACGTCGCTAGCGGTCCCCATGGATTTTTGCATGGACGCGTCCTTCTTTCGCAGATTCCACTCGTCCGAGGACTCGGTGGTGCTGTGCTTGTTCGCCAGGGCCTGAAGCAGCTCGGCTCGGTAAACCTTATTCCTGGCATCGTCCGGATTCCACGGGATGTTGTCCTCCAGATTGTGCTCGATTTTGTCGTCCGTGTACTTAGCAGTTACCAGCCGCTTAATCACGTGCTGGATCAGTCTTTTCTTCACTTGCTTATCGCATTTATTGGCGTCGACGAGGCTCTTCAAGATGTTGACACTTCTCTCCAGATCCCGGACCAAGCTGTCCGAATCTCCCCAGAGCTTATCGTTGATGCTGGAGCTGCTGTTCGGTAATGTCGAGTTCGACCTGCCGGTATCCGAGGAAACGTGACTGTCCCTCTCGTTCGGAACGTTCGCGTAGGTGTGTCCTGGAAAGTACTCGAAGCTGTTGGCTCTTCCGGACACGTTCTCCGTCTCGTCGGGTTGCGGTGTCGCCGAAGTCGACGCGTTCTGCGAGACTTCCGAGCTGTTTCGACGTCCCTGGTTCTCCTTCGCGTTCACATCGACCTCGGCATCGCCCGCCGAACGCGAAGCGTCGCATTTTCGTGGATTCTTCACCTTATATGTACCTTTAGTTCCTTTCAAAATAGACTGTATCGCCGTTTGCTGATTAGGTTCTTTCTCCGCTGACGGTGACTTGTTCTCCTCGAGATCCGAAACTTGCACGCCAACAGACTCCTGCGTGCACATGTCGGGACTTGTTTGTATCACCTTGTCGCAGGTGGCGGGTTTATTCACTACGGTAGCGATGGAGGACGTAGAGTCGAAGATCAGAGGGAATACAGTCTTCCTCTCTTTAGCGTGCAGGTTTACCTCGCTTTGGCTTCTCTTCAGCGAGGACTTGGACGATAGCGCTGGGATGACGTTCATCGAGGTGCTCTTCTTCAACGGCGAGCTCGACGGACGGGCGACTTCCCTGCGTTTATTCACGATCCTCCTTTCCACCGTCGAGTATTTCACTGGGGGCACTTTAAACACGGACGATGACGTGGGGGTGTCATATATCTCGAGTCTGGTAGGCCTCACCGCGGCTTTCGATTGCGCGGATGCTTCGCTCGGGACGCGTCTCTCTTGCGACTTTATGTCATCCCCCGTTATGATACCTGGCAGGTGATTCTTCATGATCGGCGTTATCTCTATCTCGCTCTCCGAGCCCGAGACGTTTCCGACCAACGGGGTGGAATTGGCGTCGGGAGCCGTGGTCGACGACTTGGAGCCGCTCTGCGCCGCCACGGTCTTCCCGGATTGCATCTCAGACTCGGTGGTGCCCTCGGGATCTAGGCGTAGAGCGGCGGAGCATCCTCGTGCCAGCGCCATGCGCTCGATGGTGCTCAGTTTCTCGTTCTCGTTCTGCTTACTGTGAGCGTGCGAATTGAAGTAACCGACGTCCGCGCCGCTGTCCCACTCGAGCGGCTTGTAAGACGCCACGCTGGACGTCGGCGAGGACAGCTTCCTCTCGTTCACCTCCGGGAACGACTTCTCCCGACTATCGCTTCGCTCCTCGTGTATCGTTTCCGGCGCGACGTGCTTGAGGTCAGGCGACGGCGTCTGGATATCTGCCAACGGTTGAATATACCTGGATGAGGCATCCGCGTTCGACGACTGCCCGATCAACGGGGGTCTTACCCACCTGCGTCGCTCTCTCGGCACATAGGACTTTAGATTGTACTCCTCGCCGACGCAATCCTGCCTGCTGGACGTGCCCACTTGGGCGCTCAGCTCGTACACGCTGTAATAGTACTTAATCGCCTCCTGCGGCGCGCTCGAAACCGGCAGCGAAAAGTACTGATCCAGATTCGCGTCCCGCGAGTACTTGCGGTAATACTCCATCACCTGCGCGGACAGGCTCTTCTTGCCGTCTCTCGACCGGAGCTTGAACGGCTCGCTGGACGAAGACGGCGGCGGCGAGTGGTGCGCGACATCCACGCATCTTTCGCGCGACGACTCCGCGTTCGAGGTCTCCAAGTCTCTCAGGCAACGGCCCTCGCAGCTGGACTCCGAGTCGTATTCCATCCTGGCGGTCCACGGGGCATCCTCCCACGCCCGCGGCCTCTCATGCCCGAGTCCTGTCCGCGCTTTGTCCGCTAGTTTAATGGATCCTCGCTGCTCGACGTGCGTAGGGAATGAAATCAGACATACCTATCGCGCCTCAATACTCATAATCACTTTTAGCGTCTATCAACAAGGCTTGGAGGTTATGACGCGGATATGCGCGTCACTTCGCGCCTCGGGTATTCACGTCAGAACAGCGGTCCAAGGTGCAGTCCGCATCTCGCGAGTCTCTCCGCGATTACAACATTCGCTCCGCTGTATGTAGTTTAAATGATTACAATC
Organism: Tetramorium alpestre; assembly: GCA_021460005.1. Lineage (NCBI taxonomy): Eukaryota > Metazoa > Arthropoda > Insecta > Hymenoptera > Formicidae > Tetramorium > Tetramorium alpestre. Next base: position 1,395,775 of record JAJVSH010000028.1, on the reverse strand, counting down.
ATTTACGTTACGATGACCGTTTAAATCGAATTCTTGTTTACATCTACTGCCACGGATCGGGCGTGTCGCTCTCGAGTGACTTTCGGGACGCACCGTCGGATTCCCGCTCACTTGGCGGAGGGAAGGTGATAGTTTTGTGGGCGCACCACTGCCAACCAAGTTTAATTTGTTTTTGGATTTGTATTTGCGATTGAATTCCAATTAATTTCAATGATAGTTAATTTAATCAGTAGAATTGTACGCTGCAAAAGTTCTGATTACATAATTTGTTATCTCTAATAATTAATAATAATTAAATTTGACCGTTATATGAATAAATTAAATTGATAATAAGAATTCTTATTAAGCCTTATATAATCGATGATGGATCTCTTTTACATAATAATTTCTTTGAAGAATTTGATTTATTTGTCATCTCCAATTGTTCTTTCTTCGAAGAAATTATTATGCAAAAGAGATCCAACATCAACTGTATAAAGCTTCTTGTTATTAATTTGATTTATTTGTTTCCGTATACTAAACAATAGAAGATTAATAATTCTATCAAAATAGAATATAGATGTTAATAATATATTATACTCAGAATAGAAAGAAAACAATAGAAAAACTCAATAAAATATCACACCGACAAGATTCTGATACATCAAGAGACTTCTTATTACACACTAATTTTTTTAATTAACTTTACAGATTTCCAAATACTTTTCCAAAGTTAATGCATGTATTTTATACGCTAATGTGAAAAATTCATAGTAAAACAGATTTGAATTTTTAAAACTGTTTTAGTTTTTGACATTAAATTATTTACGGGGCACGCATTAGCGTATGTATATTAATTTTGGAAAAGCAGTTTGACATCTGTAAAGATAATTAAAAAATTAGTGTGTAATAAAAAGACCGCTGCCGAGCGCTGCCGAAGATAGCCGAGCGTCGCCGAATGTCGAGTCTCACATGGCTCCTGTTGTGTATGTACGACTTTGCCGTTCCCTTCGATGTACATACATACGAAATGTGATTTTGAGATATTTAGGCTGTACAACGTGACAAATCTTGTGCCAAATAACCGATACAAGTGGTCAACGTAGACTAAGTTCAAAGATTCTTCAAAAACGAGGAAACAAGATTTAGATTAAAGAAAAGCGGCGGTATAACCTGACCGGCGTAATCGTCACGTCGTCCGAAGTCGCTAAGAACTTTTCGGAGATCGAGGGGAACGTATGACGCAATGTTCGTCGCGAAATTAATCAGAGGTACGCTCGTTCCCGGATACTCGGCATTCTTTGATAGACTGTACGCGTAGACGGGGCATTTTGAGATTTCACGTGTGACGGTTATCTCGCTCGCGTTTTACGCGACGAGGCGGGACACGAAAAGCGAAGCATCGCCAGGAATCAGCTAGATCGAGATGTTTTCCATTCTACAAGCGCTACGTCTCGCACGGGCGTCCTGCGCTCGGTACGCGGGGATTTCACGCGAAGCGAACGTCACCGGAGCACTCCGTCACGTGCGACTCGCTCACGAGGACGGCGGTGAGAATCGCAGAGAGTTGGGCAAGCTGGACGGGAAGATGAGGCTGATGTTCACGTGCAAGAAATGCAACACGAGGACCAGCAAGCTGATATCAAAGCAGGCGTATGACAAGGGAGTGGTGATAGTAAGATGCGACGGTTGCAAGAACAATCACCTAATCGCCGATAATTTAGGATGGTTCTCGGAAATAACTAAAAAGATAAACATCGAGAAGCTCATGGCCCTGAAGGGGGAGACTGTGCGAAAGATAATGAACGACGTGGACGGCTATTACGAGGCTGTTTTGAAGGAGGAGCAGAACCAAAGTCCTGACCTTAAAATGATAGAAAAATCAAAGGGTAGTTGAAATTGAAAGATAGCTTATCTCCTAAACGAAAGTACAACAATAAGTGTTGGCAAATGTATAAAATATGTTCCATTAGAAATTTATTGCATAAAATTTGTATGTTTGTAATATATAAAACTGATAAATGCAGCCGCAAAATGTATACAAATTGTTTTAAAAAATATAGAATGCGCTGGAAAAAATCATTAATTTATATTTAGGTAAAAGTATCGTCACATTGAATGTTGTCTTAAAATAATTTCATCTGTGAATATAAATTTTGTTAATAAACGAAAGATTACATGTCAGTGAGACTCAACCTTACGCATGTATATAATTTTTTAAATATATCTCTAATAACATATCTACTAAAACTAAATACTTGTTCTAGAAAATAATTTTTGCCTTACATATCTGTTCAATATATTGTAGAATTCATTGATTAGCACAGAGTTCTTATTAATAATTATCTAATTATTAATAATATATATATATATATATATGTTGTATATTAATATCTCAATCAATGGTAAACCATTTGTTTGGCACAAAAGACATATACATTACAAACGGCTTCTCAAATCCTTAGAATCCTTATGATATTTTATACAATTCTGTAAAGAGATTCTGTAAATAAAAAAATATAAAAGATATTTATTCTTATATATGTATATAATTATTGCATATGACTTGTGATTATATTAATTTGAACATAATGAATAATAGTGGTTTCTTTCGTATGAATAGATAATAGCTTATCTATTATTACTTCACGGCAGACATATTTGTAATATATATATTAGATATGTATATACTGGATACGCAACATCTGTCCTAATAAAAATAATCTTTTTTTGTACTTTTAATCTGGATTTTTCAAATTCAATGTAATAATTTTCATATGGATTGTCTATATTAAGGCAAATGATTGACTCGATCACCGTTGAAAGCACTAATATTCATTATGAATATATGTATATAAAAATTGCGGCAGCATATAATATTAAATATCTATAAATTCATCCATTGTGATGATCTCTTTATTTCTTTACGAAAGCATTTAAATTATGTACATATTTATATCGATAGTCTTGCGCTGTTTAAATGAATCAAATTTATAACACGCATATATAAAACGCAATATTTTCGCATTGTAATTTAAAAATATAATAATTAATAGATATAAACGTAAATGATCCATATAACGATACTTATAGAGTGATAACAGTAGTATAATGATAAGAGAGTAACAATAGAAAATTATGACTGTAATATATGTAATAAATTTCTAAGTACACCAATATTCAATATTCAAATATTCAAGAGCAACGCGTTATATACGATTTAGTATTATTTTGGCATCTATTGTAAGGCACTATACAGGTATTTTGTTGAATCAGTCGAATGCAATTAGATAAAATGTTAATCACTTTAAATTTTCGTAACCAATACTAAGAATATCTTTCATAAAAAGGCACAAATGCGTCTATGGAATTTTTGAAACTTTATACTTTTGTTAGATATCTTCTTTGCACAATGACAACAATTGAAAAAGACTAATCTCTAAAGAATGATATAGAAAGCGAATAAAAATGCTGGATAAATGTGATAATGTGAAAGTAATACAATTATTGCAATATGCCAATCACTTTGTAAAGCAAGAGAAATACTTTTATTCTAACGACGCGAAATAGACTAGCATATTCTTCATATAATACAAATAATTACAAAAAAGATAATTTTGCAAAGGCAAATTTGTGGCATAATCATCATATTTTAACAAATCATTCGAATATATGGGCATTTTTACACCCTTTTTGGTTTAGACACAATTGCGTATTCGCTGTTGTTGAAAACTTTGTGTTGCGGACCACCTGTGGTATTAGTGGACGCTGTTTCAGGAAGATCCTGCTTCTTTCGGATAATTCCATAACCGAGATGACTGTCGTCGGCGAGTCTGATAGCGGACATATCTTCGACGATTTCATAATTAGACCACGCTGGATTAATAAGATTAGAACTTTCTCCGTGAGAGATGTTGGAATGTACGCTTTGCGAGGTATTCGTATTATATTTATACGTAGGCTTCTGACTAAGTTTCGTCGCGGATCCAAAGTGTTCCAATTTATCGTAATCCGATTCGTCCGTCTTGGCGACACTTTGTATCGCCGACGATGTGACAATTGCGTTGTCGCTAACGCTGCATTTACTCTTGTACGAATTCTGGAATGCATCGTGATTCCGTATCGGCATCATGACCTCATACTGCATATCATCATTGTCGTTCTCCTTATCTCTCTCACCAGGTAGATTCGAGTTTACTCTTTCCGTATGATGCACGCTATCGATACCGTGCGTTTTCCAAGCGTCATTTCTAATTTCGACTAAATCGTACGAGTGTTTCTCGTCCTCGCGCATTACACTGCCGATGGACTTGTGAGATAATTCCGGCGAATTGCCTTGGCTTATAGTTCTATATTCCCCGCACGTAGGCAAATCTAGGAATTCCGAGTCGAAATTTTTCTTCTCCGATAGATTAGCGAAGACGTATTTCCGTGGCGGTTTAGCGGGCTTGGATTTATTTATCGATCTGCAAGACGAGATTGAAGAATCCATCGAGCTCGTCGACGAAGTCAATGGCTTTTGAGAATTCTGCGTGGTAGAAAAATCGATATCAATCAAATTGTTCGAAGAATTGTTGGAAGAGGGAGGTAAGGCCGCTCTGGAACCTGGCTCCATCGACAAGGCAGCCTGGAATTGAGTGTCGTTGCATTCTATGTTTGAATTTTCTTCGTCCAGCAGCTTCTTCATGGACTTCATTTTGGCGTACATGCATCGGAAAATCTCCTGTTGGCTACCGTGCTCCAGGCGAAAGGATCCGTCGCCGGATTCGCATTTTCTTCCAGCCTCGAAGATGAACTTTCCATCCCTATATCCGTATCGCCTGATGTATCTGTACGGCCATGTGAATAGAACAATGTCACCGTCCAGCAGTTTCATGTCCACGGCGGCGAGTACCAACGTATAATTTCTCGCTTCCAGTCCGCACCGCCTAGACGCGTCTGTGTCTACAACCTTCACGGAAAATACACCTTCCCCACTAGTGCAGTACAGATCGTTATTCTCCTCTATCTGATTCGATACACTGTCCTTGAACGCAACTAATTGGAACGCCGTGATCCAATGAGTCATCTCGAGTTCCGAGTAACAGCCAAAATAGTGTATTCCCGTTTTAGTCACCACCTATATGGCAATACGAATAAGTAAACAGCGGTCATTCTCGAAACGGCAAACAATAAGCAGAAAGTAAAACGTACCTTAAAGACATGTGACTGATTGCTGGGTGCAATTTTGATACAGGCGTCCAGCGTGACGATGCGTGGCGAGTGGGACTGCAAGATCGCTTCTTCCTGACTGTCGTAGATCTCGACGCGCTTGATCCCGTAGTTGCTCGTCCTGAAGAGCTGGCAGAATCTCTTGTGCCATGTTTTCTAGAAACAAATGGATACGTACGTCCATTTGAAATCCATTTTATGTAAATTTCCATTTTATGTAAAGAGAGAGCTATGATGCGAGAGCGTCAGACTGTAAAATACGTCTTTTAAATGATCGTTTAAAGGGTGTTACTAGCACGTGTTATGAATCGGGCGGAAGAGAAGCGCGAAAAAGGGGGAAGAGCGGGAGAGGGGGGCGGGGAGAGGAGGGAACAGCCGTTCGCGGATGATGCGTCGCGCGCGCGCGATATCGCGTATCGCGTCGGCTCGCGTGGTGCGCATCCTATGGAATTATCTCCGTAGCGGCGGAGAACCAACCTTGAGCTGGCCCAGCATTCCCTGCGGTGGCAGGAGCAGTATCCCCTGCATGAGAGGCTCCTCGGGCTCCATCGCGGGCGATCGGACATCGGCACGGGTCGCACGGGATGCTGGCCTCCTCGTGGCCGCGAGAACCCCTGTGTCTCGAACCCGTCACGGGGAAAAACCCGCGCTCTCGCGCAATGACAAGGGAGGGAAAAAGAGAGGAAAAGACAAGCACGAACGGGCGACTTCACTTCCACTTTCACTCCGGCCTTCCTGTCTCCGCCTGTCGCTCCCCCGGGTACACCTCCCCCGGGCACGCGGTCCTCTCGCGATCTCGCGACCTGACAGCTACGGCACGGCGAGATTCAGCCCATGGTAACGCAGGACGCTTGACATTTCACGCTGCAGGGAGGGAGATAGAGAGAGAGGAGAGGCGAATATTATAACACTCCGCGAGCGTGTGTGACCACCGCCGAGCGCCGAACGCGAGAGTCGGCCAGGACGCTTCGAGTAGTTACGCCGTATGCCGATACACCGTGCCGCCGCGGTACGTGATGTTCCGTTCCGCGTAAAGCACAATGCGTGACACACGCGCTACGCACCGCGCCGTGCGTGCAGCGTACTCCCCCTGAGTTTCCGACGAACGGATCACCCGACGGACCACCGACACGTTCACGTACATACATACGTCCACCGTCTCCCGCACTGCCTGCGTGCGAACGCGCGCGCATGAACGGCGCGCCGGAACTGTCCGCGCGCACGCACGATGTCGTTCGAATCGCTCGACGGCGCGGTACGCCCGAAGAACGCGGCATGCTTCTGCCTTCGCTTCGACGGATTTTGACCGCAGAAATTTGATATTTTTCTTTTTCCAGCAATTCGTTGGAATTAAATGTTTTTCAGATTTTTGAGAAGGAATTGTTATGATAAATCTTGAATGAAGATATTCATTGCGTTTCATATTGTTAACTTTATGTAACTATAAATTTGTAATTTCTCGCTGTTGATTGAAGTTTTATTTCTGATAACAAAATGTCTAAAAAATGTCTAAAATCGGATCATAAGACGTCTTTAAGACGTCTTATGACCCGATTTTAGACATTTTGTTGTGTGAGTTGTTTTCATAAATAACATATATCGATTCGTCAATTTTATAAGAAAATTTAGTTTATACAGAAATTTCGCGTTTTTGTTCAAGGCTTTAATGATCATCTTTTGATCTTTTGACAGGTATTAATTTGGTATTTATAATTAAAAATGATAATTCCTGAAAAGTCTTGATGAGTAATTATTGTACTTCTATATATAAATTAAAAGACAGATTTTTTTATATTGTCACTCAAATGCGATTTAAGACTTTTACTGCGCTTAGAAATTGATTTAACACTTTTAAATTGCGATATTGTTATCTTAATGATCGAAAATTTAAAAAAAGAAGAAAAAAGAAATTAGTTGATTATGTTTAGTACACTATTTAACAGCTATAAAATTAAAATACAAAAATGAAAACTTTTCCTATTGAATCGAATAAATATACTAGGAATTTACATAAAAAATAAATAGCCAGTTTTTAAAGTATCTGCAATAAAGTTTTCGATTTTGCTTCGGTTCTCCATTTCTGCGTAGGCATTTACAATAAAACACAGACAATGAGCAGTCTTCTTATCACGTGCTAATATCAGACGGAGAAAAGTGGTAGACCGCAACGCATTTATAACTTTTCCGTTTCGCCTTTTGTCTTCCGTCAAGAGATATCGAGTAGTTATAGATAGCATGTAATAAAACTGAGTAATATAAAAAAAAATCATTTTATCCTGCCTGACTTTCTGTTCATAATAATATTTTACTTTTCATGTACTACTTATTGCATCTAACATTAATTCTGCAAGAGAGTGATGCAATCTTCAAGTTCTTAAAAATTTTATGACTATTTTATGAGTATTTTATAAGTAATATCGCTTCCATGAATGTTTCTTTTTTTTATGTTAACTCTCTTTTTATTATGTAAATATCTTTAAACGTAATGCAAAGTTTAATGCTTTTTATTATGTAAAAAGTTTTATTATGCTTCGGGAAAAAAATCAAATTATGAAAAGCCAGATCAATATTATAAATAATAGCTTGTTCAGTGAAGTTTCTTGGAGTCTTTTTATTATAAAGAGTATTGAATTATTTTTCACAGATAACAGCACAGTAGCACTTGAAACTACATTTACATTACAATTACTATTAAATCACAATATATTGTTAAATAAAACAATGTCGTGAAACTTTTCTATCGCCTTGATCTGAAACAATTGCAGAAGACAGACCTCTTGCGAACGACTTTTCTCATGCGGCTGATATTCGGGCCAAGGGAGAATCAATCGGACATAACATCTGACGCATTTTACTTTCCCGTGATGATTTTTCAATTCAGTCTAGTTTCACCCATGTAGGCCAATGATGCACTTCGTTCAAGCTGTGATGAGATTCGATCGTTCCTCGATAAGTTATTAAAGGAATCGATCTTTCTCCCTTAATTCGCGATACCAACTAAGGAACACGCTCAGTCCACGATTGCGTGTCGACCGGGCTTGATGAAGTTCCGGTGAATGCGATAATAATGAATCGGCGAAAGTAATAAACTCATACATCATTAAACAATGTCCTCGCTTATATGTCGACCGGTTGCCGCGACGGGCACCAATACGATCTGTCGATAGACATGATTTCCGTCTTGTTCCTCGCGTGGATCTTAAATTTGAGTGACGCATACAATGATTTTCCATCGCTGATATCCACCAACGCTTCAATGGGTACGGATGACTCTTTTTTCTTCCGCATTTTTATATCTCTTTTAATATCGACATTATTGATAAAATATCCCTTGAATCCGTCAGCGGTCGTTATCGACAAGAATTTCTTCGATAACAAGGTCGAGTATAGCGAAATGATAAAAAATATTCACACCTTCATCACGGCAGTTACGAGGGAAGAGATACACTCGGCTGACATCGATGTGAATGTCTTTCGCGAAATGAAAATAAATAATCTTCGGGGTAAGAGCGAACGCATTGGATAAATATTTAAATATTATTGCAATTACATCATGTATTATATCCAAAATATTTGGAAATGTATTAACTGCAATTGCTCGTATACGTTTGAGTATAAAAGTACAATATAGACAGTATATGATTATCACACGAAACTGAAAGTATATTAAGTAATTAAATCTAGCTTCCTTCACAAAACTAGAACAATTTAATTGAAAAATAATATTTTTACATTTAATATATATATGTATATGAAGATTACACGGTGCTTTTGTCCGTGGCAACATGTCAGCAAACGTGGTGGCTTCACGATGCTGCGCTCAAAGAAGAGCTCGTACATTTAGCGATAACAGGTAACACATAAAAAGATTTTCAGTAATTGTACAATACAATGAAAATTCCTCTTTTATTTGTCCGTTGAGACGGATATTTAATTTAGGAGCTGAATCGCGCAATTGTAGTCGGTGACTAATACGCTAGGTATTTGCAAATATTGTTATCTTGCTCTTTCTCAATTTTGTTATCTATCATCCGTGTTACATCAACGTAATACATTTTGTCTTACACAAGTCAGATGCATACATCTGTAGAGATTTTTAATGCTGTACTTTATTAAATCGCAAGCCTTTATAAAATAATGAACGTGAACTGTGAAAGCTATCCTATGTTTTATTTTATTTATTTAAAGACCAGGACTGTCCGCGGCTTCCTGATTCGGAGGGGGTGAGCATCCCTTTAATATTGCCAGGCAAAGAATTGTCCCAGATTTTCTTCGACATAAGGACGATCGACGCTTTGTCCTGGAACAACATCAACATATTGCACGACGATACCTTCGGTGATACAATTTAAGCACAATTAATCCTTCACCTTTCTCTCTATCTCGCTATGTTTCTTGCCCTTTCTTACGTCACTTCTTGACATCTTCGTCAAAAATGCGTTTTATCTATGACGAATTCTAGATAGAGACACGATCAGCAAAGTCACAAAAGCCATATCGACTGCGTTGCCAAACAAGAAATTCAACCTAGTTTCCAGATCGTTGTTTGCTTTTAAACACTCCGATTCCGAACGTAGCAGAAGATACTACATAAAAGACATGCTTGAGAATTTTCACGTGGATCAATTGGGAAGATGCTTTCTCGTAATCGCCACGATAGAGGCAGCGGCTGACGTTATGGAAGTTGTAAGATGAACAGAAAGTTTCTTCATCTGTTTATATCCTGAGCGTTTATATTCAGAGTGAGAATGAGTAGTCTATAATTTATGAGGTTCACTCTGACTATTGTTGCTTTAATGTAGAGCTTGAAAATTACGTGAATTACGTGCCTCACGTTACACATAGCGAGGTGCGCTATATGTGGGGAATCTCGCAAATTATGGACACAACTTACTTCCGTTCTGAATTTCTCGAGTTTAATTTCGAATTTGATATATTTAGACAAAAACTTTAAATATGGCCCTGCCGGACAATCAGTGGTTATTTATCATCACTGAGAGCGTAGTACGAAACGCCACGAACATTACTAATTTCGTCGATTTATTACTGGAAGGCAGCAACGTGGCTTTCATTTACAATGCGACGGACGGTGACACATATTGCAATGTAACATTAACTATATTCTCTTTTAATTATGTGTGCAAATTTTAACTATTTGAAATAAGCTTAGAATTTAAATAATCAAATAAGATTAATTGGAGATAATTTTATTTGTAATAAAGTCATTTTTAATTATTCTTTCGCAATAGAATATTTTATTTCGTAATAAAATTTTTTATATTTTATATTGTTCTTTTACTCTTATTGTTTTCTTCCTTTTTTGCTATATACTTTGGAAATTTTTTTAGGTCAGTCTAAAATGTCGTATCCAGGAATTAGTTGCTGCTTTGTCTAATGCTTTAAAGATATCGTTGATGACCGAGATAGAATTGTACACTCATATGAACGACGAGGAGTTTGAACTCATTCGATTAACTAAGAAAGAAAGACGTCAGGAAATTCTGAAAAATATCCATGTATGTATTTTTGATTCTTTCACGTTATTTGGATTAATGGTATAAAAGTGATTACAGTTTTTCTGTCAATCGGAGCATTGTTTAATTATACACACTCAATTTAAGTTGATTAAATTTCTAGGATTTTTAGAACATATTAAATTTGATTATTTCTTTTAGACTACACTTGTAGTGCCCTTAGGTGTCACGTTTAAGAAATTTTTATTCTTCTCAAATATTCGCTATCTATGCCATCGAGATACTCTTCGACGGATGCTCCATAGACGCTTTATTTCCTGCAGATAAAGCTTATCGAGGATACTTACACTACGGGCGGCGTTTGCGGTAAATGCCTGTTTTGGCGGTTCGCCTCGGCAATAACGTGGGGCAACTTTTTCGTTCACGGCAAGAGCGGCGCGCATTTGATCGAATCGGGAACGTGGATGCCCGTTCTAGGTGTGAATCTGACGGACGCTCTTTTTCCGCACATCATCCACGGTTTCCGCGGGATCAGCTTACCAGTCGCTACGTATCACGTATGTAAAGATCTCTTCTTTCCTCCCGCGTGTCCGTCAGTTCCGCTGTTAATTCCATTCTTCCAGAATCCGCCGTGGCAGACCATCTCGCTGACCAGCTCCGGCGAAAAGGAATACGGCGGGCTGGTTTTCGACGTCATGAAGTATCTCGGAAAAAAATTGAACTTTACCTTCACCGTGCTCAGCCCGGCGATCAATCGGACTGTCAAGTTTACTAGTAACGTGACTGCAGCCGACGTGGTAAAGCTACATATACAAAATTCAGATTTCTAATTATAAATAATTTACCGTAATGTAAATAGGATATTTCTTTCCTCGCCAGATCTAAAATGTTTAAACTGTAAATGAATTACATATAATTTTATTATCTGCTCTCCATATAAAGTTTCAAACTTTTAATAAGTAATTATCAAGCTCGTTTAACACAATCAATCAACCCCAAAAAAAGTATTTTACATTTAAAGTGATTTTTCCTATAATCTCCTATATTCTAAGCTTACTGTTTTATAGCAAACATATTCCTCTTTCAATAAAGCGAAAAATACATTTTTCTCTTTTAAATATTCTTGTTTATACTGTTTTTCTCTTGATTTCAGATGAATCCTCTTGAAGAGGTCAATATAAGAATAAAATCCTCTAAGATTTAGAGGATTCCACGTATATCAAAATTATTTTTTTTTGTGATGAAAGAAAGAATTCAAGGACATAACGAGCAAAACTTATAAATTTTAATTAATTGGCATATTTTGATATCCTTGAGGAACTTGGTAAAAACAATTATAACTGACTCTTATTTATTTATTATTGCTCTCCCTGATTTGTAAATGTACATCTCACTTGTCATCCGTCTTTCAACTGTACAAGAACTATATTTTTGACTAANTCAAAATTTTCTGCTAGCGTTAGAATAACCGTCTTTACGAGACATGTATCTTTGTCCGTAAAAATATTTTATTTGTAAGTATTTCTATTACTTTATAACTGACTTTATAATTCCTATTATTTTATGTAAATAAATATATTAAAGAATATGTATGCGTACCTAAATATATCCGAAAATCATAAATAAGACATTATACATATATATTAAAAATAAAAAAAAAGTTTGACACTAGTGGTCTCGATCCGGCGTCCTTGCTATTACTAGTCCTTNCGCCAGCTCGCTACGCCACATGGNNCTGATCGATAANGTGGCTAACTTTTGGTCTCATAAACTACACTATCGATCGCGGCCAAATCGCCGAAATTTCAAATATAAAAAAATANTATTTCTAAGGCGCATTGGACAAAACGCTTTTACATGACGTATGTACTTACCATATAGATTCACCACGTGAAAGCAGATCCAAATCGGTGGGTAGTCAGCTGCGACCTCCCCTTGTAAGAAGATTTCTATATGTATTACCGGATATAAAGTTCAAAACGTTGTTCACATTTGACAGTTTCAACTTCCTTACGTTTTATTTAATAGATTCATAATTCTTGAAATGATTAATTACATATGTGATAATCTGCCATGTAAAACATTTATGATTCGGTACTCTCAGTCGGAATGTGACTTCTTTTTACAAAAAAGTTAATGTATGTACTCTGAATCGCCGTTCTAAACATTTTATGTTAAACATTTAATTATATTTTTTGTACGTCGACCAGTTAATTAAAATTTATAAGTTATTTCGTGTTTGCACGTTATGTCCTTGAATTCTTTCTTTCATTGATTCCAAACTTTTTCAAGTTTATTCAAACGTAAATGTGATTCTTTATGTTAAGATATTAACTTCGACAACGAGAAAAATCCCGCCGCAAATACTAGATATGGTTTTAGAGAAGAAGGTCCTCCTCGCAGCCTGTGCGTACACTGTCAACGATCGCGGAAAGGGAAGAATCAATTTTACCTTGCCAATTTTTATGCAGACCTATAGCTTTCTGACTGCAAGACCTAGCCAACTTTCAAGAGCATTGTTGTTCACCGCGCCCTTCGCCAAAGAGGTAAACTATATGACATTTCAGCAATTAAAATTTGTATAGAGGACAAATAACTATTTTATTTCGTAAATCGTATATAAAAATATGAAACTCAATTCTCATAAACTTGTAAAATCAAATGGAGGTGGAAACCGGATATTAATGTAACGAACGTAACATGAGATCGGATGAAAGATACTTGATATTGAACCTATCACTGAACAGCACTGATAATTTTCCCAGTTAACTCGGTTATCCTATTTTCACGCGCATATACACGCATGCCTTGAAGCGGACTAATTTTCCTTGCAGACGTGGGCTTGCTTGGCAGCATCCATTATTATAATGGGCCCGATCTTATACATGGTTCACAAACACAGTCCAAACACGAATAACGCGTCGGGGCTCAATTCCTCTTGGCAATGCGTGTGGTATGTCTACGGGGCCCTTCTTCAACAAGGTAGTGTTCGCTCGCTTCTGAAATCATTATTTTTATTACGCGTATAAAATGTTTCAGACTTGCCAAGCAATTCTTTATATATTCGTCATTTTATTATCATGTTTCTTTGTTTGATTATTTTACTCTTTCAAATTATCAGTTTTTTAATGTTTCTCGCTAAAGAAAAGTGTTTTCGTTTTATGTTTCATTATTGTGTTAAAATAAAAGAAGAATTTTCTTTTATAGTTTTAACTAGATTATTTTTCTTTTATAGTTTTAACTAGATTAAGAATTTTCTTTTATAGTTTTAACTAGATTATTGTGTTAAAATAAAAGAAGAATTTTCCAAAGAAAAGTGCGTACGAGCGTATGAATGATTTTAGGAGGAATGTACTTACCCCATTCCGACAGCGCCCGTCTGCTGGTCGGTGTCTGGTGGTTGGTCGTGATGGTCTTGGTAGCGACCTATTCCGGAAGCTTGGTCGCGTTCCTGACATTCCCGAATATGGACGCTGCTATCCTGACCGTGGACGATCTTATTGCTCATAAAAACAGATTAACCTGGGGGTTTCCTAATGGCAGCTTTTTAGAGGAATATCTAAAGAATACTGAGGAGGAAAAGTATCGCATTCTTCTGGAGCGATCTATAATTCATAATGCAACGCAAGGACCGGAAATGATTGAACGGGTAAAGAAGGGTAAACACGCGTTGATCGACTGGAGAAGTACGTTGAGGTAATCTCATATAATACATATAGAATAGAATGGATATTTTTAAATAACTTTTGTTTTTCGTAAAAAATAAAGAATTTACATAAAGTCTAATAAAGTAAATACTCCTATATATGTTTTGCTCGTCAAATACTACAATTAATTTTTTCAAGACCATTTTTTTTCGCGCTAAATGGAGATAGCGCCGTTTAAATATTTCATCTTGCATACCGAACGAATGAGTCTGTTCGATAGGAGTGACGAAGTGAATGATGTATTGCCCGAGCAGATTCGCGATGAGAAGCGACCTGTTATTAACCGAGGGATGCGCCTTTTCTTTGAGCACTGACGAATTTATGGACGAGCCCATAGCGATGATTATTTCGAAAGATAGTCCTTATATAAAAATCATCAACGCTGAGTAAGCTAATTTTCATTTTATCGTACATCAATCTCACGACGGTAAAATGGGCGATGCCATTTTGTTGTAGTGATTCATGATATTCTTAAATTTCTTGAACGTCATTTTTATCGAGCTTTTTTTGTCTCCCTTAATGGTACGTAAATTGCATGTGAATTTTATTATTATTCTATTGATCGTAAATCTCTGGTACCGATAAATCGTCACTTTGTAAACTGTCGCAGTTTCCCATCCGCGCCCGCTGTTTTGCCCGAGACTTCAATTATTAACTGAATAAGCCTCGTTATTCAGGTTACACCGCATGCACGAGTCTGGTTTAATGAACAAGTGGATAGCGGAGCAAATACCGACGAAAGACAAATGCTCGGACAGCCTCACCAACCAGGGCGTGGAAGAGCGCAAAGTAAACGTCGGGGATATGCAGGGCATATTTTTCGTGCTTTTTATGGGTAACGTGTTTTTCGTGTGCGGTACCGCCGTACCGGGGAAGTGCAATAAACACCTCGTGGGAGTAAAAGCGATTCCTCATTGTGCTCCTTTCAGGCGTGACCGGATCGATATTGCTTTTGTGCTGCGAGTGTTGCTGCCACAAGCACCAAGTGTCGAAGCGACGCAAGTTGATTCAGCCTTTTGTCTCATGAGCCTCTCGGATACAGCACTGAATAGATGATAGATTAAATGCTTCTTTATTTCTCACAAAATAACTTCACCGTTCGCTAGAACATCTGCATGCGCAATTAGATTTTTATCGTTGCTTATATCCAGTGTTAATTACAGAGACTATGCTCACACGAGTACTGCGGCACCTCGAGAGCTATGTAATAATCGCTTAATTGTAAATTATATACTTGGACGATTTTTCGGCACAGATTCCTCTATAACAGTCATACATTTAAAAAAAAAAGCAAATTTTAGAAAGCTGCTTATAAATCGGTTTAAAGTATATGTTTTTGTGCTAAAATTAAATCAATTTTATCCTTGCGGCAGAATCGATTATTTAGACGTAATTATGTAGTGTTGAACCAACTGAAAAAAAGTATTATTTTTCTGATTTTTTTTCAGCTACAAATAAGACTATTCTCTGTCATTATATTAAAAATAATTAATCATAAACGTCGGGTAAGAGAAAGCGTTGACTTCAATTTTATAATGAATTCCTTCGAATATATTCTATGGTACAAAGCAAAAATCCTAAAAATGGCAGATAGTCCCTTACTGTACAGTGCCATCCAAATTGATGGGTCCATCTTTCATCGATCGCAAACTGACAGTTTGAGGTTGACTCAAGCGAATCAATCATCGTCTAGTTTATCACTTTGGGATTGTTCCGATTCGACGTGCGCGTTCGATAAACGACGATGGCGAACATTGCGGAGGGCAGTGCAGGATGTAGCACGCGACCGCGTCGATATCGGTAATAATCGGTTTTGCGAGACGCGATGGAACGGAAAAGGATGAGAAGGGACGCAGGCAGGCGAAGGAAAGGCGTCGCGCGCTTGGCGTGCGCGGGATAATGATCCGCGGGCAACCCATTGTTGGCGTCGCGCGTCACAGATCCTGGATTCTGGATTGCGCATTCAGCAGCCGCGTCCGCGGGCGCGCGGTAAAAGTCACCGCGATATTACGTAATGCCTCATTCGCGGTGATCCTCCCACTTGAATCAGTCGAAAGCAGATCTTTGCCTCGCCTTCACTGGCGGCTCCGTACGGCCGCGCCGACCGCCACTACCGTTATCGCGCGCGCGATAATATCCGCATATTTTCGAAGATTTGTGACCGGCGCGGA
The DNA here is from genome assembly GCA_021460005.1 of Tetramorium alpestre. Classification (NCBI taxonomy): domain Eukaryota; kingdom Metazoa; phylum Arthropoda; class Insecta; order Hymenoptera; family Formicidae; genus Tetramorium; species Tetramorium alpestre. The sequence continues at coordinate 1,379,233 of JAJVSH010000028.1, read as the reverse complement.
TAGATGTGCGATCGCGCCGAAGGAGAGAGGAATTTTCGGCCCGCTCGATTAACGTATATCGCGAATGGGGTCGGTGCACCAGCGAGTGGCGCGCGAAGTAAAGTAAAAAAAAAAAAGAAACGTCTCGCCACACACGAAGGCGCGATAAACCTGTGCCTTTAATTAATTACAACTAATTTCGGATTTAATTGAAGCGATTAATTCACCACGAGAGCAACGAATGCTCTCGTCGATTTTAATAAGTTACATTTATAATTTTACGTGATGCCGAAAATGTAATAATGTGACCAAATGACATCCTGAAGAGCTCCAATTACGTAACAATATCCTTCGGTCGTTCAGTATACTCACTTCAAAGTGAAATCGTAATATCTTTGTCATTGGATTTTGAATAGAGAATAGAGACACACACACACACACGTACCCGCACATATTTCACGTTCCGCGAGATGGTACTCGAGATCATAAGCGTGAGCACAGATGAACGCGGCAATGCACAGATCGCGCGGCATACTTGAGATCCCCTTCCTGTCGAAACGCTGGGAGATAGAGGCCTCCAAAAGAATAGAGAAGAAGAGCGGCAAGAAAAGGAATTGGCGGCTGGGAGGGAAACTATGTGCGCAATTTAACGGGGATTACGACCTTAGCCACTTAGGAAGTCGCGGTAGTAATCGGCGGTCTTCGAACGGGCCCCCTCAAGAGCGGGCCTCGAAGCGGGCCTCGCGCGCCTTGGACGGGCCCCTTAAGCGGGTCTTAATCGAACCACGAGCCCCGACGAGCTAGGCGGTCTAGCCTGGCGTACCTGATACCGCGTGAGCCAGTGCCGACATAGAGCGCGGACGACTAAGGCTAATCCTGAGGCTAGAACCGGCTGATTCCCCGTCCCCGGCTCGGCGTATCACGATCAGAGATATCGACAAGGAAGCAGCGTTCCGGAAACGATGGGAAAGTCACTGCACCTCATTGTGATATTGCAGCGTACGTAAGGCTGATTACCTTGATTTTTTAATTGCTTTTGTTGCTTTTGGATCAATCCGATTAGACCGGTTTTAGACGAGCTTGAAAGTTGAAGCTTCTCCCTCGCGTAAACGAAAGCGAAACAAATAAATAAAAATATCTTTATGAATTTTCTTTTGATATATCCTAGATAGATTTCCAGAAGAGCCACGTTAAAATATGCGGCTCGCCAAGAACCTGGCAGCAGCGTCGTTCGTGGGAAGACTTTAATCTAGAGAAATAAATGGATGTGTGTATAATGCATCAGATTAGTAATGCAATGAATTTTAAAGTTTTCCACTGATGCTATGTTGCAGCAGTATCGTTCGCGTTCGCTTATAGATACGATCCTTGGTATCACGCGGACACGCAGCGTCCGGTCGACGTGATCACCGACGTCGTGAACGAGCTCGGGGTGAGGATCCTTCAGCAATACACGACGCGTGGAAACGTCGCATTCTCACCCACGGGGATTGCCTTCGTGCTAGCGGCGCTCTACGAGGGATCCGCGGGTAGAGGAAGTCAACAAATCGCCGAGGCCTTAGGCCTACCAGCCAACCGGGATGTTACCAGAATCGGTTTCAGGGACATACACCGACGATTGCGAGTAAGATATATCATATTTAGGAATATTTAGAGGAGACACTCGAAAGATACTTTCGCGAATGTCTCTCGGAATTTTTGGATCATGTTTTATACAAATCAGACTTGATATTTATTCCAATTGCATTATTTGACATATTCTTGTCATCTTTTCATCGTTAAATATATCATCGAGAAACAAAATTGATAACTATTATTATGAAATTAGAATTAAAATGTATAATCACAGTTTTACACACCGATTAATTTCAAGAGTTACCTTAACGCCGACGGTTTCCTGGGCGGGCTGACTCTAAGCAGAGACAACACCAGACTCCGTCCCGAGTATGAAGACATCCTGAGGTTTTACGGCTTCGATCTGTCGAGTATTGAGCAAGAAGCGAACGTTACCGTTAGCATGGAAGGCTCATCAGGTACAACCGAACTTCCGACGTCCACAGTCGGCGGTTTAACCACGCTCCCAGCGGGGATGGTAAATACCGGTAATATGATGGACATGACAACGACAATGTTAACGACGCTTCCTCCGGCTGGCGCGGAAACAACAATCGTTCCAGCCACCACGGCAGGTGTTACTCAGCAAATTGTCACGACGGCACCGATGGGTGCAATCGATGCACAATCGACATTGACTCCGATCACCAGTGCCGGAACAGTCGTCCAAAATGCGACGCAATCGGCGAATTCCTTAACGGCGGCTACTTCCGGCGAAAGTGTCCAGTCGACTCCAGCCGCTGGTGCGGAAACTGTCGCGGGTTCGCCGAATACGATTACGCCGATGGTAAACGCAGACAATCAAACAATTCCCACTACAACAACCATGGTCACCGTTGACGGCAATCAGGCTCCGCAGACTCCTTCGGCGGTCGCCGCCGGCGACACGGGAACGAGTACCAATGTTCCTAATGCGGGTTTTCAAGCATCGACGGGCGCAAGTGTAGCAATGGCAGCTGCGACCGATGCCGGCATGATGGGATCGATGAGTACTGATGTTCAAACACCTTCATCCTTCGCTATGAGTACCGAGATACCAACGACAACAAATATGCTGAGTCCGGCCATGATAGTCGCGGGCGCGAGTACTGACGCATTGATGTCTGCGAGCACCGTCGTCATGAGGCCCGCTAATACGTCTGCACCCAGCGCGACCTTGAGTACCGTTACCATGAATTCGTTAACCACTGTGGTGCCAGCAATCATGAATAGCGCGAACGTGACTATCCCGAGTCCCGTTACCGAAACGACGATGGTGAACGGCGGCATTTCTCAATCGAGTACCGCGACGTCGGCGGATACTTCGGCCGGGAATACTCCGGGAACGGCTGCTGCGAATGACCTCGCAATGACGACGACGATCATCGATATTGACGACGCTGTCAACTCTGCGACGACTGTGGTATCGTCTGTTCCGGGAGCAAACCTTGCTCAAAATAATTTTACAATCGCGAATTCTACGAGTCCCGTGGATAGTCAAATGACCGCATCTCTCGTCGACGAAAATACAATTTCGATGAATCGAAAGAAGAAAGATCTGGCAGATATAATTGATAGTAATATCGTTAAAGATGAGCCAGCGGACGAATCGCTGAATCTTCGCAAACGCGAAGCGAGAAGTCCGCGCGGATACTTTTCTAGCTATCCAGGTCAGGTTCAGTTAACAAATATCTTTTTCAAATTGTTTCTTGTGTCGAATCGAGAGTTATGACTTGTACAATTAAGTTCAATTTTAAAAAGTAAGACATACATATTATATTAAATTAATTAAGCATAAAAGAAAATTAGATATATTTTCAATTTGCTTCAGATTCAATCTTTCTGAAATTTGTCCTGCAAAAAAATTCCAATAATTTATTATTAACAATTACTACATAAATTATGAAGTCATCGAATATCAAATAATGTTTTAACGGAAAGAATTCTGAAATTGTGATAGAAATTATTGGTTGTATTAAATTTATACAAAAATAATAAAGATTAATTTTTCTCTAAATAGAAACTATTAAATGATTGATGAGATTCGATTTTATATTTTTCAGACGAAGGTATTTGGATGCAAAATCTTGAGATTTGGAAATCGCATAACACAGTAAACCCGGGTGAGTCTACAGTTGGAGATTCATCAGCGGAGATGTCATTTTTAATGAACGGTTGCGACATTGCTTCAGTATCGGCTTCGAGATACATCGCTGTATTGCCATTCGCATATTTCCCATCGTTGCAAGCTGTCGCGCTCGAATTTCCTTTGGACGTAAGTCTACGTGAAAATTCAGTGTAATCTAATCCACTTTCTTCAAAATTTGAAAGAATTAATTTAAACTTGATTTATTTCATTTGAAATTTTTCAAATTCTTAAAAATGTGATAATTGTGCAATTCTAACCACAATCTATTTTAAATAAGCTCAGAGCTTAGTCTTAACTATTTTTCCCTAAATTAAAATGTTATGCATTGTACATGCAAAGAAAGAATATTTATTAAAATAGCATCAATCAATTGTGCAATTCATAAAAATAAACTATTCTAAAGTAGCACAACTAAACAATAGAGAGAATCTCTGTTATTTTCTTAACAATACAAAGAATTTCTGTATCATTTTCTTATTATTATATTCTTGTTTTCTTAATACTCAAGGACCCCCGATACAACATTATACTTTTCATGCCTACGGATAAAACGGACACGCATCGTCTGGCGAGGGATCTCAGCGGAAAGTCATTGAGATTGTTGAGGAAGCGATTACAGCCTACTTGGGTCAGGGCCACTATACCTTCCTTCATGTTGCGTGGTTTCGTCACACTGACGTCATTTTTGCAAAGGGTAAGCAGGATAATGGGTCGTCCTTTTCGATGTTAATATCTTACTAATGTCAAATGAGCGTCATAAATATCTAGAAAAATATATTCTTGAGTTACAATGTAAATTAATCGTTTCTCATTTTTTTCTAAATTTTTATCTCAAAGTTTAACTGATGATGAAAAACTAATGATTCAAAACAATTGTTAAATATCAACTGAATGTGATTATAAATTACATTTTAATTTATTTGTTCAATTTTGAATTGTTGTTCTAAGATTTCGTAAATAACTGAATATAAGAAAAAGTAATGTCTTCTTAACGTTTCGTGAGTACAGAAGGATTGAGACTGAGGAAGGAAGAATCAAGATTATTCAAGATTATTATCGACGTATGCGTGACTAGTGTATATTTGCATCGATATTTGCGCCGAGGTTTACATAAACCGTCTAAGTGATCTTCCTTCCTTTACGTGTTTCTTTCGCAGCTGGGAATCCTGGATGTGTTCGAGCCGCGAGTGGCCGATTTATCGCCCATGACATCCGATCTCGGCGTATACGCCAGGGACGTGCAACAGAGTATAGGGGTCAATATAAGGAATTATATGAAACCCGACCGGACCCATTCTCGTGAGTCGTCTAATGTCGTTCCACCTCGAAGGGACTATTATCGATATCTACCTCCAGGTCCTTTTTACTCTCTTACGCTTTTCATGCACTATCGCACACTCCTTTCAATTACTCCATAACGGTAACCGTTTCCACGCGTGTAATTGCATCCCTCGCTCCTTAATGCGGACGTCCTGAATTTAAGAGTCCAATTTATATAATTTTGCGCACTACGTGTATAATCCTTAGCATCTGCAGTATTCCTTTATTTCTCAATTATATATTTTACTTCTTTTTCGCTTCTCTCGCTGCTTGTAAATTGCTTCCTCCTGCCTGTAAGTATAATAATATAGTGCAGTCAGTGCGAATCCACGTCATCCGAGAATCCGTTCGTCAAGTGTGTTTATTTTAATCGATTTTTCATATATAGTATATATATATATATATTTGACATATCTCATATGTACATATATGTATATTACACTTTACTTGTTATTCATTACTTTGTCACGTTCTGTCATCTCTGACGCTGCTTCAAGCGATTGTATTATTCATACGACAACTTGATACGAGCAATCACACCACGTTAGAATTAAATCACCTTGACTAGCATCCGAAATTAAACGAGCGTCTCGATACGTCTCGCGCGCTCGCCTAACCGGATGTTACCCGGCACTGAATGCGCACAGGTGATTTAATTTGTCGTGAGGCGAACAAACAGCGAGGCGGACGGCGAAATAGCGACGCCACGACTCCCAGGCCGCGTCGCGGAGATAATGTTCGAAGAAATAATTAACGTTGACGCAATATCCGGTATTAACGAGTAAAATTACAAAGTTTCACGCGCGCGAGGCTCGAGTACCCTCTAGAAACATAATTTGCGCACATAATTTGTAAATGACAGCGGCGACAATGTGCCCCTTCTATTCTACGCGTGGTGAACACGCGTCCAACGACGGCCGGTCGTTACTACTGCTCGGCTACTTATTCGTTTCTTCACTCTTTCTTTTCTCTCTCTCTCTCTTTTCCGCGCTTCCGCCTGATCCGTCGTTACTCTTTCTCACGTTCCGCTGAATCTTCATTACTTAATGCCGACTTGTCGTTAATGGTGACGGCCGCTTCCGCGCTTCGAAACGCTGTCAAAGTTATCGTGTATTTCCGGAAATACGCGAGAACGGTCCTCGTTTAAAATTGAGAAACCATCGAAGATGAATATCTAGCCGCCAATTACATCTTTACGAGAATTATGCCGAGTATTTATTATTATCTCTTATCCATCATAAAATTACAGGTTAATTTAGCTAAACGTTTTTCTAAAGATGTGTCTGTATTTTGCAAGTCCCATTTACAGGATTTACATAATTTGCAGGATTTAATCGTCATTAAAGACGCATGATGCAATTGCGAGATGCGAGTGGACGCGCATCTGCGAGAGCGCGATTTTCGAGGACGATTAGCTTGGCAATATCTATTTTCACGCCATTAGGCGAAGCTTCAAGTAAAGCTATCGATTACTAACTCGGAAATATTCTCAGTATTGTTGTTCAGTTCACTGAATTTAATTGCTGATATCCTGCTCGAGTCCGTAAAGGAAGTCAATAAAAAGACCTTGCGCCATCTCTTTTTACATTCACCGAGGATTCCTGAATCGCTGTGGCGTTGCAAGTGTTTCTATGAAATTATTCTTTCGGTTATTTTTGTCACGTATATATATTTTTTCTTTTTAAATAAATATAAATTGTCACACATATATAATAGAACGATAGAATATTTAAAAGTGAAGAAGTTATGATTTACTATTAGATTATTATGTATAATTTTCTACGTATAATATCAATTATGCTTTAAAATCATTTAATGGAATTCTTTGACATATAGTTAAAATAATAATTAAATACAAACATATAATAGCAATCATTAAAAAAAAATCATTTTTTTTTTAGAATATCATTTTTACTGCATTCTTCTGTTATTTATGACATTACACATTCTTTTCTTTCGTGTAAAAACTAACTTGCCATAAAATACGAAAGCAAGAAGTTTTGTCAACTCAGTGAAAGGAAGGACGCGCGCATTGGAAGTCAATGAACTGAACATCTAGAAATCTAAAGATTGACCTGCGATGCATCATATTTGCCAGTCGCTTCGAGAACTAAAAAAAATTGAACTGCTGTTTAAATTACAACGTTAATTTCTCAACCGCGAATTGTTATAAATAATTTTCGTTTAATTTTATAACGAAATATATAAAATTCTAATTATTATTTTAAATTTAAAACTTTTCCACAGGGATTCTGCAGTTGCTTTAAAAATATTACAAAAAGAATTATAACAATATATAGATATTCTTCTCTTATGTATTAAAAAATATATATAGCTTTGATCTCTTGTAAATTTATTAGATACATTAGCTATCCATATCCTTTACACCATGTTTTCATTATAATTTAAAAACTTCCTAATTCCTCTCTCTCTGCACTACATAGAATAAGACAAATTATTAGCTTTGTATTATACACGGCCAAACTTTTTGCGTAAACTATTAAAAAGTTGTACAAAATTTTTATGCTTTTCATGTGGATTTATTTACAAATTTGTCTTTGTTAAATACTAATATCCGCTCCGGAAAGCGAGTGATTTTTTTATTCTGTTTTTTTTTACAATAAGTAACGTACACATGTAGAAAATATTAAATATTAAAAATATCTCTTTAATAATATTTTCTCTTAAAAATATATTTAAATATTA
>JAJVSH010000028.1:1270452-1370701 GCA_021460005.1 Tetramorium alpestre | reverse complement strand
ACGTGTGCGCGTATCGTATCTCACGTTCGGAGCGCTGTGGCAAGAATGATAACGATGTATCTTCGAAATCTATCGGACTACTCCTTTGATCCTCCTTTTTATTACACAACTCAGACTTCCCTTGTTTATTTAGCTATAGCCTTAATCTAACAAATATATTATTTCCTTACTTACTTTTATGTATAAATACAGTTCAATGTGCTGCTATAATGCACGAAACTTCACATACGTCATACACATACATATATATAGATATATATGTATATATGTGTATATACGATAACATCCGACGACGATCTTATTTCACCTCTTCTAGTGCGGGGTATATTTTTTTCGTATATATATAGCAACCAGGATGTTTACTCCATGAGTGGCAGTGTAAATGCAAATAAATAAATGTAAACAATATAAAAGGCGTATTTTCATTCGTGTGAAAAATCTAGGATAATGTCTTTTGATATCGCACGAGACGACATCGCGGATCGCTTATTCGCGCGTGATGAATTTCATTTGAATTCGAGAGTTGCCTCGTCTCGTCTCCTCGCGTTCCTCGCCGAGTGAGTCAGACAACATTCTTCAAGATCCACGGTACGAACTTGGATATCCGCGTGCAGACGCCCGGTAAGTTGGCTTCCGCGCAGCCGATGCCCCAGGATATGATACCAGCGAGGAAATACCTGCCGTCCTTTCCGCGAACCTGGAGTGGCCCTCCGGAGTCGCCCTGTTTAACACCAAAACGAAAGAGAGTCTCTCAACTCGGAAATTTTTGAAGCGTGATCAGTTTAATTATAGACACGCACGTACATACCTGACACGAATCCTGTCCGCCGGTTTCGTAACCGGCGCAAAGGAAAATGTCCGGGATAAACTCGTGTCTGCCGGCCCTCAGGAACATCGACTTACACCTGTCGTTGCTCACTATCGGCACGGAGACCTTGACAACGAGATTAATGAAAGTCGGAGAAGGTTGAACGTACCCCTCGAGGATTTAATTGATCAAAATTTGATAATTACCTCCTGCAACACCGAGGGCAACGTGCCACCCTCGCTCAACCTTCCCCAGCCGGTGACGGTCGCGTTCTCCCCAATTAGAAGGTCATCCGTGGCCGGCAGGCAGATGGGCGAGATGTGCGCGGCGAACGTCAAGGAACTCTCGAGTCGCACCAGGGCGAGGTCGTACTCATACGTGAAGAAGTTGTACTTGGGATGCACGACCTTCTTCGCGACGCCGCGCTCCACGTAGGGCAGCCGCTCCTGCACCGACGAGAAGTCATACTCGCCGACTCGTATTCGGATTTGCGATGTCAGCAAACTGAAACAAGAACACGATATAACAGGGCACGTTGTAATTGAGAGACGAGAGAGGGACGGGTTAAGCGTACTCACTCGTCGACGCAATGGCCCGCGGTGGCGATCCAATTCTCGTTGAGTACCGCACCGCCGCAGCGGTGAGTGCTCGAGAAGCCGAAGAAGGAGGTCCTACGTACGGACACCTGCCAAGGCCACCGGCCGAACGACGCGTCCTTGCCACCGACGATCCTCGTTTCCGGCCGTGGGAATAGCGGCGGCACGCCGCACTGCATGTTCTTGCTCTCATCAGCAGCCGCGACCGTCATCACCGAACCCGTCGCCTTCTCGCTCGCCGACGCCTCGGTGGTGGTCGACGATCCTTGCGTCGTAGTGATGCTCGTGGCACCCGTGCTGCTCGCGCTGGTCGTGCTGCTCGTAGTCGTCATTGTTGCCGTCGCGGCCGTTGGGCTGGTCGTACCGCTGGCGGAGGACGTCAACGTGGACGGTGTCGTGCTCTGCGTTGTGGTTTTCTTCGTCGGCCGCGGCCTAGTTGAAGTCTCCAAGTGGGATGTCGTTATATAGTGAGCCGAGCCTAAAGGCTTTTGATACTCGGTGCTCTGCAAAATAAAAAATATCACATTAATGAATTAATGAAATTAATATTTTCATTAGATGAAATCTTACGCTTTGATATCATTTTTTTTTATTCTACGTAGTTTACCTTTTATGTACTTATAATTTAAACACGTGACGTGTTAAAGTCGTTACAGCATTATTATTAAGTATTAATAATATCTTACCCCCTAATCTTAAAATTATTATTATTAATCCTAATTGACTTAATGTAGAAAGAGCAATAGTTTTCTTTAAATCATTTTCCACATTATTAATATTAATAATTAAGAAATATTAATACTAATAATTAAGAAGAGAAAACATACCTGGGACTCGGTCGGCTTTAGGCTCGGTCGCGGCGGAAAGTTTTCCGGGCCGTTTTGAAAAAGGCTCGGACTGTCGGTCCAGTGCGGTTTTAAGGACGGCCTAGGTGGTGTCCAGCTGTTGGACCAGAAATGGGAACTCGTACCTGACGACGGTATTCGTACGGTCTCCGGCACGGTAATTGCGGTTATCGGTTTGGACGATGAGGACGATGAGGACGATGACGACGAGGACGAGGAGAACGATGTTGGTAAGGACGACGAAAATGAGGACGGCGCCGACGACGGTTTCTGTTTTGTGACGAAGGCCGGTTCCGTGGTCACTTGCCAGTGAGAGGTTTGTGGCACGGATCCGGCTGCGCTAGAATGAAAGATAAATTTTAAGTTGCGTTCGGTAAACATAATATATGATACGTTATGATAATATATGATACTTTACGTGATAATGATAATATAACGGTGTAATATAAACTTTTTGCGCCACAATGTATACACAAAAAAAAATATACTATTGGAAGAGAAACGATATATTTACATATGTATCGCGGTTTTAATCAGTACGACTTAAAAACGAGTTGCATACCTGGTGGATGGCTGCCTGGCATATGTCGGTCTCACAGTCGTTGTCGTCGACGTTTTCGTGGACAACACCCAATTGGGCCTCGAGATAAAATTCGGTCTATGATCCGGTTGACTGCTTATTGGCCGATAAGTGGTCGTTTTCATTGAGAAGTACGGTTTGGAGAAGTCCGTCGATGACGGTTTCGACTGTACTGGCTTGGTTGCCCAGTGCGGCCGTTCGGTGTGCACGAAATTCAAATCTGAATGTGGCTCTTTCCCCGTTTCCTGGCGGAAAATCGATATTCCATTAAACTCGCTGCTTGTATCGCGCCAAAAATAACTCGGCTAGCTGCGATGTAAATACTTCCTCGATTGCATATTTTATAGTTAAAGGAATATTTTTATTAAACTTCCTTCAAATATTGATCTCGACATTTCCAGTTTGTTAATAAATACAATAGTAATAAAGAAAGTTACGTTCGCTAGTACACGGCAATTAAACGAGACAAATGTTCTAATTTCAGTTACTTTTATCTTTATATAATTTTTTTCTTTCTTTATATAATATTTAATCTTTATATAATTTTATTGCAATTGTCTAGCAAAATAAATTCTTTTTAGACTGATTTAAATCAATTTCTGAAAATTAATCTGATTAAAGAAAAGTGAATATACTCGGCGATATGAGAAGAGTGTTACACAAGAAATCCTTCCAAAGTCATCTCGCTGAATCACGAATCATAATCATAGAGTCACGAGTTATAATAATAAAGTTTCCTTACGCTTTCAATGACGGAATTGACATTCGGTCGATTTATCGTCTCCTGCACGCTGAGATCGGCGTCTTCGGTTTTCCCATCGTCCGGCCGCGACTCAAAGGGCCTCTGATTGCCCGGTTTACCCGGTTTGCCCTGCTTGCTCGGCTTGCTCGGGCTACTCGAACCAACGACCTCGTCATCGGCGTGCTCCTTTCCCGGCAGGCGTACTATCAAAGTGTTGTGCGAATCCAGTTTGTCCTTGAAGCCCGGTTGGCTCTGAACGGACAACGGTTTCTCACTCAGCGTCCCGTCGTTCGGCCTAGTCTTGTGATGATGAGAATGGCCCGCGTGATGACCCGGTCTCTTCGTTCCCGGCGGCCTTCCTTCCGTCCACGTGTGGGTCGACGCGGAGAACACCGCGGGGGTTTGCAGCACCTCGACATCGTGCTCGGACGTCGGCTTGGCGTGCGGCCTCTTCTGCAAGGGTCTCCCGGCGCCGTGTGAGGACGGTTTCATCGGTCTGGTCGAGGCTACGCCGGAGCCGTGAGATCCCGAGAAGAGATGGAGATTCGGTCTCGCGGTGCTTGACACTGTCGAGGAGAAGCCCGAGAGGGAAGTCGACGTCAGTCTGACGGTCTCATTCCCGGTCGGCTCTGCCAGAAGTAAGCCTGGCCTGAGTGTACTCGTCGTACCGTGCTGCTGCTGCTGCTGCTGCTGATGATGATGATGGTGATGGTGATGGTGATGAGGAGGACGGTGAGACGTGCCGATCGTGTTCACCGTCGTGTTGTGAACGCAACAACTGCCGAACATGAAGGTATCCACGCATACACCCACGTGCGTCCCCTCGGACTTGATGCACTCCCACACGAACATACACGTGCCCTCTTTGCTCTCCGAACCGGGCACCTTGCAGGGCTTCGGAGTAATTTTGTAACCTGCGTGAAAAGGGAAAGAGAAATGCAGACTATTCCGGGCGTTCTTCTCGTTTCACGAGCCCCTGGACCTTGGGCTACGTCGATGTTAAAAAAGATGCCGAGCCGACAAACGACGAATATCTCATTTACATCCCGCGCGTACGTTCTCCGTTAAGCGCAACTGACTTTAATCTCACGTCTCCATTACATACATTTCTCGCGTCAAAATCCGAGGCCAGACAGCGCGTGTAACGTTAAATGCGTGTTGAAAGCGCGCTAACGTCGATCATACTGCCTCGACGAATTTAACAGCTTATAATTTCGCGAGAAACCCGTGTTTCTACGCTACGCCCACCCCGAAAAATCCGGGCGAAACGTGCCGCGGGTAACGAGATTACACGCATTAAACCTGACGGGCGTACCAAAGGATGACGTTGCGTGACACCGTGTCGCACGGTACCGCACGATAGGTCATATCGTGCTCGACAATTAAACTGTCTTACATGTTACACATGGGATCTACCTCGCCATCAAGTTCGGTGAAAGTGTACCACTTGTCGAAGCACGCGTGAGAGATCGTGTAAAAAAAAATGAAACTTAATAACTGGAAGGAGTACGTAGACCTGGGCCCCGAGTCATTAACCGAGTCACGGTAAGACTCGGGTAACGTAAATTACGACCGCGACGATGTAGGAGCTTCACGCAGTCGCTTTCACCGCTAGAAACACGACCGTGTCAGTCGCTGCATCGCAACTGCATTACGTATTATAAAGGGGAAGTCCATATTAGGAAGGAAAATTTTATTATTGCGGGATGAGCCTTTGCACTGCAAGCTCGATATTCGAAATTCGACGTTCGTCGATCGACATTCTCGTTACAAAAATTACAAATTGTGCAAATCAATGTTAACATTGTATCGCTATATATATATATATATATATATATATATATATATATATATATATATATATTTCAATTTATGTCGATTATTTTTATTGCTTATTGTATGGAGCGTGTCCAACTTGACGCGAACAATATATATACTTTCTTCCCTCGGAGACGTTTGAATAGTTTGAAACCGCGCGAAGCTCACAGCTGACTATGCCAATTACTGGGGAGCGAGAGAAAAAAAAATAATAGATGAAAGAAGCTTCTCCCTTCGGCCGAAGATTCGTCGAAACAGAAAGAAAGTAGCGCCTTCTTTCGCTTTTCTTTTCTCACGCTCGTGCACGACCGACTGCACCTTGACCGAGTTCTCCTTCCAATTAAACGTTATACATTTAAGGAGAGAACCTTCGGGCGGGAGAAGGATGCCGCGCAAAGGGAGGACGGGCGAAGGAAGGAAAGGGAAGAGATACGTGGCAGCTGCATCGCGCTCGAAAGTACGAAACGTACGGAAGAGGCGACGCAGCAAGGGAGACGGAGGGGGTGGGTGCCCGCGGCCCGAAGAGGACGTACTACAGGGAATATCCGCCGAAAAACGGCGCGTTTAAATTCGCCGAAAGAAAAGAAAAAAAAAAATATTACTGACTGTGACCTCGATTCAGCGTGCTGAGAGACCTGGCGATGCCCGACCACCAGAGAATCGTGGCCACGTAACCGATCCACCGCATCCTGATCCCTGAAAGCCAAGAAGAAAGTCATCATTAATTCGCTGGTTCGCGGCCTGCATCGTCCGGTAGCTACTTATCGTCATCGTCACGTGTCAATTTAGAGCAGCGCGGGGCTTCCCCCTCGAGGACGTGTAAATCTCGTGGAGTCACGCGAGCACCGCATGCATCGGCGTGCTGTTAACAGCCGCGCTCTACTACGTCGATTGCAGCAGGCAGGTAGGATAAATTTTGTAATTCTATATATTAAGAGCTTGTCAGCAGCATGCGAGCATCTACGCTCACTCTTTCGTCGCGTCCATTGTCTATTGTCCGCGCCACGCTCCTTTCTAGTTCACTTTCCCGTTGCACGCTTCTCGTATTAACCCTTTCGGAAACGTATCTAATCCCGCGCTTTTTCTCTTTCTCTCTCTCTCTCTCTCTCTCTCTCTCAGTGAAATTACGAATAAGTAAATCGTTACGGGCGCACCGCAAACATCACGCAACTAAGTATCGTAATTTCTTACATATCTTCCAAGTGGGTTTTTTTAATTTGTATAATATAATTACGAGAGAGGAATTTATGCGTGCTTTAAATTTCTATAATATGTACTTGCTTTTAATCTCCTTTCGACGGCGGTGAGATGAGAGAGAAAGAAAAAGATAAAAATAATAGGATAAAGTAGAATTTGCATGTTCAATACTAAATACTTGATTGAAGCCTGTTTAAAGTCTGATATCTTTCACTTGATTTATATTTAAATTGAAAAGTTTAAAGTAAGGGCGGAAAGTTATATTTAGTAAATTCCACTTTAGATTTCAAATTTAACAGATCTGATATAAATAGACGAATTTAAAGTAGATCTGACAAGCTTTCGATTTATTCCATTCTCATATCTCTCAATTTTTATCGATGATACAATGTCATTTTTCCGCTCATGTGTGTCGAACAATTTTGCAATTATACATAAAATTTTCTTTTTGTTTATTCAACAATTAACGTAACAATGGATCCAATAAATATATCGCCGACACACATCCTATAAACCATCGGGACATTCCAAGGATCGAAGAATTCTTGATTTTTAGTCTATCCTTTTGCTGGGAACGAGTCGAGATCAACGATGGTATCTCAACGACGCGACAGGTGCATCGGACGCACGCTAAGACGCGTCGGCAGGAACAAAAAAGGGAACCCTGGACCGACTTGTCACCGAATTCTGGCCCAGCATTCCAGGTCATCGACGCAGCGTCGCTCGCTTTCGAATGCTCGATCGAGGATACCATCGTCTTGGAACTGTCTCGTCATCATCAGTGGAATTATCTTCGCCGACGCTACGCGTTCCGAATATTCCTTACATTCTTGCAAATATATATTCGACAGGCGCGTAAAAGGCGTCTGAAAAATCAAGATATTTATTTCTATATATACATAATTATTCCTTTCTTTTACGTTTGTGTATATTTTTCTCGGATATTTTTATCAAGATATTCCGTCTCGTATAAAACTCGATCCTTTGTAACGTCCTTCGAATCGGAATAAGACGAATAGGAGTTGTATGCTGAATTGACTCTGTCGGACGCATTGCATCTTGCGTAACTTTTGCGGATATAAAAATCCCGAATGCGCGTCTTGGGTAACTTTCTCGATATATTTATAGAGAAAATAGATGCAGAAGTTGGATACACATTTTGACAAATAGATATTGCCTTTCCTGCCAGAATTTACATCCATACTTCAAGCTTTTACATGCATATAGGGAAAAATTTTATCAAACTTATTGAAACAGATTGTCAATATGAGTGCTTAACACAAACTGAAACTTGTAAAAAATCATTCGCCTATTAACATATACATATATTATAATATTACAATGTATTTCGTTTATGTTTTCTTCATTTAAATTTATAAATTTTATTTTACAGTTTTCGCAATTTTATTATAAATGAGAAATAAGCTTACTTGCGACTTGCGTCAAAATTAAAATTTCAATCGAAAACTCAAACTAGCTGATGCTCATGTTAATTTAAATCTATTGAAATCTTTCATTTTTTTTCAAGTAATTATATTTAAATGGAAAAGAGCTATGCACGCATATTTGAATTAGTTCTTCGGCCTTTCTATATAAGCGGCCGTTGTAAAATCGGATCTATAGAATCTACTTCCACGTGCTTGAGAGTGCGCTCTGGGACAAGGTCAAGAAGCAGAATATAGAACTGTCGCTGGCTGGCCGCGACTTCTCTCACTGCACCGGTAGCTGCGGTCGCTGCCACTTGAGGCAGAACATGTACCAAGGACGAGCAAGAAGACGCGCCGGATGACCCAGTGATCGCGGATTTCAAATCGCATTTATCGATCTTTTCATGATCGTCGGATGTGAAAACGCAGTCGATAGCGGATGTACTCATTAGCTGCGATAAGTGTTTGCTTGAAAGCTCGCGCGTTAAAAGGGCTTCAAGGGGAAACGTGCGATTCGGCAATTAATATTTGTAGTGATCCAATCTCTGGATCGCATTTTTGAGCCTGCATAAATATATGCTTGAATAATGTTGTTTGAAATGTACCCCGGGGGGGGGGGGGCATAAAATTATGTCGCTCGTAAAATATGTTTCTCAATCTGCCGTCAATGTGCCGCCGTTAATGAAACGAATATGAATACGAATAAATCACGATTTACATAGCCGTATCTGTCTTGTTTAATTAAAATATTTAGAAATATGAGACGGACAGGTCCAACAAGCTCGGTTCTTATACACCGTCTCAAGTCGTATATTTACTAACGTCGGATTTAAAGGCGAATCAGTCAAGTACGGGTCCATTAGCATTCACGATCGTGACGGGATTTCGTAATGTGCCCCAGGATCTCTCCTCTGTTGACTTCCCAGTTCCCAGGCACGTGCCATGTGACGCGTGAGATGTGTACACGACTATTTGAAGGAGACACCGTATACCCTATAAGTCTAACGTAACTCTTTATGCTCTTTACGCTCCTTATACACACAAATGTCGATATATCGCGAAACGGATAACCATGATTGGATTTTTTTACATATTGCACTTTTACATTGCGTTATAGGAGACTCGCGCTACAATCGTCGCAAACTGATGTCGATAATGAACAAATTACAGCGATTGCCAATAATGGAGCACAATGCAGTAATGTTACAACAAGAGCAATAATCGATAAGTGTGCGAGCTAATATCCATTAAATAATAATCGACAGATATGGGGGCAATTCTGATAAAAATTGCAATTGTAATGGTATATGTGATAAACGAGGTCGAATGCAATAAAAAAAAAAACGGCACCTGTCCTGTCTCGTAGTAAAAGGCAAGAACGTGTTCATTGTTTAGGATTATTTCGCGTCTATGTGTTCCTCGAGAGAAGCATCGCGCGACGATAGCCGCGTTCCCAACGCACGTCACCTACCAAAGAAATATTCCGTAACGACTAGCGGTCATCATAGTTACTCGTCTTCTCTCATTTCTGCTTAATCGTTCTCATCCGACAGCAAATGCATCTCGAGATTCTCACGTTCGTAACAAGTTCACGCGACCTATTCGCGTTCCGTTTGGCCGCATGTCTTGCCGCGTTAAAAAACAAATGTCTATAAAGAGAGCTTCGTAGCGCTGGAAGAAGATTAGAGAATTAAAGAGATTGATTTTAAATTGCTCGCATCGCTTTAATCGCTGCAATTAATATGTCATTAGCATCGACTTGCTTCGATCAAAAGTGCGATAATTGCAGAAACCTTCCTGCAATGTAATATTAAAAATGTAACAAAAAATCCAACAAAAATTATCAATTTTATCTAATGCCTTTGTATTTTATGGCAATTTAAGAAAAAATAGATAAGAATTACTGGTAATATTAAAAATCTTCTACTTTCTCCTGTTTAATTACTAAATTAAAATTTAGGAAATGTGGTTTGTCATAAAATGTATATCAGATAATCGCGTTATACTGATTTTGCATTTCTTAAAAAAATCGTGTCCCTTTTTGCTTCAAATTTATAAGAGAGTATCTCGTAGGATTTTCTCTCGAAACGGTGTCTATGCGCTCTCTTGATATCGTGGCCTTCTGTGCCAGTGGTGCGATATATATGCATCGCGGTGATTTTATTTCAATCGTCGCGGGTGAATGATCATCAACGCGACGAAATAAAATCGCGGCAACGCGAGCGCGGCTAGCACTGATTCAGGAAAATATCCCGCCGGCTTCTCAGGCGGCGCGTACGCCCTCCGCGTACGTGAATTGGGTTCTCCACACGGCGCTTTAATCCTCGTGTAATTTAATTTACGTCTTTCCTGGTGCGTGTACGAGCGGCGATGGCAAGTTTAATGAGCGGGCGTAACAGTTCTCGCAGGAAATGGACGATGATTAGGGGGAGTAACAGAACGCGGTGCGCGGCTCCGTGCGCGGCGTAAGGATATTCGGTCCTTGTTCCGGTGTTGCTATGGGAAAGATTTTACAAGTTTCGAGACGGCGAGAATCTCGGCGCTCTCTTTCGTTTCGGGTACAATTATCAGCGCAGTCTTCAAGCGATCGTCGATTCTGCGCGCACGTCGCATGGCGATCGGCGTCGTAACGCATCGTTATACCGATGTGTCGAGGAGCGATGATGGTGCGCGAATTAGAGCAAATCGGAGCACGACGAGAAACGTACGTGCGCGTCTCTCTTGCTTCGCGCGCGGTATAGGGCAACAGACTCGAGCGGCTCGCGGCCGACAAACCGGCGCGAGCGGCGCGGCGGTGAGCGTCCAACGATCGTCCACCGAATGTTTCGCCAAACGATGTAATGTATACAAGACGAGCAAGTACACGGTATTACGCGACATTAACAGGTAGACGCGGAACGAGGTGTCTTGTCGGGGACCACGTGTGGGACGTGGGTGGGACGCGGTCCGGCAGGATGCGCTTCCATAATCCAAGGTCTAGGCGTCCCGTTGCACGGAGGAAGCCGAGCGAGGAACGTGGAATGGGGAGCGCCGGCAGTTTGATAAAAGCGCACGAGGAGGAGACGAACGGTCGTGCCGCTCCGCTCCGCACCGCGCCACGCTTATATTGCCGGTACCGGTCCAAGTCCCTGACGATGCCGGTTGGATTCGATCCGGCTGCGGTTCGATTCGACTTTACTTAAAAGCGGGATCTTGTAGGATCGATCGATATGCCTTGATATTGCCGATCAGAAGCCTCGATCGCTACAAAGTTTGGGGCGAAATTGGATGGGATAGATCGAATCATCCAATCAATTTTATGATTGATCACTTTGGACCCGTTGGAATGTATTTAAAGTAAGAGTAAATCTCCACTTGATCTCAGGCGATCGGCCGTTAAAGCCTTCGGCCATGAAGAGACTTTCGGCAAGCCGTACGGGTAGAAGGTATCTGTAAACAAGGCCTGTTTGTGCGGAGAAACCCGCTGCCGTCTGTGACGATCGTAACTCAGGCATCGAATGACAGACGCGACGGAGGACGCTGAGCAAGTATTCCGGAAGTGTGACAACGGTAATGGATAACTGGAAATCGCGCGCCATCGACACTACGGACGACGTACCTAACACGCGGTCTCGGAGATAGCCGAGATATTCTCGGCTACCGTCCCGTCCGAAGTCACGTTTGACATCGTGACGGTATTTCAACGACCACTAAATAGATCATAGCAGCTGCACAGAGAGATCACCAGCAGCCTGTTTACGCTTTAACGCCTCTCGATCGCGGCTGCCCGATACGACTTTCCGCAGACTTGATATGGGCACCGCGAGTTTCGATCAGTTTTGCAGAAATCTGATCATAATTGAAAATCGTTCGATATTACGGGATTAAATGCCATATTTAACGATTCGATACATAATTGACTCCGATCACTATTAGCGGCATGTAACTTTGCAAATTTACTTGTGATATCAATAAGATATATTAGTATCGTAAGATTAATTAATCAATAATTATGATTATTTTCAAAGTAGCAACACGTCTCGTTTACGAAACATATGTCATTAGAATTAGACTAATTCTTTCACCTTGTTAATTTATAATGAAAAAAAAAATTAAATATATATATATATATTTAATTTTTTTTCATTGTAAGTATTAATTTAATAAAAATCTAATTAAAAGTGCTTGTCTGTTAGTAGTAATTCGTGCCGGACTAAATTTTCTAAACCACAGCGATACCTGGATCGCTCTCGGACCGGACTGGTCCGCTGGATTTGGAAGTCCACGAGTCCTCGTAATCACTTCATCCGCGCTCACTTCGAATCAACGTATCCTCGTGACTCATCTGGTACCCCACACAACGACAACCACGAGTTTCCGACGGCATGGTCGCACGGGGAAATCACCATCGTGATTCACCGTGATTCACGACGTGGATCAGCGAATGCACGAATTCCTCGGCGTCGTGCGAGGATCAGGACCGACTCAGCCCGTCATCCTGGTTCGAGCGCTTAAAAAGTTTAATCTAGCAAAGTTGCAGGACTGTGCGGATTCAAAGCGGATCTCGACGACTTCTCGAATGGGATTCGACTCTCGTGGAGCCTCGGATAGATCGATTGAGTGGACCTCGAGACGTTCGGTCATCAGCGTTGCATCGCAACGAACCGTCATCGATCGCCCGACCGCATCGTGTTAGATTAGAAACGCACGATTCAGTCGTTCGAAAAAAAAAGTTCTGCGGTAACACTGAACTCCTCTACGATATCCCGCCGTGGACATCCGTTCGCTTCATCAGGAAACCATTGTTCGCTGTTTAACTCCGCTTACATGCATTATCTCGCACACACAGCTGACGTTTCGTCAAATTACTTGGCGCACTCATTAGATAGGTAAATAAGTAAATAAGTAAACAGTTCCATCCTCGATTCTTCAGGTTGACGTCTTGAATCTTGAAAAACTCAAGCTCGATCAGGCGGGGAGATGCAGCACGTGCGTGTGTGACGACGTATCGACGGGTACGGGCGAATGACAAGGACAGGAAATTCGATCGCGCGCGCGACGCTAGAATAGAATAGCGGGTCGAAACCGAACGGTTGAGGTTTACCCGTGACGGACGCCGGGCTGGTACTGAACGGCTTAACCGGTATACACAACCACTGACCGTCATCATCGCAGCCATCACCGGTCTCTCCCTCTCGTTCTTTCTCTCTACTCCTGTTTTTCTTTCCCTCCTCGCTGTTCGCCGTCTCTTCTTCCCGCCGTGCCGTCCATCGCGTCTTCGTCCACCGCTAACTATTATCGCCACCGTCACTCGACCTTCTTCCAGCGTGTATATCTCTCACGGCGATATCGTCTTTGGGGTACTCAAGGTTACCGGTGAAAATCCGCGGACCGCGGACGCGCATGAAAACGCGAAGGGATATATTGTCCGCGGATCGGACGATAATGGGATGGTAATGGAAAAACAGATTGCGGGACGTCCGATCGGTGTGAGATGTGGCGAGCAGAGACCCCGGCACTTGGCAGGAGGAAGGGTAGTAAGAGCTTCTACATTACTTTCAGGTTCCGCCTCGCTACCGTTATGCCACCGTTGAGGGGAAAGGGATTGTTTTCGCTATTATAATAGTTACAGCCCGATATACCATGTAGCATAGGTAAGAACGGCATGTCGCGTGACTCGTTTGACTTTGCAAAGCGTGGCTGTTGCCTTCGTGAACGCTATAACGTGTCGCTACGGCTGTTGGTACCGCTTCTTCTGCATTCTAACGATATTATAAAAAAATAAAAATTGAGAGAAGCAATAATGAGACGCATGCAAAATCTTCAGTCTATTCTCAATATATTAACAGAAGAGGAAGAAGAAATTGAAAAATCAAATCAAAGAGCGACTGCACGCGTGACTGTCAATAAAGACTGTAAAACGATTCGTTATTTATTCGTAAATTTTTTTTATACGTTAATTAATCTCAAACGATTCAAAAGCTTCGAATGGAAGATTACACGTTCCGCAGGCGCGCGCGGAAGACGGTCGAATCGGCGATGTAGGAAAAGACGAGGCCGATTTCGGAAACGCGGACGTACGAGGCACCGTTTTCTCTCCGTCCCGTCCGGGGACCGTAGAAACCTAAGCTGTGGCGTGGCGAGAAACGAGAATGCGGCACGAGACGCGACGGACGGCCGCGGACGCGACGACCGGCGCGAAGAGGAACGGCCTAGAGGAGGATGGGAAACGGAATGATGAGGAAGAAATTGAGAAACCAAGTAAGGGCGATTACACGCGTGACCGTCAATGAAGATTGTACGATAATTCGTCGTTAATCTGTCGCTTCGGACGGACGTGCGCGGTCACGTACGTCGGTAGCGTTATCCAAGCGTGAGGGAAAGAGAGAGAGAGAGAGAGAGAGAAAGGGAGCAATAAGACTGCCGTAGAATGGGATTCGAAAATTGCCCGGCAATTTTATCAATTGCAACATCGCATCTATGCGCCTAAAGGATTTATCTCGGCGAGACGGCCTGTAGTACCTCGGTTCCTGCTCTCGGCTGGCGCGCGAGAGCACCTGTTATTACGAATATAACGCGCGAACAATTATTTTCGTGAATTATTATTCAGTACGTAGAAGCATAAATTGCAGCGGAGATCGTTAATCACGAGCTATCGTATATTGACAACGCTCGTGCGAGGTGCGTTTAAGCAGTTTGGAACAATTTCGGTGATAAACGATCCGCACTGCCGCGCAACACTACCGAAAAATCGTGAATCGCAGTTGAACTTGAGTCAAAAAGGAGAATCGTGAAAACTTTCAGTAGCTGTTAATCTTTGGGCAACGTTCAGTACCCTCGATTACCGCGTCGTAGCGTAGATGGCATACCAACGGAAATTCCTTTAACTAGTGCGAGATAGGAACTGTCATCTTATCGGAACAATAATCACAGTCCGAAGGTCAATGCCGCCCAATTCTCAATTTGCCTCTAAATGCGACCGCGTAATTCCAGTTTAACGCCTTCACCGCCGGAAGCTGTTCGTACGAACCTTTGGTATAAAATTTCTCAATTGTTTTGAGCAATAAAATGTTTGCGTCGCGTGCTCTATCCTGTTATCAAACGTATATTACTCGCGCACACGACGTATCGCGATTAAATTTTATAGGTGTATCATGATTGTGAGTCGTATTTTAGTTAGGTCCTGTTGACGGTCACCAACGGTGTCTCGCATGGCACAAACGGAAAGTTCAGGTCACCGATGCCCGCTGTGGCATGTATGAACGTGTTAAACAAGTTTAACTCCCTCGTGCTCCTTTTTTGTAACGCGTTTCGTAACGCGCTTTCGAACAGGCGCGATATAGGGAGCTTTTTCTCCACGCCACGTCCACGAACATGCAACGTACGTTCCTCTAATCTCGTAAATTAAATCTTTCTTTTCTTCTCATAATTGCGATGAACGACGAAATTATATGAAGCGTACAAAATACGGGCGAGATATCGGCGGGCAGGGAAAACGTGCTGGCGGTCGGTTAATGAGCCAATCGTAATTGTTTGAATTTTCGATCGGCCGATACCCGTTTGTAGGCTGATCCGCTCGTGTAAGCACAGAGGCAACACCAGTCGAGCGTAAGTACAGATTAGCGGTAACTCTCTCGGACGCACGGCGCGCCGTGGCGCGGAGCAATAGCCGTGTCCCATTCAGGTAAAGGCCAGTTTACACGCGGTTTCCTCACTTCTATCTGCATTAAGCGCAGACGAGCCGGAATAAGGGGGAAGAGGAATGGAACAAGTGGCCGGTACTCACATTTTCTTTCGGAACGGCAAAAAAACGTTTATACCCACGCTAAATCGTTCCCCGGCAGGAATAAATATCTCATCACGCGCGACCGATTCCGTACCGCAAAATTTCTCGTTTAATCAATAGAGAATCGAAAGAAAATCTAAATTCCGAGAGAAGCTATCTGGAACGTGTGTGAATTGTTCAGCAGTTGCACTTCAGCAGAATTAACAGTGTGGAATTAAATTCGTCAAATATTAATTTTATATTTTATCATTCTATATAAATACATTAAAATTATATAACATTTATCTAGTTTTCACTTCTACGTTCTTTGTGGAACGATAAAAAAATTTTTCAGTCACACACGATAACATTTATTTCCCGACTCTCGATCGATTATGAGATCACCCGAGAAAAATGTGTAAGCATAAGATATTGGTTAATGATGGCATTATTAACCGTGGAATAATTTCCGTGGTGAATCGATCGCAGCTCAATGGAACCTAAATGACTGCCGCTATGCCTTAAAGAAACGTCTCGATGCCGATCATCAATGCCAAAGCATACGTCGCGATTGAGAGAATCGAAGAACGATCCGAGGGAGGAGAAGGGGGGGGGGCGGAGAGATGCGAGCAGGACGGAGCGATAAGATGATTAATCCCTCTTCTATCGGCTGACATGAACCCAACACTCTCTAATGACATGGCCAATGTACTTTTAGTTTTCCCATCCTCCTGCTCCTGGTTGGAGTACCGTACAGCTCGTGATTAGTGAGTGAACCCTTTTCGAATGTATTCAATCATACATATTACGTGTAACTACAGTAATCACGCGGAGATGACCGCTAAAGGAAACATCATATTCTCTCCGGGGTGCGGAGAAACACTCTAATCTCATGGTATTAATACAGATCTGTGTGCCTTTACGAATAAACGTTGGAAAAAATTTCGCATTCACGTACGCAATTCCAACGCGTATATTTATGCGTTTCATCGGCGTGATCGAAATAATAATACTTTTTGCAGTAATTATCGGCAGATCGATAAAAACTAAATAAAATAATTGCGACGTATCGAAATCTCCCCGATTGACCGTAATCTTCCCGGAAATTCTCGAGCGTACACGCGGTCGTTTTTTATATAGTGGCGACTAGCGGGAGAACCGCGGAGGGGTGGGCATGGTAATCGATCGAAATTTCAATGAGCGGGCAAAGGCAGCCTCGTCAACGTAAACCTGTCATTAATGCTGGGCATGGTAGGGGGACCGGTCCATGCATCAATGTGTCCAAGTGTGATTACGGTCCTGGTAGCGAAAGCTGGACGCTATCGTGAATGAAATCTTATTCTTATTATTATGTGGGCAGGGTGCACTCTCAGCGCATTCGAGAGCCTCGTTGCCCTCGCTACTTATACAGAACGAATTTTTCAAGGGTGTGCCGTCTAATCGATTCAAAGTGATATACATATAATGGGAACCGGTCGAAATCGTTTTTTCCATTAATCTTTTACATGGATCCGACGAGGTGGATATTGCCGTCGTGGTTAGCGAGTAATGAGACGTTTGTGATGCTACTTCTCGGAAGTATCGTCTCGGTTTTCTTTTCGACGTGACCCCGAGAAAACGTGCCTGATGTATCACGATATATCTGAAAGTGTGAGAGATATGAGAGGGGGAAAAAAGATAGCCCCGGGCGAAGGCTCGGATAAATAAGACGCGAATTTGACTTAACTCCGTAATATTGTACTTAATATTCATTTAATCGATTGACGGCCGTCATAAAGAAAGTAGGATGATTATGCGCGTAACGTTTAGATCGTACGAGAATTTATGTGGCCCGCGGGAGTAGGCGAGGATCGAGGATGACATACTATTTATAATATAATAGAGGACTTAATTTTTTAACCTCGACCCATGTCTAAACGGTTTCGCCAACTCAGCATGCTCGCAGCGTTCAAACGTGTGTATTATAAATTGTAACATTGTTAAATGTAAACTTTGAAATTTTTAAGTAAAATCCACTCCAACTTTTTTTTTATTAGATTGGCCAAGAAATGCAAGAATAAAATTTATATTTATAATTCTGGTCTTCTATAAATAATTGTTTGCTTGATTTAAAATCTAAAAAAAATAATTGAAATTTGTTATCGATATATTTGTATTTAAAATTTGTTTTCATCTTCTTATTAAATTTGTGCCTATAAATATTACCGTCATAATTAGATATAAATTTAATTATTAATGTGAATAATTAAATTGTATCTTCTCGTCCACAATTATTTGTAATATCTGTAACATGTTATGTATAATATTGCCAACCCAAGTTGACATTTCAGGTGGAACGCTTAAATTTTTAAACCCAACCTAGTTGACACTAGAGAGGGCAAAGGGTTAATATACTGTTAATACCGCGATGCGCGACACGGACGTGACACGTTGTGCCTTATCCACATCTCTATCGAATTACAGTTGGCGAGAAACTTTAATTATGGAATGGGTTGTCACTATTAGTATAAACACACACACACACACACACACACACACACACACACACACATTTATTATTACAATACACTATTACATTGAGTAGAACGCAAAATATACTAAGGACTTTTTCGCAAATTTAAATGCATCTTTTTTTTAATACGCCAGGAAAGACATTTTCCATCAATCATGGCTAAATTTAATAATAATCTCAGCAAGCAGTATACATAGATATACGCGTACATTTCTGAATGTCGATGAACTTGAACGAGGATCGATCAAAATAATTATAATGCGGGTATAACAGTGTATCTATATAATAACAGGAATTTTCTATCTTAAATAAACAGTGCATAATCGACATGTTAAGCCTGATAAGAAGATTACATCGGCAAAGTGAAGTGTGACAAAGTGAAGAGCGATCGTGACAGTGGCTTTAAGGCTTAAAAGCGCGTATCGCACTGCTATTACAAGTGGCAAACCCGAGTTACGTCACTCCGTCGCCTCGCGCACGACGTTACAGGCGCGATTCCTTCCGTGTTCGATTTTAATTAATCGTGGCATTTAATCGGAATAATTAATTAGGCGCTTTCCACGCTCAACTGCGAAAGTCGATATTAGCTCGTAGTTAAGCCGCGCGCTGGTTCTGGCAAGCCCGCTGGCAGGCAGCTGGCTCGCTCGGAAACTGTGCCTGCTATGCGCCAGGAATACGAGCGCGGTAAGTCGTTTACCGTTACCGTTAATCGATGTCTCCGAGCATTACGTTTTACTCTTACTAATCCTCAACGAAAGTCCACGAAGAGCCGGCGGTATGCACGGCGATATAAACGCTCGACCGTGTCGGCAATTACGGGTCCCCATCTTTTACCGTCGAGTCAGTATTTCACGTTTCAAGAACCGCACCGATCGCCCCGACGCGACGACGCGACGTTACGGGGAGATGCAGTTATTGCTCGCGGACGAACAAGGATCTATGTCACATTGGGCAGCCTTCGAGAAAAGAGACTTCGAGGTTTTGGGCGGCTGTAAATTATTACCGGCCTCGAAGCGGACAACACGGATCCGCACTTCGCGCCACTGTCTTTTATAGCACGACATCAAGACTATACTTTGTATGCTATTGTAGCCTATAATATTATAATTTATTATAATAATATATATAATATTATAATTTATATTATCTATAGATAATATTATTCTATAGATTAATATTATTCTATATATTATTCTATAGATAATATTATAATTTATTCTATAGAAAAATTAATATAAGTTAAAATGCTGAGAAATGTTTCTGTCTGAAAATATATTTCTAGAAAAATTTAACATCCGAAAGAAAACACTCGAAAATTCTGATCGTAATTATAATATATGAAATATTCGAACAAAAAATGAATATAGTGATTAATCGGCAAAAAGATAGCTACACTCGCCGAATCAAGTCGAAAAAATTTGAGATTAATAAACTGAAGTCTTAAAAACGACGCAAGGAACTCCGAATTCTGCTTATTAAACGATGGTGATCGATAAAATTAAAACGAAGTCACAATTAAAGACCCGTTTCAAATCAATCAAAATAGGATTGATTGATGAGTTGAAGGCAAGAGGCAAGCACTATTTTAATTAATAAACATTGAAAATAATCAAATATCATCGAAGCAATATATTGACATATACATATGGTATTAAATCAATCTCTTTATGAAAAAGAATGAGAGAAAGAAAAAAGAAAGAGAATTTAAATTAATCACTTTTTAAAAATTCCTTATCAATTACCGTAATTTATTCGAAATAAAGAAATGAGATGGAAAAAGAATTTATTTCATGTTTCAAATTCGGGAATTCAATAAGGATTCTTTGGCGTAGATGTGTTAATGGCAAAAAAAAAAACAATAGAAATCTAATAGAAATATTTATAACTGCTCAATTAACGTAAAAGCAATTGCGATGAAGTCAAAATGATAAAAATATCGATCAATATTTGACAGCGATTCATCGACGTTGAAATCGACGTCGATTCGACTAATCATTTCTGGCGCCTTGCCGCGTACGACCTCGGGCCGCCGTTGTATACGCGCGGTAACCTTGCCGTCATTCGCTCGGCGGACTCACTCAAGCGAGCACGCAGCGGCGCGAGCTCCGTCTCCCCCTTCTCCCCTCACCGTGTATCCGTAATATTACCTCTCGAAACACGATCGCGACAAGTGTCGGGAGGAAACACGATAATTCTACTCGGACACTTGGCGATTATAGGAGCATGCGGTTAATTAACTCCCGCGATTAATGTCCCGCGAGCGTATCGAAGCTCGACGAACGGTCACTTATCGTCGATAGTTATTTTGCGTGATTTAGTCATTCCAAATGAAAAATTCGACGCGACAGACGCGATGACGGGAATTATAAATTATCTTTCTATCGCGATATTTAATCTTACTGATCTTCTCGAACGTATGTACTTCTTCAATTTTAACTATGTAATTTATTCATCGTCTTTTAATTTAAATGATGAGAATTTTGAAGAGAAATCAAACATTTATTTCCGCTGAAATAAATAGCCAGTGAGAAACGATTGGTCAAATCGATGTCGAATCGATAACGATTCGATATCTTTTACGTCGAAAAAGCATCACGTCGATATCGATTCGATGTTTTTTCGATTATCATTTCTTACTAGGTAATAATCAAAGTAATTCAAGAAAAGTCACGATGTTTCGGCTGTTCAATATATTTCGTAATAATAACTTTGCGGAAATTAATTTAAAGTGTATCGCGCAATGGAATTGGAATTTCAATCGCATACTTTCGTACGATCCAATGCGCTCATTAATTTGATTCGCGCGACATTAGCGTGAAGTTGTCGACGCTGTCGTCGAACTCGGCGGTCATTGACGGAACGTCGCCGGTACGGAACGGATCGGCTCCGAGTCGCGACGCGTCTAATTAGTAAGTGCAGCCTCTATCAATCTCGCATCTTGACGCTCAAGTGGCGCGTGGCGAGAGTTTGGCATTTACATATCGGCGACGTGAGATCGCGTGTTTTCGCGAGAACTCGTCCGAACGAAATCCATCACGCGAGCGAGCGACGTCCAAGTATCGCCAAATACTTCAACGAAGTATCGATTTGCTTTTTTCGCGGAGCTTCGCCGTCGGCGGACGTTCGTTTTCATCATTCGACTCCGTATATCTATTCGCATACATGTTGGAATACGAAAGTAATAATCGGGCCGAAACGCGATCGTATGCCGCTTGTGTGTCGGCAAAACAATCGCGGCCAACGGTTATGCGTCGCGCGAAGTACGGCGTGAAGTTGATCCTGCACGCGCGCGCGATCTGTTGCGCCATTCAAGACTCATCCGGCCACGCTAACTCGACGTCGTAGTTACGCGGATCGTAGCTGTACGATAATTGTCCTGTTCTTAGTTTCCCGTCGTCGCAGCGTAATAAAGTGCGCGTCGCGCACGGTCAACGTCGGGAGTGCGGTGCAAGGTGCCGCGTGATCCTCGTGTCGAGGTGATTACCGCGACCGTAATTAGTGGTGTTTTCACGAGTGAATGAGTGAGGGTGCGACAGAGAAGAGCGGCAACGAGAAGGGAACTGAGAGGAGGAAGAGGAGGCCTGGCAGGCATCGGGCAACGGCGGAGCAACTACGGGGTAAGTATCTTATTATTAACTTAAATGTTATACTTAAATAATAATACACAGTAATAAATAATAATTAATTCATTATGATTAGATATATTTTACTCGTAAGTCCCAATTTTTTTTAATTTCTATTTAAATTTCTATTTAAATATCTATTTAAATTTTAAGTTATCTGTTTAAATCCATTTAAATTTTTTAAAAGATCTTTATTCATGGAATCTTGTAAAAGTCTGCACTTAGAGATTTTTGTATGATTTATTTTATTTAATTAAAAATCTCTACTTATAAGAGACAAATAAGAAATTCAATGCGCATGTAATTTAAACATTTTTTTCTTAAACAATAATTATTGTGGACACTGTTATAATTGCGAATTTTATTGTGTTTTGCAGATCGACGTTAAGAACTCCGCTGCTACGCGTCGGGTCGGTGAGTGATAAATTATTTTTAGTCTGAAATGTATCTCTACGAGAAATAATATTATTGTTATCCATTGCTTTCTAAAATGAATGGGCTAAATTAATGTAATGCGTCAATTTTACTCTGAATTTTTATTCTTTCGTAATTTGTTCATTCGTATTCATCGACGAGTTGACTTGAAAGGTAAATGACTCATGGATGATCCTACATAATCCTACATAATCCTAAGCATTCTTAGACGACTCTAGGCGTACAGGAACCGTTCTTTTAAGCGACACGTGTTTTGTGCGTCCAACTTTCGATTTCTTTCGTATCCTACAATAGTTTTGAAAGTAAAAGGAAAATCGTGGACGCAACCCTATCTAATGCGAGCGTAGCGCGTGACGTTTTACCGCTAATTTGGAGAAAGTACAGGCATAATAGTCGTCATTATCGACGCTGAATGGACACTCTGTCGGCATATGTGCTTATATGCACGACGCGCGTCTTACATTGCCTTACATTAATCCAATGCGAATTAACAATCCGCGCGCGTTTTAGATCAAAGTTCATTTTAGTTGAACTTAATCTCATAGTTAATTCTCGAGAAAGTATGGGCGAAATTATATATAAATTCTATTTAAATTATATTTTAATCATATTGTAGAGATATCTCTTCATAAAAATTAATTAAAATTATTTGAAATTTTATTATACTTTATTCCTATCTGAAGGTGCATTTAAAAAAATTAAAAAATCAGTAAAATTTTATTTACAAAATTTACAATATTTACAAAAATGAAATTTTAATAGAGATACTACAATTTTTATGCTAATTACTTAGCAGAATAAATTTTGTTTGCTCACAATCGGATAAAACGTTAAACACATTATTTTCAATACTCTTATGGCATGTAGCCATTTAACTTAATAATAAAGGATTTCTACATATAAATTAAATATGTTTGAATATATATTTGTTACATGTGTATTCATATGATCTGCGATTAATCTAAAGATGCACCCGACGGGATGTCGGATATGAAGCAATGGAAAGGATATGTATATATTGACGATACACATGCTTGTTGACTCCCGTTTCTTAGACGTAACGTTAATATGGAACTTCCTTCAGCCTTATACATGCTCGGTGATTATGAAGGTAGTGAAAGTACCGGGGGAGAGAGAGATGAGGACGCACGATGCGACGATTCGTTAGTGCGTTAATAACTCGCGAGCATCGTGTAATTGGAATGCATTAATAAACGTGAATTCCAGTGAAAACGCCGGAGCGTGGGGAAGCGTGTGCATCAATTTTTTTGTACCCTCCTCGTCGCTACGGCATACTTTCAATCGCGTGTCCGCGCGCGCGAAGCAGCGGTAAAATTTCATCGCGGAGACTTTACGTCTCGCATATTTGGAAATTTTGTCGAGTCGCCGGATGATTTTTTTCATCCGAGAGAAAGCCCCTCATATACTCGGTGAAACCTTTCGACCACGCACGGAACGACGACACAACGTCGCAATTCATCCTTATTTTCACAGTTTGTGTGTCATATCACTGTCCGTTTCGTATGGCAGCGCGATTATTTAGTGGCACAGAATTCGCGAGTCCCATTGTGTTACAGACCACCATTGCGCCACGAATTCTCCGTTCCTAGCTCCAATATCATTAATTGCAATGAAGAAAAAAGCGAAAGTTTCCCAATTCGATAAAATTCCGAATAAATTGTAGACGCTTTTGGATAAAGTATAAATTTCAATAATTTATCTTAGATTTATTACAATCATCAATTAGTCTTTAGCTGAAAAAAATAATAGCTGAAATATGCGGTTTTTTAGCTAAATCAATTACATCGAAGAAAATTTATGATGTAAAGAAATAATATTACTATTAAATATACTATTAAATGATAATATTTTTTATGGCATGAAAAATGTGAAATAATATAAAATACCGCGCGGTCTCTTAAGCAACGTATAAAATTTGTTTTGTGCCTCGTAGACGCGTATTTCACGTCGAAGGATTACGTCGTAAGAATGTCGCACATGCGTTTAAAGGGGGTCATCGTCGAAAAGCGTGTTATCTACGATCTGTGATCTATCTCGTGTCATCTACCTAGACCTCACATATTTTCTTGCGCGTTGACGTAGCCGCTCTTCCCGCATTTAGATACACGTCGTCGAGTGTATCGAGATCGAGGCCGATGGAAAAGTCGACGGATCTCTCTTAAGAAGGTCGATGGGTGAACGCCATGGACTTGGAGTAAAGAAAGAACGAAAGAGAGGAATTAATCGCATATGAGAGTAACGAGAGCTACGGCGATATGCATCGCGTGCGTGCCTATATTTCGTGTGTACAACGTACAACGAATCGCGCGAGCGCGCGTGTGAATATGCACACCTGTCAGTATCGCGCACCTGTCCACGGTGCCGGGAGACATCGACAGTTGATACGATGATCGGCAAGATTAGATCCTGAGGCGCGCGCGCGATCCCGTCCGTTTTGTCGCGATTTAGAAATCTCACGTTGCCATTTAGAGCAGCTTGCCCGCGTCCGTCGCATCCGTAAAATTGATGGCGAGTGACTTCTGGAAAGGGCGTTTCCGACGATCGGCCTCGCATCCTAATAGCGATGAAAGCACTCGACCGTCCGTGCGCGCGCTATTACGCCACGGCTGCACGATCGCGCGCGCGCGTGTGTGTGTGTATGTGTGTGTGCGCGCCCGCGAGATTTCCTCGTCTGTGCCAAACATCTCACGCCGATGGTCATCCACGTCCCTCCGTCCACTCCCGTGAATCTCGCTCTACGAGCGGGCTACTTGCGCAGACAAGCGTAATTTCATTATTCGCGCTCTGCTCATTAGTCGCGGAAATAGTCGGACGAGCGCGATTACATCGGCTCTCTAGATTCGTTCGAATTGCGAGCGCACGGCATGCTTCTCTTATAACATTTACAACGGAAAGACAAGAGAAGAGACCTGCACACATTTGGAATTGGTACTTCACGATGCATAGGTGGCATACAACGCATAGAAAAAAAAACGTACTTTCGAGATATTAAAAAAAAAACGCGCAGCTTTTTCTGGAAAAGACGTCAAAACAATAGCGTATGTAACAATAGTGTAGATTTTCTGAAATACTAATGCGATCGTTCGCTCTCCATGGGCCGATGGCTGCGGCCGATCCCAATCTCTGATCGTGATCGCTTGCTACAGGGGATAAAAGTGACCTACTTTAACACCTCGCGTATGTATCACCGCGGCAACGCCGACGGATATGATTTCACGTGGCAGGGAGGTAAGGTATCCCGTGTTATATCCCGAGGAAATTTGGTTCTGTTTTGCTTTACAACGCATTGAATTGCGCGAGATTTATTCGTGCTACAATATGTTCTTTCTTTCCTTATAATTGCAACTGGCTTGTTGTGTACAGCATACGATGTTTAGAATATTTAGTATTATGAGAATTATATAATAGTTAATTTTTATCATACATTTTTATTTATATTAATACTTTTATTAATAATTTGACAAATAATCCAATAACTTAACATAAAATATGCCAGGAAGAGCATTGAAAAATATTTCGCATTCGTAAATATCAAATTATTTCAAAATTTTTATATATAATAATATNAAATAATAATATAATTATGTAATATAATATTTTCTTGTATAAAATGCTTGTATAAGACTTTATAATTCTTTTTTTTTTAAATTTTATTGATAATATAATTTAGTTGAAAATTATATGCAAGACACCTTTTTTACGATTAAATAGGAAATGTAGATCTGACAATGAGTTTAACAGCAGATAATGATACATTAAGGCTAGTGGAAATGAATTTTCGCGGCAAATATCGAACCATGTAGAAATCGTGACTTTCGATCGACACACATTTCTCATGTGCTGCCTATATATTTCGGAGGTTTTAATCAACGGTACATTAATTATCTTCTGCGTTTCGATTAAAATCCTGCGCCTTGAAATCAGTAGAAAATTCTACCGGTAGAACAACGCGTTTCAAACGTTTATTCCCGTTATAAACATTTTCTGAGTTTGTTGATTCTCTTAATATGCGATATGTGGATGCTAAATGACATTTCAAGAAATCGCGCGTAACTTGAACGTCAAATTAGGATCTCACAAATAATCATTAAAATAACCAGCCAGGTTTCTGGCGTTCCGATCTTTTAATTAGCCGCGTCGTATCGTCGAAAGAACCGTCTATTAAATTTAATGAAATGCGGTGCTATTTCTCGGTGATCGCAATGGTAAATGTTTCCGGCCACTAAATTTTATTGCACTCGATTTTCGTCGGGACAGAGTGGACCACCTCGAAACCGCGTTAACGAGTCGAGTTGCGCGATTGACATACATTTGTACCTTCGCGAGCATCTGACTCAGCAATTAAATAGCTCGTTCGTTATCTGTCGAAAAACTAATTATCTACAGTGTATAATTACACGAAAAGAAAGCTGTACGTGCATGAAACGCTATTACAAAATCGCGAAGATTCCTATAGGAAAAAAAATAGTTTAATTTCATATTATATCATCGAATTAACTCTTTTATAAATAGAGTTGATCAACTTTGCGTAATATTTTTTTTTTAATATCTTAAAAAGTGTGCAACATGAAGATGATACGTAAGGTATACAAAATAAATATATGTATGCATGTAAAATTTAATTTTCACAAAAATCTATTAAGATTGAATATTTTTATAGCAGGAAATTCGCCTTTTCTCAATATTATTAAAAATTAATGCAATGCGCTGTCATTTTATATATTTTTTGTTATTTTATATATTAAAATGTATTTCCTGATTTCCCAGCTTCTTATTTTGATGTATCAAAGTACTTATTTGCACGCGCGCTTTGATGAAGCTTCGTCTAATCAGGGAGAGGGATTAATGGATCCAAGCGTTTAGCTCCTTTCGTGGAATTAGCACGGTGTAAAGCATCGACCTTTATGCATCGTTGTGCATCGCTAATGAAGAGCTTTCACGGAAGTTCCTTCCTTCTGTAATGCGCGTTAATTCCAATTTATTTATAATTACAATCGTGAAAAATGATAACCGCCATAAAGGAAAGCTTTATAGCATCGTTACATATTACACACGTGCGCGACGATGCAACTAACAACGTAATGCTAACGTGATAAATATCTGATGGGGTTTCCCCTCTCGTTTTCCATTACCCGCAAGTTGCTTTACATAGCAGAGATTCGGACTACCTGTCATTAATTGGACGTGGGAGAAACGGTACATGGAAAGAAAGGATAGTCGCAGACCTACTGCTATAATAACCCAGTATGTCGTAAAGATACCCATTGACGCAACAATGACAATAACCGCTGCATTGTATGTCACGTTCATGGCCTTTAGGTCAAGCACATTGTGGACGGATAAGGCCGCAAGATAAGCAAATGTCTCGATATCTCTCGTTCAAGTAAGGCCCCGTTTGGGCCTTATCGGGCATCCATTCTTTTTCCGATCGCGTTACGCGAGCGCCGTGGACGACGCTCTAAAATAGGTCGTTCAATCTCGCGGGCAGAGAAGCGAGGCGATTCGAGACTGGTGGTCGAGAAGCAATCAAGTCGCGATTACATATCGTGAATTAGCTTCATCTCGTGAAAACGATAGCAATAACGTTTCGTCATTAGCGAATAACAGCAGCAGGAAGATTTCTCATAATCTGCATTCTTCCATTCCGCAGTCGGAGCGGTACGTTAACGGCTTGTTAATTGACAAGCTTTCGCGCTCGCGTTTCGAGAAAGCGCATACAAATGGCACATTGTGATGTCCCATTTCATTTCCGACTTTCCGAGACGATTCTGCGATTATCCCTTGATTTTTGGGTCGGACGATATAGAGGACAAATCTTTTATGGCCCAGGGACCGTGACGGCGAAACGCTCTAACGGACTCGCTGCGAGGAGAGAGACCCAAATCCATCGCGAACAAAAGCGGTTCTAATTTGTTCCGAACCGGCACGCTTGTAGCTCGAAACTAGAGCGAAATAGCGATGCGCAAGTGAATGCTCTTGCAAGCCGTACTCGCAATGCGAAACAATTGATCAAGTTTCGTTTCTAATGGCACTAATACGTCCGTGACTTTCGACGAAAGCGAAATCACAATAGTCTACTTTTAGGATTTAAATCTCGGGAGCTTCAAATATTCAACTTTAAGATAATCTTATTAGCATAACGTGAAGATTCGTAAGCCATTACGCAAGATACCTTTTCTGTAATGTACTTAAGTGTGTTCCACTGACAATAATTGAAGCACTTATTTGCTGATTGTTTACAATCTTGTGATTTTATTTATATCGGTACAACAAAAATGATGTATAAATTTTTACAAATCTTTAAGGGATCATTTCTACAAAAGTATTGATATAATATAAGAATTAAATGTCCTAAATTAGGTAAATTTCTTTCTCTCTTTCTCTTTCTTTCTTTTTTCTGAAGTCTATCCACTTAGTCGGGAAATGGATTTCTATCGGAGGATAAGAAGACTAGGACACCTAGGATATGTTAAGTCGGCACAAGGTAGAACGTGTGTTTAGGAGGCGCGCGACTAATCAGTGAAAGTGGCGCGTTCGATCGCGGCAAGTGCGGTTACGGTTATTTTAAGAAGGAATCGTCTTGACCCAATTCACACGGGGGATTCCGCCTCGGAACACGGCGGACTAATCGCCGGCGAGCGTTCAGATTGACTAATGCAGGCTGCGAAAATCATCCGTGCATTCTCGTACATTTGTTATTCATTACGGTTGCTTCTAAGTGGATTACGTTTCTTTCGCCTTCCTTTAGAGTGGCACACTTTACGCCACATACACACACACACACACATACATACATACAATTAATAATCATTTTATTAAGAATCGTTAATCGACAAAGAGGCCAATTCATATGCTTCCCTCTATCTTTTCTACTTTCCCTTACTATCCCAGACAATTATCTGAAAGACGTCTTTCAGAAATATTCCAAAGATACTCAAAATACACGTCGCGACTCTTTACACGGTTCTTTTAGACTTTTATGTTATGTAAGCTATGACATTTTTGTGAAAAGAACAATACCAAGTCCAATGAAAAGACGTAAATTTGTGAAAAATATCATTACCTATTGTAGCAGCGAAATAATTTATCTTTTATCATACATGCTTCAGAAAAAATTAATAACGAAATATATGTTGAGTTTCTCCGATTAATAACTCCGATTAATACTTTTACTTAAATTAATCGATTTTCAGAATCAGAGAATTTAAAAATCATGTTTCGACAAGAGCGTTTTATTTTTGGCCAGAAAGAAAATTTGAACACCACCTGCGCGTATAGAGGAAGGGTAAAACGCGATGAGGTTTTTGCACCTGGCGAATATAGGGATATCTATATTCAAAACTACAGGATCGCATGATATCGAGACTTTCTAATAACATTAACCTCCGGCTATTGATTATATTGTTTTCGATCTAGCGCGCTCGCCTACTTCTGGAAGCGGCGATAATTCTTGTATTAGCAGTCGTGTATCGATCGTTACGATCGATCATCTATTCCGGAGACTAATTTCATCCGCGAGGATGCAAGTGTATTAACGCTTAAAATTGCTTTCGCACCAGGCGCGGTGAGACTTTCTATCGATACCGCGAAATTAAAACTTTCTAATGTTTTACACGTTTCATCGGATCATCGGATCATTGCGTGATTCACTACATATGATCGCAAGTTATTTTACGATAAAACTTTTATCTTATATCACAAACGAGCAATTTATCAGTTACTTCCGAGTGTTAAGGTAAAGAAATATGTAATAATCTCCGTTAATTCTAATATTTTCTAATAATTCGCTGCCTCCGCTAGTTTATTGCTTCGTCGTTTTAAGATAAGGGAATTATTTATTAGTCATTCGTTAACTATAAATGTGTGTATGTGTACATACACATATACACACACACACACACACACACACACACACACACACACACACACACACACACACACACACACACACACACACACACAGGTGTATGTCATCACATTATCATAAAACTCTTTCATCTTAATTTTAATCTGCCCTGACACCTGTCAGCTCCGAGTTGTCAGCTTTGAAATTTACGAAGCATCGAACGTCTCAACTTATTTTCTACGTAACCGGATCGGTGAAAAAAATCGAACTCACCAATTTCGAAGCTAGTCGTTCCTCACAGTGCACCGCCGCCTGTACCGTAAGACATTCAGTCGATCGTCATAGCCGGTCCATCTCTCCCGTGGATCGTTTTTACGAATATGAGACCGCATTCACACATTCGGAACTGACGGTCTGGCAATCAAAGGCGCGAGCGCGCGCGGTGCACATTGCACGATCAGATTCGATCAGACACGGACGCGATTCCCGATCACGACTGTTAAACACATGGATCGCGAAGTGAAGAGGAGCTTTAGCGTTTTAAGAGAGAAAAATTGAGCCTGTGATGTCCAACGTCGCCCGGCTCGTTCCCTGAGAGGCGACAGCGACGCGACCGATCGAGATATCTTCATTCGCAATTGGTTGAATTTCTTACGTCTTCGTGATTAGCACTTGACCTCGTGTCATTCCTCCGTTGGTTTCTTTCCGACATGCAACGCAACGTAACGCAACGTGGAGGAAACGCGCGCGAAGTTGGTGACCGAGGTCCTCGCGCACTCCGTACTCGTGCACGCGGTTCGACTACCGGTCGCGCTTTGAGGATCGCCTCATTGCGTCCAGCGTGGACGAGGAAGCCGAGAAAGAGGTAGTAGGGAGCCCAGCCTCGTGCCAACCGCCACTGCAACAACCACGTGTCGTCTCCCGCCAGGATCCCGTGAGATGGATCCCCGGCATGGCCGCGCCGGATACGATTGGATACGACCGAGAATCGCGCGGTGTCCTTCCCCTCCTCCCTCCCGTGGGGGAGAAACTATGCGTTTTTCACGCACTTTTCCGTAACGCCGGCAAATTTTCTTGACAGCCGTGGCGAGTCGTGGAGATACCGTAGCGGCGGAATTTCAAATCGTGCCTACGTTAAGTATAAATTTTGACATTCGCGGAAACCGGTATCTTCATTCGTAACGGTATTGTCCGACTCGGACTCGGATTGATCAGATAATAGTGAATTCAAGTTTCATAAGTATCGAGGATTATTACCGTACACGCCGAAGAAAGCTTCGCGCTACCTTCTCAGTATGTGTTGGCTAAATTAGGCTATAATCATTGTGCGTGAAGGAGTAGACGATAGGATAATGCTAATCACTCACGACGACAAGTCTGAGCAAACAAACCACTTAGACGAAAAAAAAGCTAGTTTTCTAAGATAGCGCGCCTCGACCGTTTTACGTAACGAGTGAAAATGAGCTTTCCCTCCGTTCTCGACACCGTTTGGCCACCGACTCTGTCATCTTTGTGCATTTTGCATCGCACGTGGAAAATTCACTTATCGGAACGCTTCCATTTCTCTCCTCGAAACGAGGCCCCCGATCGGAAAACAACGATCTCGACGAGTGTCGGTGAAACTCATCCATTAGACATTTTTCTCGATTAGTTGGATTGTCGGATGAGGATAATTAGTGGGAAAAATAGCTGACGCCCGTCGCCGCCGTAGCCGAATGTAAAAGCGCGAGGATAATGGAATACTGGGAAATCTTATTTTTTTTTCTCTCGATTCCAGTCCACGTCACACTGATGGATAAAACCTCTGGATTCCTTTCGCTCGCGTACGTGCGCGCTCATCTCTCTCGTCTCGCAATCAGTTCAACCAGCAACGCGAGAGAATAGTTAATGTGACGCGCGACGTACGGAGAGATAATGAACATATTTATGTATATATGCTCTTGTAGGTGTATGCGTGTAATTGCCAAGCAGTACCATCGTCCCTCTCGCTTTTGGACGAAGTGGGTCGTCCTCCTGAAGAGAACAGTCGGCGAGGGGCCGATGGCCGAGAGAGAGAAATAGAGAGACAGAGAGAGAAAGACAGAAACCACTGCCTTTTCTCTCTTAGTATCTGCCGACCACCACTCTACTTCCGCGTCAATCGTTTTCCGCGAGTCTCGCTGCGGCCGCGTGAATAATCCTCTTAATTTAACGAGAAAAACGCCGGTATGAAACCGCAAAATATTTTATCGATCGAATCGCGAGGTAAAACCACTAGGAACGATCGTCATTCAAGTCCTGTGCGTCCGAATATTCACACACAAAATTGTATGCACATAAATTACATCGCGTGCGCGATAAGGAAAGCTTGATAAATTTTTTTCATCAAATTAACACGATTTCTTGGTAGCTGTAATTTGATACCATCGTGTCAATCTTTTTTTCACGGCCCCCCTGAAAACGGATACCTAATTTTTTTATTAGATACCTCTCAGAGGCATAGTGTTATACATTATGCAATAAATCTCGAACTAAATAATATATTATGTAGAAAGCTATAGAGATAAATCATTGGCCCGCTAAATATTTTTCTATATTATCTAGGCAAAACAGTGCTTGTTATTCTTCATTATCAGATACACTGCAATTTAGCAGCAAAATAAAAATAATTTTTTTTAAATTTATACTAGAATAAAAAAAAACTGATTCGAGCAACAAATTAAATTTCAATCTATTCCATACGCCATCAAAACCCGTACGTGTTGGTTTATATGTCTATAGATTGTCTAGAAGCACAAGATAACTGTCTTTTTACGTTTATTGCCGACGAGCTTACGAGAATGTTGTTTTTATTTCGCCGTAATAATAAATGTCATGCAATTAATCAAGCTGACTCACGACAAGATTCAAAACTGCTAACAGGATAACGTGACAATCACATTCCTCACAAGTTAGCCATCTCAACTAAAAGATCATAAAGAATCTTTGATTTTTTCTATAATTTTATGATAAAATTCTGTAATAAAATATTATAATACAAAATCTATAATTCCGATTACAAAATTAAAATAGAGACAACATTCTGTTTATAATTTTAAGCTCGCCATACAATAGCATTTAAAAAATCAAATATGGTTTGTGTCAAAATACACACGTCGAAATACAAAAGAAAAACTACGGCATTTAAAATTACAAATGAAAGTCTATTCTAAATCTGACGCAAAGTGTAGACCTAAAGTAGGCTCTAATTATCGGTTTAATTATATTTATTGGATGAGTTAAGTGTTTATTGAAACTGAGTTCGCTTTCATCGGGAAATAAGATTCAGCTTCACCGCACTTCTCACGATAAGGCGAAACGGGGTCATTGGAAAGGAGTATTACGGATCAGTGATTTGGACAGCCAGAGGTTTCGGGAACGGAAGGAAAACACGGACTTTGACGAGTAATACAGAGGTTGCATTAATCAGATCAGTAGAAGGAAATGTGAGACAATCATGTAAATAAGTAATTTTCGTACATTGTGCAATTTAGTATTATTGTTTATTAATTGTCGTTTGTGAAATAGATATAACATATAAGACATCTTAATTTCAAGCTTTGTATTTAAATAACAAATAGCAAATGTCAAATATTGCTGAAAAAATAAAAAAATTTATCGATTCCAATAACCGCATAAATAAAACAAGTAAAAAAATTTGATTAATCATAGAACATAAAAATTTAAGAAAAAAATGGTAAAATTTAAAGATAAAATACATATTTAAAATATTAATTTCAAACAACACCGAAAGAATAAAAAAGTTTTCGATATCAATTACATAGGTCGAATAGGCCAGGAAATTCTGTTAATAATATACGATGAGAAAAAATGACAAAGCGTAGAAAGTATGGAAAAGACATAGCTGTGTCATCGAGTTGTATTGTCCGCGGAATCATCTCTCTCTCCCTCTCTCTCTCCTGTCGGGAGAAAAATTTAACAATAGAAGTACGTTAGGTGATTAGTAGCTCAACCTAAAACGAAGAGTGTTCAATCGTGAGTGAAATTTCTACGGATCTTTTCGTTTAAGGTGCCCAGAGGCATTTGCGCGCCGCTAGTTCGTTAATTAGTCGACAATTGTAACCGAAATAGCTTTAACAAACGCAAGGTGGACGTCTCTCCTTGCTCGCCACCGACAGTAACTCTCGTGTCCGTGAAAACGCCTGCGTTAATTAGCGCGTTCACGTGCGCGCGCGCGCGCGCGCGCGCGCGCGTCTTTGTATTAAATACGTCGGCTAATTGCGTATAAAGACGAGCTGAGATGTATTGTTGAGCTAGATCCCGGCAAGCCTAGCGGGAAAGGCTCGCGTATAAAAAATGCTTTGCGATTCAGACTGGAAAT
Organism: Tetramorium alpestre; assembly: GCA_021460005.1. NCBI lineage: Eukaryota > Metazoa > Arthropoda > Insecta > Hymenoptera > Formicidae > Tetramorium > Tetramorium alpestre. The sequence continues at coordinate 1,336,147 of JAJVSH010000028.1, read as the reverse complement.
GCATATAAATGTCTGATGAAACTGAGATTTTTCCAGAATGTAAACAGGTTATCGGGCTGCCGCCCCATAATTACACGGCGACACGATTAATTAAGACGAACGGTCGGAGATATTGTTAATATGGCCGTCCAGAAGCGTAGGAAGAACTATCGCCTGACGAACTATCGTTTGCCCGTAACCGCGAGATCGCCACGCTCCGAAAACTTGTTGTAAATTAGTCCGATTGTGCGCGATGATATGCATAACGGAACATAAATCGTAAAGTCCAATTTGAATTCGGTACCACCGGCATACAATTAACGCAATACATCCACTGTAGTCCCTCCTCCTGGGCAGAGGCAGAGGGATCGCGTACCTCATTTCGGATGCGTCCGTTGCCCCGGAGAGATGCATGCGTCCCGGATGATTAGCCCCGTGGTCAGAGCTTACCAAGTCGATGACTTAGAAAGGTTCCCTACTTCCCCCTCTCCCCTATCCCGGCTACGTACTGATAAATGCCCAAAATTACTGGTTAGACTGGTATCGGGCTCGTTAATTGCCGCTCGTTATAAGGGCAACGTGCGCAGAAGATATAAAAGGAGGATTTTTAACAACGCGGCGAAATCACAACACATACCGCTAACGATACACACCCTTACCTACCTACAAGATTTCTACGCCCGGGATACTTTCGACACGGCCAACGAGTAATGGCGACGAGTAATCGTCGACTCTGCATAATAACACACCGTATGGGACAATCGCGCGATCTTTTATTTTCTCGTAAACGCCAACGACTATCGAAACGGGCTCCTGTAGCAGCCCGTAACTGTCGTAAAAAATCACGGCGAATGTTCGGCGCGTCACGCTCGTCCTTATAGTTATCCGGAATATCGACGTGTATATCGGCGCGAAATTGTTGCTACACTTACTCGCAATTTTATAGGCGATTTCGACGGCGAAAAACGAAGGTTTCGGATGGCCGAAACCGAGTCGCGTTGTCAGTTTGAGACAATACTCGCGTTTCTGGGTTTATGGACGAGGGACGTTTTTAAAACGCTCAGTGAACTTAATGACAGTTCCGAGCGCATTTGGTCTCAAAATCTCATTCGCTACGCTGGTTTCTCTCACATTCTTTGTTCACTTCAGCTTCTTTCATCACTAGGAACAACAGAATGTCAATAAATAATACTGAAACATTAACTGCGATATCCCGCACAGTACAAAATATTTCAGAGACATTTCCGAAATATTTGATTGCAAGATTTTTAATATTGCAGAAATTTTTCATGAAATATAATATGGTATAAATGTGTCCACGTGAAATCAGAGTTTTTGAAAGATTTCTAAATTATTTTATGAAAGGTATCATAATTTAATAAAAAAATTTATTGAAACATTTTTGTGACATATTGCTGAAATATTTAAAAATATTTCATGGAAAATTTCCAGTACCAGTGTAACAGAAATATTTTTTACAATATTTGTGCGATATTTCTAAAATATTTTGATGAGATATTCAATGATTTATTATCAATATTTAATTATTTATATTATTTATATTATTAATATTTTTATGTTTCACAAATGTGTCATGTAATTTTTCTGAGATATTTTATTCAAATATTTCAAAAAATAAAACAAGAAATATTTTATGCTGTGTGAGATGAAAATTATTGATACATCTTAATCATATAAGAACGAGATCTTGCGTCAAATAAAATAATTTCCTTCTACATTGACACTATAAAATAAAAGATTGATTTTTTCGTTTCTATTATGGAAATGCATATGATTTGAGTCTTCCTTAATTTTAGAATCAAAATTAAATTTTATATATCAAAAAGGCTAAAATGTGACAAAGTTTGATAACATACGAATTAGAATATTCAATTTATCACACTAAAATTATCAGATTATAAGAATACTATTTATAATATTTTGGCATATAAAATTACAAGTAGAATTTCGTCTTAAATCTTGACACAAATTGTAGATCGTCTAAAGTGGGCGCTAACACGAAACGTGAGAAACGGAGGGCAGAAAAAATTAGCACATCGCTATCCTCTCGCACTGTCGTCACAATATAAGAACTGCTAATAACGTTTTGTATGCTGCTATAATAACTGAGAGAATCCGACACTAAAGATACAAAAGAAAGAATACGGCTTACGTTGTTGCGTTTAACAGTCACGTAAAACCAGTCGGATTGATTATATCGGGTCTTCTGGCCCATTCATCGTATCTCTCGGGCCAAAGAAGTGGGTCGGTTCGCGGTATCCAGTCTGCAGGGGCAACATACGTCTCGTTACAATAACGACTTTGGTTTTATTTATAACAGAATAACTGTGTACGCCTGATCGCGCTTTGTGCTACGTTTAATCCTCCTTTCTTTGAACATTGAATTTACGTATTTCCCATTTTCGTTGCGGCTTTTGCGGAGAGAAAATATTCAATTACAAATAAGTAGAGTGCCTAACCCACAATTTCTAATAGGCCATATAAATAGGAAAATTGTTGATTCAGAAAATATGGTATTAGGCCAATCAAATAATAGAAATTGTGGGATAGGCACCTCTGGCATTTAGGTTGTATCAACTGTAATGTAAGCAAGCACGGTTCTCATTTCGTCTCCTTTTATAGATTATAATCTTACTCATCTAATCTAGAGAAAGAAAGAGAATTTATTCAATTCCTACGTTACATCGACGTGACTGGTCTTTGGTTAAATGAAAATGTAATGCGCCGAAAAATATATATTTTCTACAATAGGTAGCATCAATTACCGGGTTTATCGTTTTATGCATTTTCGTAGCGACGATGCGCTCCGATGACGACTTTTCCCCAGTACGGTGCTTGCACAGCCAATTCTAAATCGCTGATATCCTATCCACACATCGCATCGCCCCGCGCCGCGCGTCGTTTCGCTCTCGAGGCTCAATTAGAGACATACGGATATATCATCGTGCGGCCAATTAAAATGTAGGAAACGAGAGAAGCTGCCGTTCTCCGTTCCGTTCTGTAAAGCCGCGGCATTGGGCCGCTCAGTAACTAATGTACGACATTCGGCTCTCCGCTCTTAATTCGCTCTCCCTGTCGATTTCTTTATTTTAAGAAAGCTATACATATATTTCTCTCTCTCTTTTTCTCTTTCTTTCCTCCTCTTCTCTCTCTCTCTCTCTCTCTCTCTCTCTCATCTTATCTCTCACTCTTCGCGAGCCGTTATTCCTCGGATTCCTTGATCCACCGTTAATGCACCGGAATTTCGGGACGCGCTAAGAGCCGCAGAACACGACAAACTTTAAGGCCATTACCGGCCTCTTGCTCATCCGGTCGAAAATAATTCACGTCCGTGATTATCTACGTGCTTTAAAGAAGAATCGCCGTGTCCTTAAAGACAAATTTTTGTTACAGCCGACAATTAAATACGGCAATGCAAATTTACAAAGCCTCAGATTTATAAAACCGAAAAACTCGTTCGTTAATAGAGAAAAATGGGACGCGGGTTTTTTTTTGGCTAAAGTCAATTGGCTAGCATTAGCTAAGTGCCGAACACGGCACTAACCCGCAATTTCTAAATATTTTATCTAAACAAGAAAAACACGGGTTTGACAAGTATGATACTGGGTCAGTCAAATATTGAGTATAGACAGCAGCGGTTCAATCGTCAGCTGCAGGTCGATCCGAATCCCCAATGTTTTAAGACTTTAGTCTCTCTTTAGTGGTCTCGTAATATCTCGTCTCGGAATATATGCGTGATGAGGATGCTCGCCAAAGTAAAGTAAGAAGCGAAAGTCATTCGTGCACGCGGGCGCGCGCGCGCGCGCGCGAACGCGGACGTGTTACGCAAAATCCTCGACAATAAAATCGAGAGTCCACCGGATATGAATTTTTTTGCGTCGCGTTTTTACGCAACGGCATTGAAGGAGCACTATTAGCGCCTTGTCGCCACGGCGAAACGGAAGCGACCGGTTCTATTGTTTCGCCACGGTTCACGCGCGCGAACCTACGACCGTCACGGAACGTCGCGGACGCGCACGTTTACGCGCGCCCGCGGAAACGTGCCGGGTGGACACTTGCGAAACAGAGGTGGAGAGAAGTTCCGCAAAAGAACGAAATCCGGATGCCGGTGGTCGGTGGCGGAGCTGCGAACAGCCGGTCCGCGGCGCTATCAGATTGTCCACCGTCCAGCCTCTCTCTCTCTTGCGTGCAGCGATGCAATTTCGGGGATTGTAGCGCTAAGTGCCGCTTGTTGTAAAAAATACCTGCCCCGAGGGGTGGAGCGGTTAACGATACTCTCGCAAATCGTTCGCCGTTTACGCGTGAGAAACGAATGAGGACGAAACGAGGCTGGGGGTGCTGCCAGGTAGAGAGACGTGAGCGAGCGAGTATTGAGGATCGGCTCTCCGGCCGGCGACGTTAATTCTAATTTCGCTGAAATCTAGAACGTGGCCCCGCCGCCGACTCGTCACGTACGCCACGCGTGTGCAGGCGCGCTGGAGAGAGAATTTTACGAAAGAGCTTGATTTAATTACGGCTGCTGCCGCGCGGCAAAGTCTCCGCCGTCAGTGCGTAGGCAATAATTGACCGCCCGGAATCGCTTTAACGACGGCGACCTATCCTGATTAATATTACCCACTTTATATCGGCTCGCACCACTCGCCGCAGCGCACTCATTTTGAAATTCAGATATTTAGGTTAACGCAGTTATAATTTGATTTTCCTGCGCTCGCATATGCTGAGAGAATTGCGCGTCGTGTCTGATAGATGCGTTAAATTAATATTAATGATTGAAGAGATACGTCTACGTATCGCGTGTTCCCTTCCCGAAAAGAAACGCGCCAACGTGCGCCCAGATACTCGGCGGGATATTCCGCTGATAACAAATTAATCATGCCATATTGCCCGCGAGTTTGAATGAGACGAACTGTCGCTGGCAAAACGAAAGCCGTGTCTATGCCTACGTACATAGTACGTATGCGATGCGCATGTGAGTTAGCATATAATGACAGCGACAATGGTCGGTGGTGAAAGTTGCACGCACTCAAGACGGCGCGAACGAGGCATTCGCTGCACGTCTCGTGCTCGGTGAGTGCACCGTGAGAGAGAACGAGCATATTTATTTTCCTCCTACGTTTCAATATTGGCAAACCTCGAACTTCATCCTCCCTGCATTGTCCCTATTTTTAATGGCATTGACAAGCGCGAGGGGAGGCGATCCTCCCCTCGTTTCCGAATTTACCCATAAAAGACTGAAGCGCGGAGACGCACCGCTAATAAACGTATCACCGAGATTTATCCTTTTTTAGAGAATTAAAAATTACTAATTAACTGATGACCAAACTCCCTTTCTCTCTCCTTCTATGTTTCTCTCGGAAAATCGAATTTAACAACCTGGCTGCATGATGTGACAACTCTTCTATTATTGCGGTGGGAAACGAATGCCTTGTTTGGCTTTCTCAATTTAATAGAAACCGCATAGTTTCACGCGGATGATAAAAATAAGCCGGCAAGATCTAAATGTCTGACATAAATTGTTCCTGACACGCGCCAATTCGTTCAACAAACCCAGATTCGATCGCAAAACGATCCCCATTTCGCGATGCTCATCGTGAAAATTTACACTAGCAGTTAAGAAATTTATCGAAGCAATCGGATGACGTTGATTATTAGTCGTTGTGAATACGGTGGCACTTAAAGATAGCGACTGCAGCATCTAGAGATGACATGAATAGCGGACAGTTAGAGTACCCTTTACTCGAGGATCGATTGGTAATATGCAATGCTCTGTCTGAGTAGGTTAATACATCTTGTTACGTGGGTGTTTATATTGCGTCGCTCTTGTCATGCTGAAGGAAATGGTATCGTATACGCGCACATGCGGGTCTCTGTTAGTTCGTCTACTAATAATAGATTGCGCATATTGTACAATTAAATTCATGGCATCTCTCCTCTAGCTTCGCGAACGTTACAAAGACAATTCTGCGAAAGAGCGTTGAACGTCACGTGCGCCGATGAGCGCAGATCGCATGGTGAATATAACATTGCAGAGAGGATACGAGAATCATGTCGAGTCGTATTACCTCGCGAAAAGTGCACGCGTGCATGTGTCAGCGTGTAAGAAGCGCGTTGGAAAGAGTCTCGCAAACGACCGCGTCGCGATTCCAATTTTATCCGCCTGACATATTCCCCGACTGTGATAAAGATCACCGTGCTCGCGCCCCGTCCTTTTCGCGCACCTTCCTCTCGTCGGACGGCGAGTTGTCATTTTCACTCGGGGCCGCCGCGTATCGGCGTCGCGCGAGCAACTTGTTCATAATCATCGTGAGTAGCTGGCAGCGGAGAGCGGAGATTATTAGCGGCGGAAACAGGCTAACGAAATGGGACGATGACCGTGCACATTTCAGAGATCCGTGCAAGTGGGACGGGCAAAGGGCACATTAGACGCTTTTTCGAACAAGGCCGAAATGCGCGGCCGCTGCGAAGGACGGTAAGTAGGTAAGTAGGTGCAAGGAGATGCTACTGTTTTTTCGTTAGTGCCGTGTGTCGCCGCGTGTCAGCCGCCTCCGCTGATTTTGATTGCGATTTCTTCGACGAACAATGGGCACATACATCGCGGGCCCTCGAGTAACAATAACGTGTTAATAACGCTTTTCATAGTGAATTTAATCGCTCGGTTTTACCGCGGTAATAGACTGGACGATGGGCGTTAGGCCTTAATGGATACAGGTTTCACTCATTAAGGTGAGATTTTCTGTCATATGTACAGAGTTGGGCGAAACTCGATTTACGGCGTGCCGTTATACTGTTTGTGTATCTACCAGTTGCGCAGGCGGCGAGAGACGATGAAGCGTGGATACGAGTTTAATTAAGAAAAAAAAAATAGGAGGGAACTAATTATGTGCATTAACTACAGAAGATTGGAAATTATGATAACGTAAACGCGAGTGCACTCGGGGTATAATTATTTCGTAGAACGGTTGTTTGGAGTTTATTTACAGTCGATTAGCGCGCAGCAGCCGCGCCCAAAAATTAGTAGAACACTATTCTGCATGGCATTCCCCGAATGAAAGGTATTACGAAACAATGCGAGGCTAAAAAGCGTAAAGTTCGTCCGCGGTAAATTAATCGGCGCTACTTAAAATCACCGTCGCGTTGTCGCGTGTGTCCTCGCTAACTTTCTCGTAGTACTCGCCGCGCATAAGTTGGCTTGAGAAATTGCTGAGAAACGGGGAAGAATAAACCGGCGATTTGCCTATGAATGAATCCCGGCAATTAACAGAAACACAAGGCGGCACGGCTTTCCACGTCACCCAGGGGGTACCGTGCCCGGACGCGTTCCCGTTTTTTTACATGGCGGGAATCCCCAGGAGGCCTACACCATGCCACACGTTTTAGAGACGTGTGGAAAATAATATGAATGCGAAAACAGAAGAATTACATGTCGTACCGTCTTATTGAAGTATGATTCTATTGTCATACACGATTATTCGTGGATGTGTGCAAAGCCTCGTAAGAATATTCATATTTCTTTTTGCCTCTTATGTAGTTGACCGCTCGTGAACGATATCGGCAGACGTGTATCTTTATGTATCAGGATCTTTGTGAAAAATTTATTAGCAATTGCTCTCATGTGATGGACGGACGTGTCAAACTTTCAATTATTAATTATGCATTGATCTTTTGTTAGTTGTTGCATAAAGTATCTTCACATATCTTCTTGCCAAATTCTCTAATTTAATCGACTAAAAGTATGTTGTATAAATAAATATAACAGTTTTATGTACTTACAAAGAATAGAATTAAAAGAATTTTAGCTTTTTAATTGTATAAGCACGCGTTTTTAAAGTTGAACTTGTGTCACCTTGTATCGCGATAGAAGAAGAGGATTAGTCATATTTACCGTATTTCTCACAAAAAAAAAACCGTGATTCCATGTTGGCGGAAATCGTGCGTGCACATGCCTTTCGACGTTAATGATCCGTCGAAATGTAATTTTGTCGACGTGCCGACGTCTCGTTTTTTTTTTTGCATATTGAAACACCATTACCGAAAACGTTCACTTCAAGGTAGATACCGCCGTACATCGCCGTGCACGCTCGATTTTTACGTTGCCGGGATCGTTCATAGCGGAACAAATGGAAAACCTTACATTACTACGACCGATAAACTCCATGTAATATCGGTGTATCTTATATACGCTAAGCACTTATACCCAATGGATGTAATACCTCTCCGATGCTATCTGACGTACAGACCAATTTGAAACGCAGTCGCCGATAACGCGATCGAGGCTAGAGGTTCGTGGTGCGCGATAAACCGATCACGTGAACTCAAGAGGTGCACACGCTCTACCGGAACGGAGCCTTATATATCCTGGAAGTTATTGATCATCCCTTTGCTTCAGTCAGGTCAGGTCGGTCGTGCCCGGTGCACGTGCGCAGATTCTTTCCGCCCGATGCCGAAGCGCGGAAGCGCTACCTGCGGTTCTGCCTTGTTCAATGTTTTTCAGGGGGGATTAATCCATCGCAGTGTATAAACCAATTTTAGCAAATGAGCTATTCTTAAATCTTCATTTCGTTTTCTCTAATATTGACGTTGCCAAATATGACGATATTTATTACTCAGAGAATATTATTGAAGATATATTGAAAATGGTATTGCATATTAAAGATTTGTCAAAGTACATTTATGAAAATTTTGAAAATACAGCTTACCGATTATAATTATTTATTTCTTTGGATATTTCAAGACGTATACGGAAAATTGTCATAAACTGTTATATTAAATCTTTGAAAGATTAAGGTTTTTAAATTTTCGTGACTTAAATTTTTGAAGCTGTGAAGAAATATACTTTGCCGTGATGATATACTCTCCATTAGTTATTATTATATTTTTATTCTTTCCACAAATAAATGTGGAAATCGTTCTTGTACGTTTAGAAATTTGAACTCAAAAAAATTATAGTGATTTGAATCTGTATAGGTTTAGACTTCTTACATACATTGCTTATTGTTAGTCAAAAATAATTTCACTTGGACGATAAAAAATAATGACTAAAGAAAATCTGCAGAACATTTGAAGAGCCAGTAAAAGAAGATTTGTAAGATTAGGACGTCTGTTAGATGTCTGTTAAACTTTCACGTTGCTGGGAAGCGAAAACGAGTATAATTGCGGTCATCTAAAATGAATCTCCTCAAGTTACATTGTGATTATAAAGTTCGTATCTCAGGTTCTACATACTGAAATCGTTTTAAAACTGTCACATTTGCTTCTTTCCATAATAATTAAACTAATCAATGCACATACTATATTTATCTAACTAATAATTTTTACAAACTTTCCTGCAAAGTATGATATGATAATGTCTTCTTCTTACCTGCCAGTCAATATCTTACATTTTTAATTGCCTTCAGAGAATTTCAATATCTTCTTCTGCTTTAAGAGGCAAAAAAGAATCATGTATCTTTAATAACCCAAAGTCATTCTTCATCGATTTTTTCGCCGGGCGTTTTTTATTAATGTGATTATGAAAATTTGGAAAGGTTTTTAATCTTAAAATCGGAGACAAGTATTATAACTGTACGTGACAACTTATCCTAAACAAGTATTATAACTGTACGTGACAACTTATCCTAAAATTCTAAAATAGTCTTGGAAATTATGACATATACATATTCTCTATATATTAACGGATATAAATAATGATAATGCATACATATTTATGAGCAACTTTTGTATGTATTAACATAATCTTTCAACAAAAATATAATTCAGAATCTTGAGTTAAATGTTCAGTAAAAAAATAGTCGATTGCTATAAAAGATATTTTACAAACTTTTTAAATAAAGAAATATTTGAATAATTTTGTTATATTCTAATACATTTCATCATTATTAATAATTATTAATTTTTTCTCTACATAAATTTATTTTATATCATATTATTTTATCTAAAACGAAGTCAAATATTCAATGTTTGTGATTTGCAATAGTAGATATATTTTTAAATTAATATGACTATATTACAATTGTCGATATTGCAGAAATAAGTAAACAATTTCTCAATTTGCACAATAGTTAGCACAGTGTAGCTAGATGGCAGGATATGCGACTTCCAGCAGTTAGCAGTTAGTAGTCAGCCATAGTGTCAGTTATAGTAAATTAGGGGAAGAAGTTACTCCGCAATTTCATGCTGCAGTATTAGTTCAAGGAAAATATTATGTCTGTCTAATAAGATATCAAAGAAAAGTTCAAATATACTCAATATTTTGAATACAATATCATCAAAAATAGACGCTGAAAACGTTTTAATGGGTACGTATGTGATATTGTGTACTGTTGGTGTCTTGTTTTACACAGTATATGATACTTTTTTAGTCACTAGGTGGCAGTAGCAGAACGATAGCCCAGCTCTGTACTACAGTTTATTATAGTGTATAGTATACTGTATTCTACAATGTAAGTCTATGAATATAACAGACTATAATATAGCATATTATAGTATAGCGTAGCAACAATTTATGGCATACTATAGTATAGAGTTAGTATAGAGAGCTTACTATGTAGTATACTATATTACTATATTATAATACAAAATTTATAGTGATAGCCGATACTATATATTTTATAATGGCGAGATGGGTTGTTACAGTCATTTATATTTTAATATTATGTTGTTATATTAAATATTATATTAATAGAAATGCAATTATTAATAGTTGTTAAATGAAATGCAATAAGAATTGGATTTAGAAAAATTAAATTATGTTTAATTGACAATAAGTGATAATTATAATAATCAAGTTTATGATTATTGCTGCATGTAAATTAATAACCAAAGGCAATATTTATTGCTTCCAGGACATATTTTTACAAATTACGTAAAAGCTCAAAAGTAATATAAAACAATTATATAACAACTAGATGATTAATTGATAATTCATTGTTACAACATGTATAAACATATATAAAATGGGAAGAATGAAGAGGCTACCAAGACCATTAATAAAAATCAAGCGTCTTACGAGAAGGAAAAAAATGGTTCTACTGAATCATGAAGTTAAGAAATACGTACGCTGGAAATGGGAACGGGATAAAATGGCCACTATCTCGGAGGCTACAATAAATTTTAATACGCTAAAAATTACGGCAGATCCACAAATAGATATAGATTATATAAGAAGCATGTCAACGGTGTCAATTTATGATCGTAATTATAGAATCCCCGTAGAAGAAAACATTTTCGAAGATTGCGTGCCTATCAGATCCGATGTGATGCATAACTTCAACAATTTAAATATCAACGACGAAAGTAAAGGCACTTGTAATATAAATACATCGCAACAGGATATCGGATCCGATATTTTACAGAAAACTTCTTTCCTTCAAATAAGCGATAATAATGAGCCAAATATATACGATAGAATAAGAAATATTATGTCATAAAATGTAAATAAAATAAGGCTATTTTAAAAATTAAATTGCATATAGTATAACATAATTATTTAAAAATTATATATATTTTACATTAGAAGATATACTTAGTATTAATTAAAATTAATATTATTGTAATAAATTTAATTTTTTCATATTTATCGAGATATTTAATTAAATATACAAAGTATCCTTCACATAATTTGTATTAGTTGAATTTTTTTTTAATATTGAGATTCGCAAAATTAGCGTTTCTATTAATTAAGTTACAAAAGATATAATCATTCTCATTATTCCATTTTCAATTTTTAATAATCATTAAGAAGATTATCAAACAGAAATATTAAGTATTACATAAAATTCTTTTTTAGAAGAGTTAACGTTTTAAAATGTTGAGCTTGTTACAAATGTTCTCAAAATCTAATCAGTGAATACGAAATCTAAAAAAATTCACATGCATACATTATTTATAAAAAAAATTTTTAATTTTGTATATTAACATTTCTGATTCTCCTTACAATCTTTACAAGCAGTACATGACTTTCGTGAGATGAGCAACTTCTTCGCAAGAAAGTATATCGGGTTGCCTGGTAATGTGGATTCAGAATTGACGAGGTACACGGCCTTGAGCTATGAATATGTGGAGCATGTTCCAATTCAACTGGAGTATGAAAAATGCGGAAAGAATGTTCGATTGGCCATACGATTTGATCTGTTTTTTTATTTAATCTGTATAATCCAGAATTTCAATAACTATATATAGTTATTAATATATCCTTGGTTCCAAAATAACTGACATACTTTATATTTTAAAAAGATTTATATTTTATTTCTTCATTTTAACTAAATTAAAAATATAAGGGTCAAAAGAATTGCTGCAAACCATATATGTATATATATTTTTTATACATCAATAAGAATTGGATTTCTTTATTTTATGCGCTCGCAGAAATTTATACACGCAGTACAATAGTGGCGGATTTTACGACAACTTGTCGTAACTATCGCATTTTATCGTTAACATGTTTATATTTTTAACGAAACTCTTGTATCGTGGGCTATCGCACGCATTGCCCATGGCCGAAGTGCTTCGATGCAACTCGATGCGCCAGAATCGATTATACAGTAAGGTTGTTATCGAGGTTTCACGTTTCGGCTTGAAGCNATACTATACTATAGTTATAAAGTACCGGTTTTTGGACGTTCTATACTGAATAGCATCATCATCATAAATTATAATCTCGTTAGAGTGTAACTCGTGTGTGTATATTCGATATTTGATCCTTAATCAGTTAACTCTCATGGTGATTACACTTATTCTGAATATAGGGTTCTGAATATAGGGTGAAGAGTGTTCTGAATAAAACAAAATTACAATATTCTTTTTTTAGAAATAAAATTGAGTGAAACTAATTATTAACTGCTAAAGAAAAATCAAACATCAAAGAGTAAAAATGAAAACTATATAAAAAAAGTGGTGACTGCAATGTAGATAAAAAATTTTATGGACATTAATAATTCCACGCGATTAATTACATTACACGAATCAAACATGATTAAGATCTGAATGCACTGACAGTCTCGTGCAACTCATTGCCATTTTTTTGTTAAATTAATGGAAAAAGAAAGTTTGCTTAACTAAGCTTAGCTTCGAGTCGGCGCGATCGGTTCTACGAGCTAATTGCACTTGGCAGATCTCCGCCTCGTATGTAGAGCGGTCCAAAAAGACACACAGAGAGAGAGAGAGAGAGAGATAACGCGTTGAACCGGTCGGAAGAGCGGCCGAACGTCGCCGCCGCCGCTGCGCGCGCGGAGCGGAGCGAAGCGGACGAGATGCAACAAAAGGCACGTTGGGGCCACGTTGGGTCGGGCTTTGGAATGGAACTGGAAACGAAAGGCCTGCAGAGGCACAGGCGGGGAATGCTTGGATGCCAGGCGCATGGTATACGTGTGTCGATGCAAGTGCGGTGACGGTACACGCCGACCGGAGCGACCGGAGGAGTCGGTCAGTCAGTCACTCAGTCGCAGTCGGCGAGTCGCTCTCGACTGCGCGGCGCGATCGCGTGGGCGACTTGAGAGTTTCTTCTCATTTTTCTTAATCTCCTTCTATTCTGTGCGGTGTTTTAACTTGGTGACGAGAGAACTGGACCCGGAGGGCTTGCCTTCGTCTTTCATCAACGGGATTAGTCTGCTACCGAAGCGGAATGCGCTGTGCCGAGTGATCTTTAGGATTCTGAGGTAAAAAAAGTAAGAATCTTTCGATTATTTTATTAATTAGAAAAAACATTAGAAGAAGAGGATCATGCAAGATTCGAGGAATTCGGAACCGGAGCAAGTCGAATCCGACGCTCCTGCAAGATCCGTTTCATGTAAGAAATCGTGTATCTAAGATCAGGTTTTAAATCGCGTGTGTGGAATTTATTCACCTTACTGTGTTGCATATATCGGTAATTATAAGTAAGAAGTATAACATTGTACAAAGCAGAGTTGAGGCCAACCTCTTGACGGAAAATTCATGGGGCATATCACATCCTTTCCTTTTTTATTTTCCGTTGAGTAGACGCTGGTGTGATCCAGAACAAACGAGATAAGCACGCCCATGACGCATGTAGGAATTGTAAACTGATAGAATTCCACCGGAATAATACTATTCACCGGTGATAATTTTTACTCAGAATTGTCGTTTGTGTGTACAATGTATACGTTAATAAAGGAGGAAATATGAAAGGAAAATTTGTCAGTGAATCAATATGAATTCTAAAATATTTCCTACATGGTAGGAAGAGATATAATACACAATGAAAAATCAGAAATATGTTTGTTACATTCATGTATTTGGAAAAAAATTGATATCAGATAAGAAACTTTCAGAAAACACAGTTTATAGCTTTATAAATATAATGCCGAGAAATGAAGGAACAACGGTAAAAATAATTGATAAGAGTAACGATAAGAGTAGTTAAAAATTATATTACAAGAAGAAAAACGTAAATTTGTGAATGAAAACTTTATTTATGTTTGTTGAATTTTATAAAAAATGTTAAACTAGAAATATATCTATTATCGCAAGATTAATTCGATGAGATTAATTCGATAAGATGTCTAATATCAAACTTTGATGTTTTTTTTTTTACCACAGCTTTCTCATCAGTGTGCAGTAACTGCATGTGTAAAACGTTTACAATAAGTGACGTACAATAAATTATACATGTCTGATAATCATCACTTGAATATTCTACGTTAAATTTTGTATAAATATGCAAACACGCGATGAAAAAAACCTATCAAAAGGTTCTTTGAGCGCTGCCACTTAACTTCATCGATTAGTCTTGGTTCCCTGTGTTCAATAATAACGACTTTTCTAATTTGCATTGGGAAACCAAATAGCAAGACAGGTAAAATTATTTCTTTATTGCCTACGCAGAGTTTTCGTATGATACGCAGAACACTTCCAACAGTTCAGTCTTGCGTGAATGAACAATTAATTTAAAACTGATTTTTTTAAACCCCCTCAGATTTCACTTCGCTCCGATTTCCCGTTTTGCAAGCATATTTTTTCGCGACGCACTATTACGTACTGTCCGGTGTTGTGATAAAGTTGCCCGGTTAATGTAACGCCACGTGATAAAACTTACAGCTTCTACTTTCGAACAAACCGCGTACGGGCACGCGATACTCACTGCGCACGTGCGCCTGGATTTACGCACGAATAAATCCTTAAATCGCTCTTGCGTTTAATGCCACGTTTTGCGCTGCTACCGCGTCATTGTCTCTTACGATACGTCACGTGCGACCAAAGTCCCCCAGGGTTCTTTTCATGAAGGACAGAAAAAACGTGTACTAACGATCCGTCTACATCATATTTATAATTTTCTTTTCGTAATGTTCCTTTCACAAAGAGTACATTATTTCTAGTACTCAGATATATATATATTATTGAATTAAAAATTTTTTATTCTTCACTTGCGATCGATAGTGATTCAAAGGTACGATAAAAGATCGAAACAGCCCAGGTACATTATGAATCGGAATTTATTCTACATATTATCATTCGCGATGACTCTTGTACGCCTTACTCATTCTTCTTCCGAACAGTGCTTGAATTCTCTTTAAGCATAGCTTGCACAATGCTGAACCAAGTCATTATTACCTAATAATAATAGCTCTATTCATAATGTCTCGATCGGTTAGGATTACTTGCGCGTAAGTGCATATTATGAAAATGTGCAATGTGCACGTCCCTGAAATAGATTATTAAAATTTGGAGAGAAAAGCCGCATACATGTTTTAAGAATTAAAAAAAATTATTTAATTATATTCTCTCTCTATACGAATATCTTTTATTTATCTTTACGGTAGAGATTTTTTTTACAGCTCAAATATATTCAGAGAGAACGAAATAGAGAAACGGTTAATTCATTCTGTTTGCACAGTATTGCATAAAAAGTTATTTTATACGTCAAACGCGGAACGCATAAACTTCAGCTTGACTCATCCTTCAGCGGATTTCACATGCGCAATGAGTTCCTCATTTAATGTAATAGTTTGTCATTCATCAATCTGCAATTAATCATTTATATTTACGCGCTGTTAAATTAGGCTCGGAAATTCCTGTAAGAATTATTTCATGGTAGAGATGCAAAATAGTATTCAATTTGTTTTTTCTCCAGATTTTACTACGTTGGGCTTAATTTACGATAATATCTATCGCAATTAATGTATTCTATCTGCGCAATACTTTTAAATTAATATAAGAACGATTCTGTATGCAGAACGCGTACGCGGGCGGCGTTTGACTTAATTCATTCGCCAACAAATATTTACATCCACAGACCACTCGTTGAGATTACAACACACCGCGATTTATATTTTACACACATGAATGTATAAGACGTTTTTTTTTTTTACTCTCGTGTGTGCCGACACTTTGGCGAGTAAATCCGGAGCCTGTGACAGGAAAAAGTGAGCACGTAACTCGTTTGATTTCTATTTTCCGAGTTAGAAATGCAAAGAAACCGCGTTCGCAAATTCCTGAAATATCGACAATTGTAATTGAGAACCAGCTGTGTAAACAGCAAGTGAAAGTACACGAATAATTGCGCGCAGTGATTATGTTCGAAACCGTTCGCGTCACGTAGAAGCGCCATTGTGAAATTTTTCTGCGTCTCGATATGGAATATTACGTTACCATTATACAGCAACGTCGACCAGTGTAGAATGCAAAATCTCACGTTACTTGATAGCGCTACATAAGGAACATTTCCAGCTCTCATACATACATTCCGACACTCTGGACGTGCCGCAACCACCATACGACTCGTTAGAGGCTTCTGCAAAAAGGCCTTGAGTCCAGTATATTAATATATACATATATATATGTGGACACGATTGTTCTTTCTTTGTCTTGTATCAACATAATCAAAACGGAAACGAGTCATATCTCTATCCGCAAAATCATGAGTGTGCGGTGGATTTCGCGCGTCAGTAAAAAGTTTCACTTGCTCAGTGTAGAAATCATCATTACTGTAATAGACGCCTGATGTACTTGCAGTCTAAAGGACTTAATTCGCAGTATGTTGCGAGTATCGCGCGAATCCGAGGATTCCTCAATATCCCGTTTTACATACGAAATTAGCTTCCGGACGTGGAGAGAAAGAAATGCGCACCCGCACAATATTGCCGCAATTAGTATCGTTAAAGAAATTAATAATGCATCTGCCGCTCGCGTTTTCAGACTTTCTATATAATTAGCGCAAAATCTAAGTGGCAGTGAGAGCGGGTGATTTATGGCTGAAGATAAGAGCGATCAGTCGCAGAATCTCGTCTCTCTGTAGCGGAAGGTTATAGCGCTGCGCCGGAGAGGAATTCGCTTTTCCTCCTTTTACGAGGATCTTCTTTCGAGTATTAGGGATCTTCTTTCGTTGACTTAACACTCGGGGGTCCGTCGACGAAGAAATGAAAAGTGCAAGCGCCGTTCTCGCCGCGGACTTTCAATCGGAAGCAAAAATGAAATGCACATTCTTTCCAATGCATGCCCCATTGCGCCTCACGAGATTTTCTACTCATCATCGGGAAACGCCCCGGAAACCGCCGCCGTCCGTAGAAAGTTTGCGACGCGTTTATCATTGTTTTTATCGCAAACTCGTGTATCATAATGAAGATAGTGAAACCAGAAAGTAAATTTACACGCTGATTTATTTATTTGTGTATTCATACAGAAATCTACAACTTTGGAATCAAATATTATAACCGTGATGCACGCGTGGAGTTTAAAAATATACAATAATATTATTTTTCGTTTTCTTTGATGCAAGAGATACTTAATTTTATAATTCTCGCATTTTTCTGTCGTATGATTTTAACGCAGCCATTATCATAAGAGAGAAAAAAAGAAAAAAACTAGATAATATCTTTCAAATATGAGTAAAATTTTTAATTAAATGTTTTCGCTGAATTGGTATAACAGTACTCTTGTATTTGAATAAGAGATAAATCTGTGAATCGTTGTAATCACATTTTAATTGGGATATTATTGTAGCAAAAGAATTAAATGGAACGGAGAGAGAGAGAGAGATTCTCGCGCGAGCCTCTGCGGCTGCATTGTTCTTTATTGCTTGTAACTCGCTGAAGACGTGAGAGAATTTGCACATAGTGAAGAAGAGAAGCATGTACTCGTCGTGCTTCTTCTTCAATGGACGAAAGTTGATACAACGAGGTGTTCGTTGGAAGGTCCTGACGCTCGTTTGAAGGTTTCGACCGCGAAGAAAGAAACGCCTGTCTGACATGGACGTAAGCGTTTATTTTCGCGATAGCGTGTTATTACAAGAACTTGGTTCTTGTTGCACATATAACGCGAAAATCGTAATGACTGATTAAAATACTGTAGCCTGAATTTTTTATCGTTCGTCAAAACATTACAGGATTTTTCTGTTTCAAAACAGATATACTGATACTAGAAGAATCAATAAATTAAAAAAATTTACTATTATATTTTTTTATATATAAAATTCATGTTTTATCTATTTTATCTTATATTAATTGATATTTAATGGTTTTTTTATTATAACAGTTCTTATATAAATATTCAAGACGCTTAGATAAAAAAAATTGAAATCATTCTTTTAAGGATTTGCACGATTAAATATTAAAAGTTTCCCTCTTGTATGTTCTTAGTTTGATTTTACTTTATAATGAAATATCCTTGCAATGCTTTTCTGCTTGTGATGCAATACTCGGCAAGTTGTAATGCTAACGGCAATAGTATTCCGATTTCGCAGCTGTGCGATTAGGCGAGACGGATCATCCATTTCTACATGATTTCAGCATCGATCAACGTCTCGGATCGATATTCTCTCTAAGGCCAATTATCGGACATCGTGTGTGAACGACTTCATCAAATTAATAGCTCTCTATGTTAATTGTCCAAGAAGAATGCGTGGCCGTTAACTGTGAAAGCCAATTTAATAATTACGTAGATCGAATCAGTTTTCAGGTGGCGAAATCTTCGCCTGATCATCGCTCTCTTGCGATGTTTCGCAAGAGTATAAAACGTCTTCACGCGATGCATCTATCACCGATCAAACTTTCAATTGAATGTCCTGTGAGCTTGGCATGTAATGCATGCACGCTTTCCCCGCTAATTGCGATGTCTTTTTAATTTTGAAAAAAAATCTCAGCTCAACATTTCAACTTATTAATTATTAAAAAGAATATTGTAAATATTAATATGTATTTTAAAAATTACGCAGGATAATTATACAATATAAATTTCTGACATAGATAACAGGATGCTAACAATTTTCCAAACGAGTTTCACGAGCTTGTGATGCTCTTTTCTTAAAATTATTAGGGGGGAAAACCTTTTTCTAGTAAAAATAATGGTGTAGTCATTTTATTAAAAATTTGAGAAACAATAATCTTTTATTATGTTAATAAATAGTTATTATGCTTTACATTTTTTATATTTTTTGCGGAACAAAATCATCTCTTAATTAGGTTACTCAAATACTTACTTTAGATTATTACTCAAATGAAAGTTCTCGATGGCGTCATAAAGTTGTTTCACTTTTTTTAAGTGTATTATCCCGATGCCAGAAATAAGCTGCAGCATGGAACGTGAGCGCGGAGCACGAAGCGATTCCCATATGTAGGAAAGATCACGGCAGGCTCTTGGAACCTAACACTAAATTTAGCGCCCCGCCTGTTTTTATAAGATTTTTCAACCGGACGCTTTTAAGCCGTCTCGAGTTCGAGATGCACCTATTATAATCTTCCGATGCAACGCAAGAATGGATAAAACATTAACGCATTTATACTTTATGTACAATTTTTATTTTATTCCTAATTATTTAGTTTTAATCGTTAACAAACGAATTAATTATTTATCGCGCAAAAGATTTTTATATTCCTAATCAATAAATAACTATATAAGTAAAATTACTAAAATCTTTTGCGAATAATTAATTGATTGGATGTTGGGAATTAAAAAAAAAAGAATTTAGGAAAAAACTTTAAGTTGTAGCATTTCCTGTCTTTGTTTCGAAACGCTATCCCTTGCTTACTCTGGGAGTAAAATGCCAGCATTGCAGTTCAAAGGTCATCTCTATCGAACGACACTGCTTAGCTTCACGATAGCAGAAGTATTGTCTTACGCGATTAGTCGAGAAGTTGAGCGAACGCTAGTAGTAGTAGTAAAGGAACAATCTGCACATTGACTCTCTCTGATAATACCATAAAGAATACGAATTCGCATATCACGCAACAATAGATCACATGAATAAAAATAAGGGAAATAGGTATCTTTTTCCATAAAACAGAAACAGAATCGCGCGCTCAGATGTAAAAAAGCAGGAAGCACATATATTTCCTGGATATTCCGCGTGAACAATTCTATACGTTTGTAATTCCTTTGTAAATATGCGGTGCTGCTTTTATCGTGAGACATATCGCCAATCCGGTAATATAAACTTGTGCAACCAATTCGACGGTAAAGTAAAAAATAATTACAATGCAATTAGTTCATTTATTATTAATTTACTTATTAACCTAATTGATTAATCTGATATCTGATAATTAATATATAGAGCGAAGTATTATACTTTTCTTCAAATACAGCCATGATGAAACACCGCTTGTATTATTTCGCGTTGCTTAACAATAAAGTATGTGTTTTTCGAAGAAAAGATTACCGAAATCAAGAAATAACCGATATTAAGCGTTGAATTGAAATATCACGGTTATTTCTTTCGCGAGTATCGAATGGATATTTTTCGTGCGCGATGATAACTGAGGGACGATTATACCGACAGCACTAGCAATAAAGCAAAGAAGCAGTAGACATTAAGCAAGGAAAGAACGGAGAGGAAATAACGACAAAAATGACAAAGAAAATTGTTCCAAGAGAATATAGAGAAGATTTAACGGGATGGTCGAGGGCAATTATATTTCGCTTTCTCGGAAAGATGCCTTATGATAGTTATAACCCATGAGCAAACCGCGCTGATTTTATTATACATTTATCCAAGCACTCGATAAATTACTTAATAACGATTGGAGAGCCAAAGAGAAGGAGACAACGTGTAAAAGGAACCCCGCGAGAAAATTCTCGCAGAGGGAGACTCGTGGGAAAGCGAGTGAAAGCAGTTTTTCACCGCAGCCTCAACGTACCCTCGTCAATTGAGTGATGCTGTTGGAGATAACGAGCGCGCGAGTACACGACGAATAAACACTCGTCCGCAGCGTTGTTTCCCAAATAGAACCGCCATTAGCTGAAAGCGCATCAGCAATAGTATCCGTTTCCATAAGATACATGACAGCTGCTGTGAATAACGGTAAATAAAACGAGAATTCCCCCGAAAGTCCATTCGAAATATCTTCATTACAATCGAGAATGCTTCTCTACTCTCATTAGAAATCGTTTGAACGATCAGAAAAAAGAATTACTTCTAGGTGTTTATTTGTTCTCTAAAATAATCCCGTTCGTTTTCTGTTACGGGCCTGATTAAGACGCGGCCATGCTCATTTGTTTGTTATTAAACCCGGTTTACCGGGCGAGCCACTTTTTCTGCTCCACATAGAGGAATACCTCCGGAATACGCTCCGCCAATCAAATGCTATATCAATTTTGTAAAAAAATTCGTAATTCCGTGGCGAGCAAAATTGGGAAACGCTGCGAGCTCATAGCGCGTGAATGCGCTTCCACGTTCCGCGTTCTCCAGTGTCAATGCCGCGTGCACGAAAGTGGGACCTTGTCACGAACGCCGCGCGAAATGCGCCCACGAGACTTTCACTTGTTACCGGCGATGCCGAATAGGTGCGAATTAGCCAGCACCGTGTCTAATTAATACGCGGGGGAACCGGCTTAATGAACGCGCGCCGAAAACAGTCGCGTCACCGAACTGTAGCGCATTCGGAAGATTCATTCACCTTGTCGGCGCGATATCGTTGAATCTTTCACGCCCGAAGAGATTTCAACGAGCGAACGGTATTTTTTTTACAATTATTTTTATAGGTATTTAAAGAAATGTGAAGATATAATATCTCTCTGGAAGATACTTTCTCAGTGGAGGATATTTTATGCCGAGAAACGAAATATTCTGTCACACGCGGCTCAGCCTGGGATTCTCTTCTTCAACGTTTCTTTAGCAAGTCAATGCCAAACGCTCTGGCACGTAGCGGAACTTTGCCCCGTACACGTTCGCCGGACTACGGTCTCCGATTGCGGATTTTCTTCCAGAATGTCATGTGCGCCGCGCCGGCTCGCAGTGTGTTTGACAAATACGAGTGCACGTTCGCAAGCGTGCGTATTCTTACGCGTATTTACTTCCTTATCCCGCACGGACCACGCAGAGCAATTTACCGGCGCATCTACCTGTTGTGCATCGTCATTTCATATCAAATTACGATAATACGATAACGAATAGTCTGCGAAGTTCATGAGAAATTTAAGCTCGATACTATCGATTCTGTCTCTTGTGTAATATGTAATTGTCTTATTCTAAAAATTCTATAAATAAATATGAGTAAAATGACAATTACGCATTATCACAAATTGCTGTTCCTACAGATATAATAGATCTATGAACTTGACATCCCAAATACGAATTTTTTTACAAAATTGATATGGCATTTGATCGTTCACAATTTGTCTATATTTGTCCAGAAATAATCGTTTCTTTAGTTACTTCGCAAAAGAATGAAAAATAAAAGAGTCGAATGAAAATCAGAAGCAAATCTGACAAATAATTCAATAAATATATTTATTAATATTTTAAAAATGTAAACTGCATTGTACAAAGCATAAGATAATTGTCTGATGTGTTTGAAATAATTTTTAAAATGGAACTTTCTTATGTGCAACATGTGAGGAATTTCTGTGAAATGCTAAAATACACCAAGAATCTATCTAATGGCCTGATCCATTGCGTGTCTCTTTTGCTTTCACGTGTCTAGGCTTGAAACGGCCGCGGGAGCAAGTTCTCTACGATGCGCGACATCCTTTTGGCGGTTCATTGTCCCCCGTGACCGAAATCAAAGTTCCGATATCGCTTGCGATTTCGCACCGTAGACAGCACGATCGGAACGTCCGTGGTAAATGAACGAGAGAAAGAGGCATTGACCTCTTTGGCAGCTCGCGCTCGCACACGCGCGTAAACACGCACACACATGCCGCGAAGCGCGTGATGCACGGTCTCGCCTTGCGACGCCAAATTCCGGATAGAAAGCCGCGCAGATCGTCGAAATATTCTAGAAAGGCGTAAGAACTGGGCGTAATTCTCTTAATTTGCTTCTCCAGATGGAATAATCCTCCGGGACAGAACAATGGTAGGATGTAAAAATTTTTACTGGGATTTCTAAGATACTCGATGCAACGTTCCGTTTCGATGATCGTTTCGAAGTTTCTCGTTGATCGAGTAATTATGAATTATCTATTGATTAATCTAATCGGTGTGTAATCGAATCGAGACTCAACAGTACGTTACAAAATCTGTCATCGCGTTAGTTACGCGTATCGTGATGCAAGTCACTGTGAAAACTGTCCATTACATTATTACAATGTGACATTGCACGTCTTGCATATTGTAATATTTTTTCTCGTGAAAATTTACCGAAAGTCTTTCAGTTCTGCGTTGTATCGTGGTAGTGTTTCCTGGAAAAACGACACGTACTTTCCGGAATTATCGCTTCGGGTGTGCCATATCGCGATATAAATACGGTCATGAGGTAATATAAGTACACATCTAGTCGAGCTGCTATTGATACGGCGATGCACTAACAATCAAAAATGATAAGTGTAATCTTTAGTAATGTCTATGGAAAGTTAAGGAATGCTAAAAAGAATTTCTCTGGAATGTAAGCGTACTTTCAATCCGAAAGTGTATGGTATTGTGTGCTAACACTTCAGAAATTCAAATAGAAGTGCGTAATCGACGCGATATTTCTTACTGATCTTCTTCAAGCGTGTTGTTACACAAGAAATTGAAAACTTTAATTAAAAAAAGCATCTGAAAAATACAGTCTGAAATGATTTATCGTACATGTTACGTATTTTATGGTAATAAATAATATAAATGAATAAAATATTTATTTTATTTATATGTAACACAATTTAAAGATTGTTATTTTTAAATTATTATGATTCGTCATTCGTATCTGTAATCTTTATTTTAAAGTTCAAATTAAAGTATTGAATAGTATTTACACATTTTTGATTTTCATATTCATTTTAATATTACTTTTTTAAGAAATTATCCAACGGAGATTTTAATTACGTTTTGTTTGATATCAAAATTACATTCAAAAGATAAAAATAAAAAATTGCAATTATAATTTGTCACATTCTTGTGAATCATTTTTTGTGACTGCATCCGTCTCTAAAAAGTAACAACTTTTAAATAGTACTGTTCTCGCAGAGAAGGTGCGACTCGCGTGGGCGTTAATGGATGGAAGATGACAATACGAATACAAAGCGTTCCTGCAGAACGAATATTAACGATCTAAGTAGGCGTGCACGCGTCGGAGAAAAACCGAATAAAGACGAATTTACGAAGCGACGAAGATTTTGTTAATGTCACAATCGCAAATAATTCTGCATTCTGTAACTCGTGGCAGCGAGAGAATCAACGAGACCAAAAATGGTTGCGAAAAGATGTTGTATCGCGAATACGGGCAATTCGTTTTTGCTTGAGGGAATCCGATACTCTCCTCCACAACATTAACGACGTCCAGCTTCTTACAGCTTGTTAAGAGACGGTAACCTTTTCTGCTGAAACTTTCAAGGCGATTCAGGCACATATTCTGTTGATTGCTTGTATGTACATATATGCTCTTTCGCGGCATTTTGATCGCAACCATCTCAGATTTATTCATTTTCACAACATTTCTACAACATGAAATGGCACGTCGAAGAAATATGTTGAAAGTTTGAGAAATTTGAAAAAGAAATAATTTGTTGTCTTGAACAAATTGAAGTAAAGCAAACCAATTTATTCACAAATTCTTTTCCTCATCACGGAAGCAAAAATAATTGAAAGATTTTACGTTTCTCTTTTGTGTGAATCATTATCTAATAATTGACAAAAATTTATAAATGATTACAATTTCGTATGCGAATCATCTTTCTCTATAGAAAGAACGAGATTATTGAAACGGTCGGCTTGACCGACTCATTGATCAATAAAGAGATGTGTATATCAGAACAAGATTTCTACGGTTCCTTCTAAGGAAGGAAATCTACCTGGCAGTCCTTGTGCCACTTCGCGGTCGTATCAGTCGATTCGTCGGCAATAACACGGTGCTCAGTCACGCACAATTCATTTCCATCGACTATCGTCTGAATGATTCCTGAATAATCCGTTTTATTTAATATCTCGCTATATAACACGCGTATCATTTATATCGAACTTCTTCAAGAAAATTCATTACTCCTTCAATAAAATGCGGAACTAACGAACACTTGCTGTGGGACAACATATAGAAATTGTCAAGTCGTTTGCCACTTCGGACAGTATGCAACTAATTTCTATTGCGAAGACTCACTGGCCATCACAGAGGTTCATCGCTCCCGGAAGCACTATAGTTCTCGCGCGACACAACAGGTAGGTGATGTGCGAAATATAAGAAATACAAGTTTAGAAATAAATATTGTGCTAATTAATTGCAAGTTCGTTTCAAGGGATCAGAAATTACCTTATTAGTCATTCTATTTGAACGATAATTAAATGCAGTTGCGAGGAAAAAGAGAAAGTCTTCAAATTGCGTGTATCGGTCGTTGTAATAAAGCTTTGCATTAATTATGTCATGGATCGTTTCGCGGGATGAAAATCTAATACAAGAAATGGATTATAAAGAGAAAGAAAGAGAGAGAAGGAAACTGAATCAAAAGAGATAAGAAGTCATAGATACCATAGATATCAATTTACCCCGATAGATAAAATTATATGCTTTTTGATATCGTATCGTTCTGCTTAGGATTAAAAATAGGCAAATAAATGGATACTTTTCCCACGTTGAAACGAGAGAGGAAAGGATGACGCACGTCGACCTAAAACGCGTATGGAAATCGAAATACTCCGGAATAAAAATTGCGCGATGCTTTCCTGGCAGAAGGAAAGAAGAAAGTGCGCGCCGTTCGATGATCCTAGAAATCGTGATGCGATACACGCGTCCGATTTCTTTCAAGAAACTGAGAAAACGCAGGCCCACTTGACCGAAACCGGTTGACTGAGGAACGCACCCCTCGGGGGAAAAAATACTTGTATAAACAATATGTGAATTAAGCGTTATTCAAAAGAGGCCACTCATATACAAGACATTTTCGATGCATTCTTCTTTTTTCTTAAAGATAATATGTGACATTTTTGCGTCATTCGGTGCCTGTGTATTTTGTCCTTCTTTTTTTCCGTTATCGTAAAATGAATAACTATAAACTGCATACTTTATAAATTTTTTATTACAACATTGCACACCTTACTTATCTCGCGTTACATAAAATGTTTTTACATTAAACAGTTTCATTTCCGATTAGATATCCATAGATAAGTTGTTAAAATATAACTTTTATATGTACAACATAATAATTTTCATGCAGCATATTAAAGTAGCGGAATTTTAAATTTCATGCTACGATAAGGTTCGCCCCACTATTAGTCTCTACAGCTGAACGTAATAATGTACCGCGGATATAAAGAGAAAGGGAGGAAAAGAGCACGGCTATGCTAGAAACGGTATCGCAGGTCTAGGTTTTTTTTCTTCCAACGAACTCCTGTGACGTAGGTTGTCTCGAGTGGGACTTGATGATTTCGACGAACTTGTCACGTGTGTCGTAGACTCTTAGCAACGCTTCCGGGTGACTATAGGAACGAGGCGATTATGGGAATCTATGAGAGCCGCGAAACACACATACCTAATGTGTCTTTCTTTCTTTCTCCGTAGAATATCGGGGACACTGTCCGCTCTGCTCTCTTCTCTCTGCTCGCCTTCTACGAGCAATGGGAAATCTGGCACGCATCACACGAACGCTAATCCGACATAGCTCCGAGCACCTCGTTCGAGAATCGTCCATTAAAACTGGCCATTTCATTTGTGAACTTTAAGATGAAACCCTTCTTGTCCATCACATTTGCAAAATGTATTAATCTAATTCAACAAATATGATACTTTCACGATACTAAATCTACTGTTGTGTTAAATTAATATTTTATGACACGATCGCGATGTAGTGAATAATGATAAATCAATTTTTAATTTTTAAATCGATTCTTTCATACATTTTTTATTCTCTTACGAATTTTAACATCCTTGCTTCGATGTTTATTAAAACCTAATGAAATTCTCATACATTTCACATATGCAACCATCGTAATAAACTGTAAAGTAATAACAAATCTATGTATGCAAGGCAGAAACTTGTCAAAATAACACACTACCATATATAGTCTCTTGAACGCTTTTAATCGTTGTAAAGCATAATTATATGCTATATAAATATGCTAATTATATGCTGACGTAATAAAGTGATATCTACGAATTTAAGATACCACAACAAATCTTTAGGATAATTGATGACTTGAAAGTTATTTATAAATAGGTGTCCCCTTTTTATGCTTCCGAGTGAAGCAAAAAATATTATAAACTCTGTCGTAATCTAGACATGGTGAGAGCTAGAAATGATTAATTATGAAAACCTATAAAAAAATATATATAAGATGCCTGATGCGAATGGACCATCTTCAGAAATATTGTTGACTCTCATTTTGCTAAATAAAATTTAAAAAAAATAATACTTGTGAACACAGGCTCTAGTTCTTACGTTCGTGCAATCGAAGAAGTAACTGTTACATAAATCGGATTATGACAACTAAGAGATAGTCATCCATTTAGAAGATAGAATTTTTTATAAGGTGCAAGTGGGCGATGCGTGAGCTACATTGAAGAAACCGAGCCATGGACGGATCAGATTGCCTTCCAGACCAGATATCCTCTTGCTAAAAAAGACACTTTGCGATTTACAGAGTTTTACCTTATCTCTTATCGCAATCGGCATAAAACGATATCCCACTTTCGGGGAAGAGCGAAAAGAGCTAAGCAAGCGTTACGAATATAGAATTTATCGTTTTACGATCGCGGTGAAACGAACGCCGGGACGATAGAGGCGTGGAGGCGAGGTGGCGATGAGCGGAATCGCAAGGTTACGCGAGAGAAAGTCCACCTCGCGCATCACCCACACAATGCCGTTTCGCGCATTCCGATTCTCAAAGTGAAAGACCGAAGCCCCGACATTAAAAACGTCATACATATGGATAAAGCGCGCGCATATAGGCGCCGCGCGGATGCAATGATTGCGCACTCGCGCGGCCTCATCCAGCCCACATCTACACGCACGGTACGCACCGCAACTGCGAAAACGCGTGGAAAGCCGGTCTCGGTGCCGCGAGAAACCTGTACGTTCTTTGCGGCGAATAGCAAAGTCGGAAAGAAAGGCAAGAAATTCAGTGGCGAATTTAGAGCATCAGGGGTTCTTTGCGCAGACGAATGGTCAAAGCAAATAAATGATTATAAGCAAGGAATTAAGAACGAAATGCAAATGTGTTAACAAAATTTCGTAATAATAAAAACAAGAATCTTTCTTGATTTAAAATTAAAGATGAATTAATTCTGTTTTAACTACACTGAAAAAAATTCTGGTTAAAAATGGACAAGTCAGATAAATATTGTAGAATTGATCACATATTCTGGTTATATAAGTTATAAAGTATTGAGTTCCATTATAATAACCAGAATTTCTATAATAACAAACAATATTTGATCAATCCTACAAGATTTTCTGACTCGTCCGTTTTTAATCAAAATTTTTTTTCAGTGTAATAACGCATTTTCTGCATTATAATTCTAGTAAAACTAGAATTACTAGAGCCATACTGAAATTACATGAGTTATATATCGCATGTATGTTATAATTAAGTAATATCTACAGATAACTATTGCTCTCTATAATCTTATATTAAATCTATTTTATCACAGAACGATGAAGCACTCAAATCAGATTTTTCTAGCAAAATTTTTTTTCAACGTAAAAGCAGTATCATTTTACGACGATAAAATTGCCTCTTTATTAACGTAATGGAATGATATCGGTCGCAATGTGAAGAAATACACCCATTATTACGTGGCGTGAAATAGCTGACCTGACTTCGGTTTCGGAATGCCGCGGTAAAGGGTACCTATCTCTCGTGCCCTGATCGAATCTGAGAGCAGAAGGATCGAATACACACGGACGCCAGTCCCCAGTCTAGCTGTGGAGGAGGTGTGGTTACGATCGGAGCTGGTCGACCTCGTTTAGGACCGGTAAGAGCATAATACGAATACTCCGCGTGGTGTCGTGCCGCCTCGACAAAAAGGAGCGAGCGTAAAATCGATTCTGCAACCGTTCTGTCCGTGTGTACTGCAAACATCGGGTATGACATTTTTCGTTTTATCACTTCTTTACTCGAGTAATATATTCCGTTTGAGGGAGTAGATATACGCGGGGATATTCTCATTTCGCTTCTGAGACAAGCATTCATTGTCTCAGAGCACTACTAATTTACATTAAGAAATTCCTTCTCTTCGACAAGAGATTTTTTGACGGAGGAATGGGACTGCTGCCTTGCATGGTGCTCCAGGCCGTGCCCTTGAAATTCGAAAGCCACGAGGCCAGCTGTTTAAGTTGAAAGCTAACCAGAGATAAACCTAGCGCTCCGGAATTGCTGTTTTAAACAAAGGAGAAACGGGAAATATGTTTTACTTGAGAGAGAGAAACGGAATGTTAAAGCATAAAATCATACGTCGTCGTTTCTTGCACCGTTGAATTTATTTTGTCTTTTGTAAACATTTTGCATAGTTATTTTACGACTTGTAACATTACAATGAAGTTTACATGCTTAGATAATCTTTAAAAACGTGTTTCTTCAGTTTCTTTTTTTCAAGAAAGCGTTATTATTGTATTGAAAATCAGATTTTGAAATGCAAAGTGCCTCGGGAAGGTGCATATTCAAGAATAGAATAATTCCGGGTCATAAGCCGGAAACCGGTTTTAAGTTCGGCTCGAAGTATGAACTCCATCACCTACGGCGTTAACAAACGCACGATGAACTAGAATACGAATCCAAAATAGCATAAAAATTCGTCTTTATTACGCGTAACATTTATTTATTGGTATAAAGGAGGAAAGAGAACTTCACCGAAAATACCGAAAAGCGACGCTATTCGTTACAGACATCCTGTTCTCCATTTAGCTACGCCAGGAAGTATACAATACACGAGCGTCTCTTCTCATTTTTCACGCGATTATGTGAAACGTATGCACATTCACGTCTCTCGCTCGAAGCTAAACGAACCCAAATGAAAATACTCGGGCAGATGAAGAAGTTTCGGACCGCGAGTTGAATATAAGAAAAGGAAAAACCGCGTAGCCGTATCGAAATTGTCGATGTTCAAATGCATCTAATTCGATAAACGTAACTGTGCTAAAGTGCAGACATCAATTGTCGCCATTTAGTGTCTCTTACGCTACAGTAACATTATAAAGTAACTTTTAATATAATGTGGTATATTTTATATCACAGTTTAGTAAAAGTAATATAATATTTTAAAGAGGAATTTTGAGATATCACTCAGAAACTTTTGATGGTCATGATGATCTTGTAGTTTTATCAGACTAGAAAGTATCGAAATTGTTATCTCATTTATGAAGAATTGTATAATATAATACTGCACAATTGTAATATTATTTTATTCAGAATGGCAGCGAGTGCCTATAAAACGCAAATTGTTTCAAGCTACCATAAATCACGAACCCTAAGAATGAATTCAACACGATCGTCTCTATATCCACGTGATGCAGGCGGCACGCTAATAGCGTGAAAAAACGGTCGTTAATCATGCGACAACGGTTCCCAACGCAAAGTTTACTGTTAGACAGGGATTACTTGGTTTGGTATGGCGCAGCAGAGTGCAGTTCTTGCAGCTACAGCATATTCACTTAGAAGATTTGCAGTTTGCATAGCGTCAAGTGAAAATTGAATTACGTTTTTCATGAATTGCGATTTATGAGTCTTCTTTTTCATGATATAATTAACTTAATAATTTCAATAAAAACTATGGTTCTAAAAATTATTCAATCTCAAAAGGAGAAAGTATTTTTTTAAAAGCATACATGATAAAAATGTAAACTGTAAGATGAAAAGAATAACAGGACGCGTTGCTTTATGAGTGGAAAGTGAGCATTATGAACTACATTAAATCGTGATAATTTCACGCTCAATTACAATTTCTGCTATCTCTAATTTAAATTTACGATAGCTCTTTTAAAAGAGCTATTATTATTAATACCTGAATCGATTCAATTTGCTATATTTCCTAATAGAAAAATACAGAGATTTGTTTCTCGGAAATATTTTTCATATTTCCAAGACCTGAAACACGATAATCGTCCAATTGAGACAGTCTGCGGCCGAGCGACGACGTCTCATATGAAATGATGTAATCCGCGCTCTTAATGCGCCTCGAATGACTAGTATTAGCTACTTATTACCTCGCTCTTGACCCATTAAGTCTTTTGCCTCGCGAGTGCTCTCGAATGACGTACCCTGCGATCTCAGACGAACGGTCCACCTCCCTTCCCTCTCTTCCAGGTAACTCCACGTTCGTGCCCCGACAAAAATTCCCAGACGTCTTACGGTTGTTAGGGGCGAGTTTAATGCCCGCAATCAAGCGGCAGGTTAACAGTAATTATTGCAGTACGACGGAAAGAATGCGAGTCGCGCCATAGCGGAATCCGCACTTGGATATCTCTCACTTCTTCGCGATCTTCGCGGAAGTCCCTGCTGTTACTCTCGCCCGTTTCTTTGCGCCGGCATTTGTGGTGCGTGCCCGCGCGGGTTTGTGTGTCCGTGCGAAGACACGCACATCTAACGAGTGGCTGATAATCTCGCTCGTTTCTCCTACATGTGTTGGCATTATCGTCGTTACCGTGGGAAATAACGCGAGACAATCGTCGGCAATTATTTATTTATTTTCGCGACACACTAAGCACTTTTCTTCGCACGGGATGATTCACATGGTCTGCTTCGCCGTACGCGTTATCACTACATTGTCATTTCCGCGTCAAGGTAGACTAAACAAATAGTATCGCTTTTATTCGTCACTCTCGAGC
Organism: Tetramorium alpestre; assembly: GCA_021460005.1. NCBI lineage: Eukaryota > Metazoa > Arthropoda > Insecta > Hymenoptera > Formicidae > Tetramorium > Tetramorium alpestre. Next base: position 1,304,041 of record JAJVSH010000028.1, on the reverse strand, counting down.
ATTCGTCGATCGAGTACTCGGATTATTCATTGACGATTAATCATTATTCGTGGTAAAGTGTGGCTTATACGAATATTTCATATCTCGAAAGAAATCTGAATTTCCGCAGATTAATATCGATAAATTCTTAAAGTTTAAATTTCAGTTTTAATAAGTAATACTTATTTGCTTTTATTTTCAATTGATTTCTTTCATATCATAGACAATTTTGAGATCTGAAGCTATTTTGAACTGTAATTAAATTTCTTTCTCTAATTTGAAACAGATCATAAATTCTACAGGTTTTATCGCGCAAGTAATAAAGTCGCAAGTATTTTCTGCCTTCCAAGGAGCACTGTAGGGTTAAAGCCTTCGAGTGTTGCAATATGTAAAATTCATTGGCATTGAACCTCGCCTTGGTCTTCGTGTGCCATGCCCTGGCGCGCCACGCCACGCGTCATCTCAATGGAATGAGAAGTCCCGACAAGGTCTGCCTCTGTAACCGAAGAAGAAAGGAAGTTTATGGCGACCCAGACGATTCTGTATAAAAATATAAAGGGACTATAGCTTTTCGTAGAAAACGTTGTTATATACACATGGGATTAATTTAAAATAATCTCCAAGTAGTAACTGCCACACGACAATTATTATGTACAGTTATGGGATAACCGTTAATTTATAATAATTGCAAAGCGGAATTATCGTAAATTTACAGTTACTCGGGGCCGTCAAATGAAAGATTTGTGCATTCTGAGCTAACACGATTTGCGGTTTAGGGTAATGAGACAGACAGACAGACAGAGAGAGAAAAAAACATAAAGAGAGGCACTAATATTAATTATAATTAGAATACTATGCAAGAAAGACACTTAAATCTAACTATATTGTAACAGACCATTTTTACCATTTAATTATTTGCATAAAATATATATTACGTATTTAATTACTAATATTAATAACGGAACACATTTTACAAGCAACTATATTTATAAACTTAAGCTGACATGCATTAAGTTTATTCATTATAATGTAAAATCCTCGTACGTTAGTCTACCTAGACATTCTAAATCCTATTTAATCGAAATTTTTCATTTTATAATTTCTATTTTATTGCGTGAATTACATTCGCCTTGATGCTAATACACGAACTGTCATTCAATCTTTTTCTCTTTCTTTTTTTTTCTATTTTGGAAATGGTACGAACTGGCAAAAGATTCCTTCTTTATTTTCTTAAAGCGGTACTGAGCTGTGAAGCACGTTCTTGACGTTAATCCAAATTTTTACGTGACCGCGTCGCAGACTTTTCACGTGCACGAAAGGCGCGGACGGCAACGCGAGAAACGTAACGGATCAACGAGATCGGCAACGGTACTTCGTGCCTGGTCTGCGAGTACTCGTAAGTCCTGCATGTTAATGGGACATCACTGTAGACATCGTCATGCGACTCTTTTCATCCTCGATGATATCCTTCGTTCCGGTGTCGCGCACGCGATTTCCCTTACGATCAATATCTAAATAATGAGAGAGAGATACATATATATATTGTTTGCTAGTCTCATAATAGCGAATATTTGTCAATAGGAAGAGGACGATTCGAAAAGTCTCCGCAACATCGTTGTTTTCTGAGATGACTGCTTTGAATGGAAATATTAATAAATCGCTTCATTTAGCGTTATGCTAACTATACAAAATGTTTTATAGTCATCAAATTATAATAATACAATCTGTAGAAGCAACTTTTTCACGATACATTAATCGATACAACTGAAAGCGTACGGCTGTTCACGAAGCACAACTTTAAAATGAAGAAGGATCCGAAGAAATATTCGGAGTGTGAAGGCATGGCGTAAAACAAATTCCTTTGTTTTTATGCTGGGAAAACTGCTCAATTCTCGGTCGACCTGTCGTGAAAAGAAAAATTTGCAATGGCACAATATTCTTACGTATTACTTGCTAATGACGGGTACAGGCTAGGCCATCGCTGTTGCAAATAAAGCCGAGACCGGAAGTGAGGCAATTACTCAGCCGGTCGGGCAGCTCCAGTCAATTGTCCCGATTGTATTCCCGCGGTAGCCGCTGCCGACGTTGCGGACAGGAAAATGTACTCACTCGTTTCGTTTTCGTTTTTAATGACCAGCCAACGTAATCGCTCGTTGACAACTGCGTTTCGTCATTGAAACGAATTCTAGGGAACGGCTATCGATTGTCTCTGACGTAATGTAACGATCTTTTTGAGAGTTGCTCAATGTTTGGAAAATTTTGAGGAAAAGAGCTAAAAATTCCGGGCAAATTTACTTCACACGTAAGTGTATTTTCACCGAAAGAAATAACTTCTCGCGCGCTATCACGTCCGTTCGCCGCGCGTGCACAATGCACCGTTGGCCGTCGCACCGGCTGGAGAATCGAATCGATTACTATTTCATCTCTTTCCTTTTCAGGGTGATGATGTAACGGGACTTTCGCTGTCGCTGTCGCGGTGAGGCAACAATGTCCACACAATGCAATCGCTTCGTGCAAAACGCCTGGAAGAAGGAGCTCTGTTCGAATTGCTTCAAACCGAAGGAGGAGCATGCGCCGGCTGACGATATCTTGCGATTAAACGTCGAGAAGGCTTCCACGAATCTGAAGATTGATCATCTTCAGCTGCAGGTATTGACTTGTGCGATGTTTCATCGCACAGATGTCAATATATATTTATTTCGATGCCCCCCTCCCCTCATTTTTCAATTTTTCGTGTGAATAATTTTAATTAAAGTATTTATCTTACAAATGTTTATATACTTTGTATATACATTGATACTTATAATTATTACATTGTTTTTTTGTACAATTTAGATCATCTAAATCGTTCCATTTACATATAATTAAAATGTAATTAGCACGCGATAATTAATATTTTATAAGTTTTATCAAGAAATCGATACATAACATATAAAGTATTCGATTTTATACAAAGATAAATATTCTCTGCTATCGTTAGAGTTGTATTGAAAAACTTGTTTTTCAAGTTATTTCTATTTCGTATAACTACATCCAATTAACGGGACATAATCATTACCGATCAAGGCGATTAAAACGTTTCTGGCTTTACCGCATCGTAATGGAAACGCCTCCCCGTTCCGATTGAAATCAGACAATCGAATAACCTTGCAGAGTATCCTTCGTGGCAAAACGGTTTGTCGGAAGGATCAACGAAAAAAGAACGTCGGTTTCCCCGAGTCTCTCGCGGAGGTGATCGGCTACGGCGGCGATGACTTCTCCGACGGCGAGGAGGACAGGGACGGGTCCCAGATCGATTCCTCCGCGAAACCGGAGGACCTGGTGCCGGACAGCGAGGAGGAGCGCGCGCTCTTCGACCTGACCCGCGCGAACACGAACTTCAACACGGTCACCGCGAACCTGACGAACGTCGAGAGCAATGGTACGTCCGAAGCGGCCAAGTCGTCGACAGCGTCACCCGCCAAGTCCTTCGCCTCGTTGATGCTGGGTAAGATACAGCTAGACGCCGCTGGCAAGAAGACGACTCTGCTGGTGTCCGTGACGCCCTTCGGCGGAGACGAGTCCGTGCCCACCGCCAAGAGACCGATCGATCGTAAGATCAATACGATCAACTTGCAAGCCAGTCCATTCAGATTAAAGTCCGACGACGGCGGGTCGCCGGATAACGCTGCCAAAGTAAGTACAATGAAAACATTATGGAATAAATGTTGTCGCGAAGAATTTTTTCGTATTTAATCGTTTATTTAATTAGATACAAGTTGAATATCTTGCAAAACGTATCTTGATCTTGATCGCTAAAGCAAAATTGAATGTATTAAATGTTTAAGGCCGCAAAGAAACTCAATGGATCAGAGCGGAAGAAGCCCGAAGAGCAAGAACAAAAATCTCCCCCGGAACTAGGGAAGATCGTAGACATGCCATTGATTACTTCTTCTAGTATGATTTCTATCATGCGGAGGGAGACTGCCACGACGGAAACCGCCAGCACGGATGCGGTAAAAACGGCGGGAACGACGGCGCAGAAATACTCGCCCGTCTGTAAAGTCGATAAGAGGAACGTCACAAATTTTCCCCTTAACACGGCAAAGAAGACTGAAATCGAGACCTCGAGGATGCCTGCGCAATCCGCGCCGAGTAGCGACGTGGGAGAGAACGTAAAGAGGACAACGGCGAATAAAAGCGAGTGCGCGAGGGAACGAGACGAAGAGACAGTCGAGACGCCTCTGAAGAACGAGGAAACACCGGAGAGTGATCGATCGATGAATGTCGGCGACAAGGGTGTCAACGGCGTCGACAAGGAAGCTCCGCCGCAGGTGCGCGAGATCGACGGGGAGTGCGAGGGCGCGGAGCGGAAGAAATTCTGTTTCGACAGCAGCCGCGAGTTAGCGGGCGAACCGGACGGTAAAGCGGACGAGGAGGAAGTGACGGAACCGCCGGCGTTGCCCACGAGCCCGCCGCCGATCATAACCACGGAACCGAGGCCCTCCTTTCTACACGGTAGCGTTAATACTGACTCGAAGGCGAAGCCCGCTGTGCCGCAGAAACCGGTAACCTTTATCGCAAAGGCGAGCCCGAATGATGGTCCGTCAGCCGCAAAGAAAATTCCCAACGGCGATTACGTCTTACCACCTCCGTCGGTCCAAACTGTCATCGGTAGAACCGTTCAAAATTTAAGTGAGTTTCTCAATTCATTCGAAGCACAATTAAAAAAATGAGAAATATTATTTAGATCATTTATTATTTTAATAATTTAAATGTTTATTATATTTTATTCAATCGAAAATAGCGAAGATGCTTGAAAGATTGCTTCTAATTATTGTATTATGTTCTATCGATATTTTTTGAAGTTCAATTCTTCAAATAATTTGTCTTTGAAATTTGGATTTTAATATTTGAAAATGAAGGAATTTTATATATTAGATTTTATTTTATTGTTAGTTAAAATTAATTTGTATATAGAAAGCAAATTACAGCCGTATATCGCTACAACGAAAGTAATATTTATATCTTAATCGCATCTTTTATTCTTTGACTTTTTGAAAAAGTTCCCTTACGCAGTTTTAACATCATTACGATGCGTACTACTATCTCTTTCTAGGTACGCAGGATATGAGCTCTCGATGTTCAACGAAGAAGAACGTTACGAACGAGATTTTATCGGAGACCGATCAAGTCTCGCCAACCATTACGACTCAAAACACGGAATCTGAAGATCAGGCAAAAATTCCATCGAAATCCAGCTTTTCACCGTTGTTTACTTCAGTAGTCGCATCGCCAGTCTCGAGAATCTATCCGACGAGTAACGAAGAAGTGGACGAGAATATCATGCCAGACGAGGAGTTTCCGGAAATCACTCCGGTTTCTGTTTCCACGATGGAGCTCGTGCGTTCGCCGAACAAGAGAAGGATGGCTCCGCGACCGCCGGAGGCCATGGAGGATCTTCTGCCGGTCTCCTCCCTGTTCGCCAGGAATCCGGGGGCTAATCTGAAATCTGATTCCCCGGTCGTTCGCGAGAAGGAGAAGCGGGAGAGATCGTCCTCGTGCAGTCCGAAGTTCCGCAAGGCGGTCTGCGATCTACCGGATCCGACGAACGAGAGCGTCAAGCATTCGATCGAGTCCGTGCCCAGGAGAACGATATCTCTGTCGCAGGATAGCTTGACGACGGAGAAAGAAGTGCGGGAGGAAAAGAAGAGGGGTAGAAGCCGTAAAGGTTTCTCCTTGAAGAGATTCCTGAGAATGGGCACGAGAAAGGACATGGACATTATCACCGGCCAAACGTCGGGCGCGAGAATCGACGAGATACCGTCGACGCCGCAGCCGAAACCGCGATTAGAGATAATCCATCCGCTGGAGTTGGACGGCGCCGCGGTCGAGGTGGTGGGAAATGATAGAATCAGCGTCAGGATGGGCGACGACCAGACCGACTCCTGCGGTGTTAAGAGCGACGGCTCAAGGACAGCGCGGTTTCCTCCGTCCGTCGCGGGTAAGCATGAAAACATTGACATTTTTAATTATCAAGAGGCGCGTATATATGTATGTGCATAGCGTACAAACGCAACGCTATCACAGAGAGANGGAGAGAGAGAGAGAAAGAGACGCTATGCTATTGTTACAGCGAGGCCTGGGAAACCACCCCCGCCGCCGAGGAACCAATCTCTCGAGGATTGGTCGAGGCTGGATTCAGCGAGCAAACCGGTCAGACCGCCGCCACCTCGCGCGGAGATCAAATTAAGCGTCGCCTCTGCCAGGAACGACAAAACGTCGTCGAGAGCCACTTGGCGGCCGACCGCCGCGACGACCTCGGACTCGATTTACGCGAATCTGGGTAAGTTCAGGCCCATACAGTGTAACTGAGTTAATCGTCGCGATCATTCTCGATGTTAACAGCCATACTCACACGAATCCTCGCGCCAGTCGCTTTTTAAAAACGGGAGAGACGTCACTCCGCTTGCGTGGGTGCAGCGACCGAGCCACGTGATGATGCCTTAGCTCGCATCCTCGGGGAGGGTAGACGATTTTTACTTGACGAATCGCGTGCGTTTGAATCTTGCACATCGCGCAATTGGTCGCGGGTTGTACTCGGAATTTTGAAACCGAGTTATAATTTAGATGAGTTCAAACATTGATAATAAAAACGCGACATTTCTTTGATAAGCTAGAAGGCTTTTTAAATCCCGAAGAAGCTGAAATTATTCTTGGAAAGTCACAATATTCTGTGATACGTGTGTACACCGATAACAATATTTCGTAATGTTTACTGACAGCATTTATTCCTATTTCCTTTGGACGAGACTCGGTTGTCGAGCACCAGTATCGTTTCACGTAACATTAAGCAATACTAATTGAAGGCTTGTAGCTTTTTACTCTTGAGACACAATTGCTTTCGCAACGCAGGTTTCCGCGATAAGACAATATACAATATAAAGTTTGAGAATGGCTGGTTAAATAAAACGCTATTTGCGCTATCTGTACTCGTCGACAAAGTGCTTTCTTATAAGAGTGCAAAAGGCAAGAACTCTGTAATATCGAACATTTGTATCTGATGAATAAACGTATATTGTTAAAAAAAAAAGTGAGAGAGTCTTGTTCTTTCGATCGTTCTCAACTCTCTCGGTCATTCTCTCGTTCTTTTCTTCGTGCCGATTCACGTGCGCCGTACGTAATTCCCCCGATGTGCTGTGGCTTGTTCGTTGCACCTCCGCAAACCTCTTTGTCTCCTTTTCCCCTCATTAGCGCGAACAACGGCGACGTCCGTCGCGCCGACACAAGCGCGACTACTCAAGCGTAAACGGCGCGCATATCCGCGTTCACGTCTCTCTCCGTTTTCTTCCTCTTCTTCTTCTGTTTTTTTTTCTCTTTCCTCTTTCTGCGGTGGTTACGTAACGGTTCGTACCACGAGCAATGTTAGGAGGACTCCTCTAACCGACGCTGGGTGCAACTAACGCCGCACGCATTGCATGCGCTGTGATCGGCATCTCGTATGGAGTCTTGCAAGTTCAATTAGGAATTAAAAAAAAATTAGTAAAACATAATGTACGCTTGTAAAACTCTAGAATCCCCCCCTCCCCCTCCCCGCTCACAGATACTTACGTCAATTCCGATTTATAAATCCTAAGAAACTAAAATTACTCCTGGAATGTCACAATGTTCTGTGACACGTGTTAACACTGACAATGTTTTCACTTGTCGCGTGGCAGACGTTGCTCGAAAGCTTCGTCGACGGCAAAAAAAAATAACGTGGTCCACGTTAGCGCCAATGCTTGGACGCCAAATCAGATCGGAGAGTCGTTATCAGAGACCACCTGGACAAAGAAAACAATCCACGCACGTGACGATAGCGAGTATCGGACCACGTGCGTGGAACGATGGGTGAACTAACGTTTTCGTGATATCGCCAACGTCAAAACCTTGCGCGGCGTACTTCCTCCAGTACTGTAGTGCGTTAGGCGACCTAGCCGGCCCGCATAGCTAGCCCGTTCCGTTGACATGCCTTGTGTCTTGTGGTACTAACCCGTGGCGCTTGACGAATGGCGGATCGTGCCTGCAGCAGCGGAGGATGTTACAGGTGAGGTGCGCAGCGCCCTGGCACCCTCGAAACCCCAAAGAACTGCCAGCATGAGGGACCGGGCAGTCTCCCAACCCGTCCCGAAAAGGGCGTCGGCTGAAGATCAGCAGCATCGGGATTACGACGGGCTCGTCGCCGCACGACCCACTTCCGACTCGCCGGTAAGAAAAAGACTCTTCCTAAAATCCGGCAAACATTTGCGAATGCTATTGTTGGACTGCAACATGAAAACGTTGATACGAATAATATTCACATGTTACATTTAGTATTCTTTATATGCGTACAAACATTCCTAAATATTGGAGCAGGTAAACAGTGAAAGAAGATAATTGTAATTGTTATCATAATTTCCTACACGCCGTTTTTATTGTCAAGCTGCGAGAAAAGAAAACAAACGCTAAAGAGAAAATGATGAATGACATCTTTAGAGGAAAGCAAATCGAAATAAACTTTATCTTTAGAATTTATACACTGAGAAAAAAAATAATTTGTATATGAACTAAATTTGTATAATTGTTTAACACAAATGGTTGATTCAACAATTTTAGTTTTTAAGTTGCACTAAAAAAAGTATAGTTCATTCATATAATACTTTATGTCATTGTAATAACGTTTAATGAACGTATCGAACTAAATATTTTAGTTAGATGAAATATATTTTGCGTTTTTCAATAAATTCTTTTTCTCAGTGTATATGAAATCGATAATATATAACCAACGTCACATATTTATCAAAAATATATTTATCTTTTCTTTTCTAATTACAAAAAGATGTGACAAAATAAGTTGGAGTATAATAGAAAATACGAAATCGATAAATACAGAGTATAATAGAAAAATTGAGAAAATTTGAGAGGAAGGAAAAAAAATTTATACCTAGAAATATGCGAACACATAAATCGCGTTATATTTGCTATGTCGTTCAAAAACACTTTAATGTGAGCTTAACTTAGCAGTACAGCAATTACTTGCATTTCAACAGACATCCAACGACAGCCACGTATACGAATGCCTCTCGAGTTCGCCCGAGTGCGATTCGAATCTCGAGCTGCGGCACGGAAGTAGAGGCGGATTTCGCACCGCATGCAAACGAAAATCCGACAGCAGTGCGATAGTCGGTGAGTCGAAGGTTCATCATCAACCCTCGTTCGTGAGATCGGTCTCGTTGCCGTATTGCGGCAGCGAGACCGAGAGCGAGCTTTACGCGCCGTATGCTTTCTACACCGGCGACGAGGTATGCTATTGTATTTTCTCTTCCGTTTTTTGTTCCGATTAAATATATCTTGTTAACCGAATACGTAATGAATCCAGGGCGCCGAAGAGGATCAAGATTGGAAGAACACGGACGACGAGCCGAGAATGGGCCGCTTGAGGCAACGCCGGGGGCGCACCATCGTCCATCGAAGTCTCGAGGATAATTACGGCGCGGTGGTTGTGGCGAATCATGAAGCGCTCGCTCAATTTCTCGAACAAGTATGTTCCCTATCTATTATTTATTATACATCCTTTGTACGCGTACAAATATGTTTCTTATTAATCTCCTATTTACACGCTGAGATTCTCCATTGTAAGCGTACTACAGGACTTTCAAAGATAATTACTTTCCCTGAATGAAAGTTGCAAGGAATATTTCAAATTCCTTATTCATTTGTTACGCAAGCAATAAAATAATAAAATGTAATAATAATATATTTTTCTGACTGTGATGATTTTTCAGGAGAATCAAACTGTCCAGTTTCCATCAAGTCTGCGCGCCCTCAAGAATGCAAATCCACAGCTGAAGCATTTTAACATCGACGCTGTGTCGTCGGTTTCCATCGGTAGAAGGATATTTTGTCCGGCGACGTGGAATGATCAAAATGTCACTCTCTGCATAGCGTTCGATTTAGCTATGCCTATGCCACAAAAGGACTTCTATCTGATGCCCATAATAGAATTTGTAGATAAAATTCCAAAGGAGATAATCGAGAAGGTCCGGCCGTCCGAGAACGAAGATGTTGAAGGTAATACACGCCGCGGAATTCTCTGGCAAAAAAAAAACATTAAAAGATGTAAGGATATATCTAACAATAATTTTTCTCTGTTTTAGCAACCATTTCGGTTCTCCCGTGTCTGCATGTCACCACCATACAATCGTTCGGAGCGATGTCGAAGGACATGAACGGCGAGGGCGCGAGCAGAGAGGCGTCATTCGTCTTTCTTCAGCTGGTCAACGCTCTGAAGAGCCTTCAAGCGCGCGGGATCGAGGACGCCAGCAGATCCCTGAGCGACGTTATACTCTGCAGAGAGGACGTGTATTACCGGCTCTACCTCCTGCAAGGGTTAGCATTTTCTCGCGAGACAACTTGACTTGAGTATAATAATGTAATCGCGCAGACCACCGCGGTCCCGTTATTCAACGTTTAACTTCCGTTTTGCAGAAGGTTAAACATAGACCCCAGCGATGAGCCTGGCGAGGAACGGGTCTCTTTATGCGAGTGCGCTTTAATAGCACTGCAACAGTTGCATCTGACAGGCGAGCTACCTCTCATACAAGATTTACTGATACGCGAGAAAGCGGTCACACTCTCGCAGGTGAGAGCTCATTTATATGCGATTCTAATTCCGCGGAATGCACACGCAGAGTTCGTGAATCATTCCAATTTAACTGCAAATTTATTTTACTGTCTACACATTTTTTTTAATTATTAAATTCGCATATTTCTTTAAACAGAGCGCCACATAGATTATTGGTATTAAATGATAATGTCCAGTATTTTTTTTTACGTATTTACAATTGTTATAGCTTCTCTTTCTACTTATATTTTATTCAGTTGCCAGCAATCTGTATCCTTCAGATGAAATTAACGTTTAATTCCTCTGGCAATTAGGTAAAATCCGTGCTGGAATTCTCATTGTGGGGTCCGGCTGACGTGCCACTTGGAGGTCCACGGGAAAGAGAAGTGGCACTTCAGAGATGGCTCGACCTCGAGCGGGCGAACGTACTTCACGCTCTCATCAAGACAAAAACAGCTCTAACGGTTATAGACGAATATCAATTGTTATTCTTGGTACGAACCACTGCTAAAATTATGAGCGAGGCGTCGTTGCTCCTTGACGAGCAGCGTAAGCGCTTGGCGCAAAGATGTTAATATGTTTTCCATCGTACATAACGAGTTGTACAAAACTAAATATCCGGTGAGAGAAATTAATATTTATTAATAAGCGAAAAGAAAGATATTTGAACACAAAAATAATTTATACCTAATATTGTGCTACAATAACAGTTTTTCTTTTACAATTAATTTACGTTCCTCGTTTTATCGACGGATTTTTATAAACAAAAATGATGTAAGAACAATAGGATAATTAATTTATGCTAATGTGAGATTAAATCGTACGTTTGCTGGTGAGGAGTATCTATTTTTGTATATGCAGGATATATTGGTATACGTATAAATAATCTGGTATTGTACTTTATCGGCACTGAAGGAGTTCGTTTTCTCTGAAAATTCGAATAAGAAGAGCAATATCACTGTCTTTTATTACTTTTTAAACTTTAATATATTTGAATGAACTCTAATCGGTCTTAATTTTACATTTACATATTTTGAAATATTATGTATATTATTGATCAGCAAACTGATAATCAGCATGTGATTACAAGACTGCCCTATTGCAGCGACATCGATTGAATTGCTATTCAAATTTTTTTATGGTTTTTGTTTGTAACTGTCCTTTTTTCGAAATATATTTCTGACTAAATTTGTACACTTTGTTTGAATTTTGCTCTTTTTTTCTGAATGGTAACGAGTATCTTGGAAGATAAGGATTCACATTATTTTTTTCTGAATCTTTACTGTGATTTTGGCTTGCTTATTTCTTTTGTGCTCGCTCATTTTAATTTATCATGAACTATATTAAACTAATATTACTTTTTAATACGTTACATGCCATGTGGGCCATTTGTGGTCTACGACAAACTTTCCATTCTGACCATCGGCGATTTTCATTACTAAAGATTCTATAGTCGTCAAATACATTGTTATTAATTTATATATAATTATTGTATTTGATGCTTTTATAATGATGTCGACCACCGGTGGCGATACAGCGATGTGTTTCGTGAGGAACTACATTTGCTACTTGTTATTTGTTATTTATTAGTTGTTATTTGTTACTTATTACTTGTTATTTATTACTAATTATTTTTCAACAGTATGTTCTGCTGTGTGGGCCATTGATGGTGCATGTGGTCTAAACGGAAAGTCACGCAAACATGCCTTGGCACGGAACGAATTAATTGATTGCTTACTCGCCTTACTTTTTTCGTTCTTCCTCTTCCTTCATCGTAATTATTGATAAACGGTTTTAGACAATTAACATGTGCATGTCAATTTTCTCACTTTTAATGTATAATTGACATCATTATTCTTTTTTATAATTATGATTACTGTTACGAACCGATTCATAAAAAATTCATTTTTTTCTATCGTCTTCTAACACAGTTTCATCATAGAATAACACTTTGTCACTTACTTTAAATATTTCTTTATTTGCCTTTTTGTCATATTCTTGCTTGTATGTTTCATGTTGATATCTGATTTATCGCGCATAATTTCTCTTTTAATTCTTGTGTGAAATCATTATATATATAAATTAATTTTGACGATTTTATTAAGGCCATCGCTGCATCGGCAGAGTAGTCTGATGACTATATACATATATCATAACGGCATAAATCTTATTTAATGTAAAATATTATGTTACATGAACATTGCATAGGGTAACCATGCCAATCGGTTAAATAATTTATTTCTATTTTATACGCTTTTCGGATAGCAATACGATTGCCTATCCGAATATTAACTTTTGCATCAATTTTATGCGTCGATTATCGCTCTTGTCATCGCTCAAATCGTTTCTCAGATGAAAGGTATTACAAAAATTATCATATACTTGTTCTAAAGTGCTTGTGTAAAAAGACTTCTTCAGTGCCGGCAAGGCATAATACTTGGAACAGCTCAATATTAAATATCTTTATACGTAATGTAATATCTAATGATAAGATAAAGGTATTAGGAATGTGCCAATGCTCAATCGAAGTGTGATTTTGTGTGTACGGCGTGCGTTTTAGTGATTCGCTAATCCGGAAGTTTAGAGGCAGTTGTTTCACGGTAATCTTCAGCAATGTGCGATAGCTATTTATAAACATTTATAGACATTTTACACGCATATTTGTAGAAATAAATGCAATAATCACAAGGTGTCTGTAAATTTCCTATTTCGACAAATCTGCGATTGTAATAGTAAGCGCAATATGAACGCCATGCGTTCACTTAAGGAACAACTATGAGATATATTATTAATGACAAATCTATAATTCTAAAGAGAATTGGCTTTCAATATTTTTTTACAGACTATTATAAAATCAATAATCGGAGATATTCTGAGAATCGCTCAGATTCTTCCTAAATTAAGGTGATATGAAAAATATTAATTCTATTATTATTCTTTTATTTTTTTTAATAATTTCTTATTTATTATATTCGCGTTATGTTATCCTTTGGTCGTCGTCCTCGGGCACATCATCTAATTCCACGATTGTTCCATGATTGTTAGACACAACTTTTTCCTCATCGTTTACATGGATTTCTGGTACAATAACACTTTGCCCACTCGACGACGAGTCCCAAGAACGTCCGACCACGTTTATCGGCCTGCTTGTGAAAATCATTTATTGCATAATTTAACGCGATATAATTAATAATATAATATAATAAATTTAATATTTTTATGTTATTTTTATGGAAATATGTTAACTTTTTATTTGAAGCTTGTAACTGAAGTTTGTCACAAAATTTTGAACTTTCGCAATTATTATTATTATACCTTTTGCAAGAAGATTTATCGTTTAATATCACATGTCCGTCTTCTTCAGCTCGTTGCTCGTTATCGTAATTAGATAATATCTGCTTTTGATGCGAATCTTCTTCGGCGTCATTTGTTAATGATTTATTTTCCGTTGTATTGTTCTCAATCATTATCTGTGCGTCATCTGTTTGAGCTGTTTCGGAATTTTGAGACATTCTGACTTGTGGTAATGCCGGAAGAATCTTTTTCCACCTCGATAGTGGAGTCTCAGCCACGGTATTCCTCTTTTCTGCTATTTTGAACAGTTTGCGACGCTCTTCTGTACGCTCCTGTCGTAATTGCATCTGGAACGACGCATATAAGTATAAAATCAATAATAATTAATTTATAATTAAAAAAATAATAATAATTAAGTATAAAATATTAAACAGAGTGTACAACTTGATGAAGCTTTATGTACTGTATATTCCTTTACATGTCGTTACCTTTAGATCATTATTCGCTTCTCGCAAAGATCCAGTGAGAGATGCCATATAATAAATAATCAGTGTCATGAGAACAATTAGTGGTATCACTATACCAGGCGATGCAATGTATTCGAGACATCTAAGCAGAAATAAAATTTTCGATAGTTTATACTGTATATTTAAGCTGCATAATTATTTTAATTGTAATAATTAACAAAATTACCTAAATTCCAAATAAACTTACATATTGTAAAGATAGTTAAACACTACTATAAAAGGTAATAGAGACGTACCGACGAATCGTCTCCGGAAGAGGGTTTAACAAACTTTGCGTCGCCAAATAAATCTTCGGATAATCAGAGAATGGGCCACAATACTTCGAAGGCTTGACCCTGACTATTGCGTAACCGACCGGTAACACGCATAAAAATAGCATAGCCAATAACAACGCAAAGTAGAAATTATTAGATCTGTAATATATATCAAAACTGATTGTGACGAATAATTGTGTACAATGTAATAATTGTGTATAATGTAATAGAAAGATATATGAAACTTTAGGAACGATTCAAACACAGTGCGCTATATTTAATTATTTATAAAGGCGCACTTTAATTATTTATTTTGTTTGGTAAAAACTAGAAAAATATGATATGGTTTTCATAAATAATAGATTTTAACTTTAATAAATTTTAACTTTAACCTGGAAGCTCTGAAAACCACTTCGTGAGGTACGTTGCACGTCAGAACTGCCCAAGAACGTAAATACATCAGAATGCCAAGCTTGAAAAGATTCAGCACCGTTAAACCAGGACTGAAGAACATTCCCATCCATACCATGCCTTGATTGTGTACTAAATGGAGGATGTTCTCAGCTATCTTGAAGTCACCGTATTGTGGAAATTGCTTCTCCAGATCCCAACACCAGCAATTATTCATAAAACGCACGAAAACGGCGCGAAAGAAATCCATGCCGAGAATGGCTAATATGGTGAGTATCTAATAAACAGCCGTATTTAAAAAAGTATATAATAAATAATTTGTATTGATCTAACTTTTGGTAAAATTGGAGAGATTGATATTTGTAATCGACATTTAATATTGAAGGACACAATTGTAAAAATTGCATGCTTATATTTCTATATATAAGTTAATTAAATCTTAAAAATATTAAACACTCTTTTTTTGTTATACATTTAATTTTAAAGCTCCAATTTTTTGTCTCTATAAACATTTTATATTTACTATTTTTATGGTTCGTCGTTTTCAGATATTAATCCTTGATTAAATATTCACAGGAGAAAGAATAAAAAAAAATATGCATAGCTCTAGTTCGAAATACAGTCAAGAAATAAATATAAAATTTATATTGTAATATTTTCTTTAGTTTTTTTTTTGTATTTTACCAAATCCATGACAGTGAGCTTGGCGAGTTCTTGCCCGAACATAGTTTCCCAGCATGATCGACGCAACTCCAACGACGTGTCTGAAAATATAAATTCATCTACTGTATAAAAAAACTGGAAAACAATAAAATAAATAGATTTCATACAAATATTCTTACGTAAATCTTTCGGCCTACCATTGCAAACTTTTTCGAAGCATCTGTCCACATAATTGGTTTTTGAAATAGGAATCACCCGTTTATTTGATGAAGTAGAAAAATTACTTTCCGAAATGTATATTGTAATTGGTGTGACATCTGTTGTGATAGATGTAACGTTAAATTTTTCAACAGATAATGTTTGGCTGTCTGAAGATGATGGAGTAGTTATTGCTGTTTCGGTAGATGAATCTACAACGATATATGATATATTATTTGAAACTATCCAGTGTCATTTATTACTCTTATTAGTTAATTATTTAATAAGACAGATTAAAATAATTTTAGACTCATGGATATATTTTCAGTATTTAAGTATTTAAGAAAATTAGACACGTAAAGTACATAAGAAGTGCAATATACCTTCCGTTGTGTTTAACTCGAACATTGTCACTGTGATGTCGCTCTGAGACGAAGTAGGACTTGTATAGAAATTTTCGTCCGTTATCGAATCAGTCAAAAAATTGGCAGTTACTGTCGAGCTTGCGTCATAATGTATTTTGCTATCATCCACACTTCCAATATTTTGTTCTCTATAAAAAGACGTAGTGGAGGCCTCGTTGCCGCTCTCCGTATCTGAAGTTTCGTACCGGTAATTATCGTAATCTGTGTTATAATCGTTATAATCGTACGTATCATTGAAATCCTTATAGTTGTACAGGTAAGTATTAGGGTAGTAAGTTTCTTGCCTGATGGGTGACAATTCTGAATGGGAAAAAAGGAAATAAATAATTCAAGCAACTTCTTCTTATTATATGGTGATTTCTTAAAATTTGCAATGTATTCAAATACCACAGTATACTTATTCAGAATATTTTTGTTTAAACAATAGATCATACTTGGCTCCGATGTTTCTCTCTTAGTATAAGAGTGCGTAATATTATTCATTAAAACAAGACTTAAAGATGTCAACGTCGCAATTTGTTGCGTACGCGTCAGCTCGCATGGTATCCATTCATATACGCACTTTCTTTTCGATTTGGAATCCTATAAGCAACAACTATATTTCTAGAATATTATATAAGTTTTAAGTATTAAAATAATATTACGATAATATTATGAGAATATTATATAACATTTTTTTAATGTCATAGAAATATTCTTTTGATGTTATATGTCCGCTCCACATAATATCCTTAATGTATTGTTTTAATATCAGTTACTATGTACGTTATATTACACGAATTACGTACCATTTTGCTTATTTTACTAAATAGTGCGAATATTAGCGAGTAGAGATTCAACAGGTTTAAAACCATTATCCTGAAACGAAAGAATAGCCAATGTAGCTTGTACTTGATTTTATGATAAAGTACTCTGCCGTGATTAATAAGCAGCTCTTTACCGCGCTAGTTGTATTCGAAGTTGCTTCCTGGGATGATAGCTCTCGAGAAAGCCAAGGATCTCGAAGAGTATCGGAAAGAGGAATGAGATCAAAGACATTACAATCGTACTCGCGTTTTGCCGCCACCAGTTCTGTGACTCGATCTTCGTAGTAGTAGCGCTCAATCCAACCACTTTGAACACAGCGTATGCTGACAGTGCGAGTAATGACAGCACTGCCACGTTGACGAATATTCTCATCGAGATAATTCTCCTGCTGCGAAACATAATTGAATATATAATTGAGTTGTGGGATAATTCGATATGCGGTAAAGAGCTGAATTTCTTGGCTCAGTTTCTTTTCTAGAAAAACGTTAGGAAAATAATCTTTGCCTCAAGAATGATCAAACTTTCCGATCGCATTTTATTGCAAGATTGCGAAATAAAAAATTTAAGGAAAAAAATTGCATTTTATACGTTCGTCTAATATTAAAAGGCTCACTTTCTCTCATCCTTTTGTTTCTCCGCTTCCTCTAATAGAGCCTCCTTGAAGCTCAGCACGATGCTGGCCGTACGATTGTGAGCAGTTTCCGGATTACCGATCATGAAGTCCCATCCTGTGAAGAGTTTCCACGAGAAAACATATTCGTCTTCCTTTTCGGCCAATTTACTCAATCGCGAGTTCTCCGCCATTCTGAAACAAGGTATCCACGCTCACGTGCTTGCTTTCTATATCATGGAAGGTAATTCTATAATATGATTCCATTTGGAATACGCTCGCGACACATCTTCCTTCAGGAAATAATGTACAGTGTGCTCGTGCTAATTTCTCGCGCCAATTTCTTGTATTTAAAGACCTTGGAAGAATGCGATTGTTAATTCACAAGTTTCGTGAAAGAAGCTGTGCTGCGCGACACAGAAAGAGGTCCAGCCGGTACTTGCGCAGAATTGCGACGAAGCTGTACGTATACACGACCAGATTGGTGACAAAGTATGCCAGAGGTAATTTGTAATTGCTGTTTGTGTCCTGATTGGTGTACCATCCGTAGAAGAACGCGGAGTATTTTAGCACGCCCTCGAATTCCCACAAAGTTAACAGAGCCTTCGACTTGACTTGCTCTTCCTCCGTCATGTTCTTCCTCTCGCCGGCGAGACTCGCGTTTGCAGTCAATATCTGATAAAAAGTTAAGCATCTGTTTAATCTGTTAATACAGTGGTCGACAAACTGTTCGGAAGAGAAAAACTTTCAGCTCCGCTGACTAAAATTATCTTACTTCAGGTATCGCAACGAACGCCGTAAGGGTTGCCGCGATGACGAGGTTGATCCAGAAGAGCCAACGGAGAAAAATGAAGTAGGACGCGACGGCGGAGCCGAAATGGGACTCTATTTCCATGATCCGGACCTCCCAAGGTATGAGCCACGTTTGCAGATTGATCAACTCACGTCGGAAGTACTGCCATTTCTAAACGGACAAATGACAGTAATAATTGTCGCAATCTTTACCGCAATCTTTACGTCGACGTGTTGCTTGAACATTTTTACGACGGCACAACCGCTACCTTAGTTATGAAAAGCGAGACGCGTGCTATGACGTCTTTGGTGCTGCGGCTTTGAGCGAGTCTTTCCTGCAGAGCGCCTTCGTGTCGTCTGATATAAGCTTTAGCCTGCCGTACAAGCTTGATCTTGCGTCGGAGAGGCCAAGGCTGCTGCTTTATACCGCTCAGAACCTCTTTGTGCAGCTTGACATTCTCAAAGATCTGCTCCTGGTTACCGCTCTCGTCCATCGAAATTATCGTGCTATTAATTTTATTATTATCCAAGACATTATCAAAACTTGTGTTGTGATAGAATTCCGACAAGAAATTGTTAAAAAAAAAAATATTACAATGAAACTAATTATAAAAAAAAGAATCCATCTAGGATCATCATTTAGAATATATTTTTTTAATACAATTTTTTGAGAGCAGTTTTTTCATCGCTGATCTTTTTTTCATATTTATCTCTTCGAAAAAATACATTTTCAAGTTACAACAAGAAAATTTTTCAAGTTACAACAAGAATATTTCAGCTATTAATATAGAAAGTGCCATTTATCGTTATATATATTAATGATGAATGAGATTTTTTGTTCAAAAATATTTTTGTTATAATGCTTATTGCAGAATGCTACTCGCACCTTTCTTGCTACAATAATGTTAGCAGCATAAAAAGGATTATCAGTTCTTAGATGAAGAACTAGAGCGCAAATAAACTCCATGCAATCTGCGAGATCTAGCTATCATTACTTTAACTTTAATTATATAATTAACTTTATTATATAATTATTTTTATGATGAAATCGCACGTAAGGTAAATCTCACAAGCGCAATGGACTTGAATTCATTCTAGCTCTCCTGAAAACTGCGAATACTAACTCTCCCGAGCTCGTGGTGTAAACCGAGGATCGACGGCGCGCGACGCTGTCGACGTTGTCCCCGAACGGGGACGACGGACGTCGTTTTCGCCTACTCTGCCGTCGTGTCGAATTTCGTTGCTGCATGATTGCGCAAACTGACGCCGAGTAATCGTCCTCGCTGTCGTTCTCCTCACCGTCCGCGGTTGACTTCTCCATCGGGTTTCGCTTGGATGTCGCTTCTCGAATCGAAAATAGTCACAAGTTAACTTGAATGCGAAATAAATTTATCAAAATGATTTGACAGAAGTCTCTCCATTCTTAGTAGAATGTTGGTTGAAAGCTGCTGAAGTCGTTGCTTCGTTTCTTCGTTAAAAGAAAATTATCTTCACTAACCGGTGATAGAGACGCGCTGCGTGTCGTCGCGAAATTTCGCGTCTGTGCGTTCGCTTGGCGACCTGTGGTCCTCCTCCGCAGGATCCTCGTCCGGTTGGAACTCGACAATATCAAACGTAACTGACTGTCGACTGGCCGATGGTTGCGACTGCGACGGGGATGACGACGGACCCACCTACGAGCGGCGAAAGATACCAATTACTGTCTTCGAACAGCAATCATAGATCTCCCTGAGTCACGCGAGTAATGAAGAGCTCAGCGACCCGAGAGAGATTGCTGAAACTCATTTACATGAAAATCACTCCGTTTGCGAGCAAAATCGGGAACTTTCCTCATTAATTACGAGATAATAGAGATGCTGATAAACGACTCAGTCCAAATGTATTTGATCCGATTTTCGATAATTCGATCTTTACTTAGAAGATATGACACTTTTTTCCAAACCTTGAATTTTACACAATTCAAATTTAATGTGAGTCAAAGGTCTCCGTATTTATAGAGCAGAGAATTAAATTTGCCGAAACATTATCGAGCCTTAGTTTCATACCATGGATTCTATGCGATTTAGATCTCCCCTTTTTCTTTCTCGGTTTCTTTTTGACACGACGAGACTTGAAATCCCTTCGTTCACGTGTCTGCAAGTAATCCTTAATTTGAGGTCACACGCGATGCGCGACACACCCCGTGAGACATTTTATATTAATCAACAGGGATTATGTCTGCGATATCCATGCGTATTTGACAGAAATCGCAATTTTATAAGAGATGTTCGACATTAATGATTCCGATAACAGCTTCAAAGATGAGTTTTCCATTTCACGTAAACCAATAATTCATAATTTCTTTGATAATTAACAGGTTCTTCTTATTTAAAAAAAAAATACTTTTATATTTCTATAATCAATATTAAACTTCTTTTATCAGTAAAAGTTAAATGTAAATAAAAATCTCTTTCTAAAAATGTTTTTAAAAAATTTAGCAGTATCTCTCTTTCGAAAAGAAATCATCCATTCAAATCTAAATTTGTGTAAGTAGTACAGTGTTTGTACCTTCAATGTTGTTTCACAATTAATTGTTTATATCGAAAGAAATATTTGCTATTTGTAAAAGCGGCAAGAACCGAAAGAATGGCGGGTCACGTTAATAGCCATCGTCATGCATTCTTCGTTCTTTGTACGACTCCACCCTTCTGCTTCACAGGTAATCACTTTCCTCGAGCGTGGTGATTACTATCGTGTATACCGTGCTACACGCGATTCCACGAAAATCATTTCTATGCTGCGCATCGTCCGATGTAATTTTCGTTAATGCTCGCGAGCTTCGACGATCGATTTATTGTAAATTAGTTCTCGTTCTAATTTATGAAATTGTTCAAAAACAGTGTGAGAAAGAAAAAGAGAATAATAGGCGAGAAACCAGATGTGAGAAGTGAAAAAAAAATCAAGATGTTACCAAGAAGAAAAATCATCTCATTTTTATCCAATTTATTTCCAAACGTTACAATATCTTCGAGCAATAATTACATCCTGATCATTTTTATTGTAAATCCTTCATATATTCTATCCGCTTTTTACTTATATCTCTTTTAGATTTAGAAAGATTTAATAACGGCTTAAATATAAATCCGCGCAGTTTTAATAAAGTAAATCAGAAAAGAAAATGCACACTTGAAAATATATTATCCGTTTTCGATGATAGAAAAAATCAAAAGTACCAAAAGATAAGAGCGAGATTCTTAATGAAATAGAATACCTGCATAGTTGCCAATGTCCGAGGCGTGGCTCTAAATCCAGAAGAGCGTGACGGTTTGTCTAGTCTTAGAATACCCGGAATTCTCATCTGGTCCATCGACCGAGTTGAGTCACCTTGCATACCGTACGTCACAGATGATAATATTTCCGATATTAATTACATTTCTCGAGAGACATTAATTGTACATCTTGTTTCGCGGGTAAAATGAAAAAAGCATTGGAAAGTATTGTAAAACGTGATATCTCGGTAGAATGATGTAACAATTTTTTAGATCAAGTATAAAGAAAAGGAGAACTGAAACTGAGAAGCTATCGAGAAGCACCGAATTGGTATCACATTTAATCGATATAACGCACGCTGATTTATAACGCGCGACAAGATTATTAAAAGACAAAAGGCTGGACACTCGATTTAATATTCTTTGAAGATGATCTGATCCGTCACTTATGACGATCTCCCGACGTACTGTCTGCCCGAACATGAACAGCCATCGGCATATTCGCAATAACGAACGTTGTCGTGCCATTAACGTATGTATGCTAAAAGCCGCCCTAACACGCATTCCCTCTTTTTTTTATCGCATTAGCGAACGTTTTATCTGCTCGCACGCAAATTTGCGTTATTTTTCTCGAGAAATATTAGATCATATCACGAATGTAATTATTCGCTGTTAAGTCAAGGGCAAGGCCGGCGAAGAAGAAGGAAACAGTTAATAAAATAAAATTAATCATATTTGCGATTCGAGCTTCTCTATAGAGCATCAAATTAATTTAAAACTTTGCTCGAATAATGGCGAAACGTGCGAAACTGCGATGCGCAAGGACGGGAATAGGAAGTATATAATTACTGCAATTCTTTGTGATCACGCTTATCTTTATTTTTACATTACTTAAAAATATTTATTTTACATTACTTAAAAATATACTGAAAATAAACTCTCTTAAGACGATTGGTACTTTTGGCACAAGTTCGTCCGCTAAACGGCGACCTTTCTATACATGGGAGTACACTGTAAATGTCGCGATACGAATAAATGTATGAATTACGTATTACAATCCGTCTCTTCGGACACGCGAGACGTGCGTGAGGTATACATTCACTAATTTCGCCCGAACGCGACTACCGTTTCGATATCTTTACAAACATTCCACGGACGTTAAGACGCAAACGAAATGTACAATCTGCTGAAATCGCGATTCTCACGTTCGTCATAGGAACATCACTATACTACAATGATTTATTGACTCTTGAGAGACCCTGATCTAAAGCTCTAGTAAATCTTTGTAAAAGACATTCTCAAAATTCTTATTTCTTATTGGCAACAAATTTTCACAATTCGACAGTTTTCCTACGGTTTCCAGCTTTACATATCGAAAAATCATACATTAGAACATACCTTAGAAGTCTCTAAATACGACGTTTACGATGGGATACAAGTTTGAGCGATCGAGGAGAAAATGCAAACCCTGTCATCCGTTAAATCAAAGATTCTCAAGTCACGCGTAACTTCCCTCGTGTTGACTAATAGTTTGGACGTTGTGTTTTCTTTGTATTCTAACGAAATTGACGGTTTCGTTTATCAGAGCCGAATGCTACACAGATATTCGCATTATTGTGCTAAATAACGTCCCGTTATTTGGTCGTGTGGCGAGCCCAGGTCGATCGCTGCACTTCGCTCATCAGGTCGTTGCGCGAGGGTAATCGAGCGCTGGTCGTGCGGGAGGGCGGCGGACCTGAGGATCGCAGGATGGTCGGCAGACTTTTCGGACCCTGCAAATTATTCTTGTTGTCCTGGTGAACCATCGAACTATGCTTCGTACTAGCTTTCTTGATCATATTGTCCGTGCGTTTGCCTTGCGGTGGAGGGTCCAGAATTATCGGCGGTATCTCGGAAAAATCTTGCGGATTCGACCGTTCCTGCTTGCCCTTAACGTCGGTCAACGACGAATGAGCCACGTTCCTATCGTTGGTGCACGGCAGGGGCTTTATGAAAGCGTTGTCCGAATTATCTGTCCCGTAGTTCTCGTGCTTGTGAGCCATGACTGGCGACGAGGAGAAACTGTTCGGTTGAGAGATTCGCAGGGACGCGGAATTTGGGGACAGCTGGGCTGAATTCTGAAAAAGTTGCGAAGGAAACGCCTTTCAAAAATTAATGATGCAGGACTTTAATTTGTGGTCAAGTGTTACGCGGAGCTTTTTCCCTCCTCCAAATAGAGTATTGAGAATTTAAGATATTTAAAATGAAGATAATCATTTTACTCATTATATAAGATTCACCATTATGTAAGATAATCATTTTATTAATTATTCATTTTTCAAAAATACAAAAATTGTCATTTGTTTGTTTAGAATTTACTTGTGGCAAAATTAAACCGCGCCTACGTGTAAAATGAACCTTATGATGAAAGATTACTTACTGTTGGCCCGCTGCACGGAGGTAGAAGTAAACTTGGACCCATCGCATATGGCGACGGTGTATTGTAGGGTGATCTCTGAGGTTGAAACGGGCTTAGATTGTGTAGCCTTTCCAACAGCTGTGTTTGGAACTGCAACTGATCCGCGGTGTTATTACTCTGGATACCCATGGCGCCGAGGTTACCAGAATACAGCGATTCCGGTGGATACGTGCAGTACGGAAAGGTCGGTGGATCCAGTTCCCATGGCGAACCCTGGCCCCCGGTCCGTTGGCACTACCCAGAATACGCAGTTTGGGGAACAAGATCTTTGAGGCCCACGATATTCAAAAGATAAAAAATTATCCTTCGTCTTTTTCTATTTTATTACACGTTAGAGCTATTATATGCTTGTTCTCACATACATAAGATTCTTGATTATATTTCTTAATATCCAAAACAAGAAAGATATATCAATGCAAATCGTTTAAACTTGACATTTTTTGAATTATAATAAATTTTCAAAATTTTCAAAATGCTCTCCCACTAAAGCATGGAAGATCTAATTTATTATATGTATATGTATATGTATAGATGTGTTTTTTAAAATGTTTGAGCTTTAGATTTGATAAAGCATTGATGACATAATCAAGGATCGCTCTAATAGATTTATTACAATCTTGACTTTTAAAAATCTAGATATTTAAATAGATGCAAATTCAAATGCAATTTGAAATATGAATCTTTGAATTGGTATTGGGAAAGTTATCCGAAAGATTTGTACATCTAAAACTCTTCGCTCTGTGCATCTTTGTTCTCTTACCTCTTTCTATTCTGGGATATTTTATTAGATATTTTGGAACTGAGCCATCTTTCGATGTCTGACTATGATCATTTACACCGATAGATTTTAGTAATGAGTGATAATATTACCTAGCATTCGTTGGCAGCGTGTACTCCGAAATCCCGTGCGAAGACCTGTTAGACAACACCGTCACACTGGTGCTTAATTTGTTATTAGATTAGTAGTCGTATCTTAGCATGAAATTCATTTTCAACGCAATCAGATACCTCGATGCAAATGCACGTGTAAGTAATCAAGAGACAAGATATATATGCAACGCATTGCGTCGTATCTCGCAACGTACAAAACTTTATCGCCCCCCGATTATCTTTTATCGGTGTTAGTATAGATTTCGATCAGCGATCTTTCTGATTGTTGTTTTGTAATTTTTGCGCCGTGAGGGTCGAGGCACTAATGCTCGCGCAAAAAATGCAAATGGTCGAGGCTACGGCTGTTTTCGCCGTCGACGTCTTATCGGCACCAAACGAAAATGCCTAAAACATAGTGCGTGCAGTCCGCTAAGTTATCAGAACGTAAAAGGAACATTCCGAGGTACGTACACATTCGCCGGTATAAAGTGTAGGGAGAGGTGGGCGGAGGGGGTGCAAAACCAAAAGTGTGTACAAAACGTTTTATTATAAAGTTAAAAAAAGGAGAAATCGATACAAAAGGCGTTAACGGTATTAAAAGAGAGAAGAAAGAGAGAGAGAACGAAAAAAAAAAGGAAGTACAAAATGCATTCTGTTAAACGTTAATTGAGATGCAACGCCGTTTCGGTCAGTCGGTGCTTCGATTCCAAACTCCACCGGAGCACTCGTATCATGGAATTCGGTAGAGTGTTACCTGGCCGAGGCCCGACAGGTCGGAGACCGCCGCGTTTTGTTGCATGGACGCGGGCGTCGGGATTTGCGATTGCGAGGTGACGTGACCACCGGAAACACGCTCCTGTTCCCTCAGGTGGCCTACCAGCGCACTTATATGTTCTAGCAATTCCTTATTCTGCACTAGAAGTTGGTGCGTCCTCGCCTGAAACGAAAAATAATCGATCATAAGGTACAATTCTAATAGTCGGCACTTTTCTGCGTTATCAAAATTACGCTAATGATTATTAATTGTGAACGTTTCATCAAGCATTTCCTTCGCATTTTTATAATGGAAGTACGCGGATAATATCGATCGAAGAATACAGACAAAAGATAGAAAAAATAATAATCAAACGTATAAATCATTTTGTTTCTGCTGAATTAGGTTCGTCTCGACAACTTAAGACGCTTCGATAAATTAAGTTCGATTGTACGGCGATAAATCGCGTAGGCAAGTGTTGGCGAAATATTTATGTGTTCTGGTAATTGATTCACTTATTTATACCTGAGCTTCGACGCGCGCTGCCGTTTCCGCCGCCAGCTGATCTTGAAGAAGTCGCGCATGGGCAACGGCAGCTCTGGTTTGTTGACTCTGTTGCTCCAAACGTTCTCGCAGGAGCTGTATTTCGTGTTTCAGGGCTGTTAATTCGCCTCCCACCAATAAACCTCCGCACTCGGAGGTTACCGTGCCCTATAAAAGGAAAAAGGGGAAATAAATACATCGAAATCTGCAAATTATATGTATATTATTGCAAATAACCGAAAGATATCGAAAGATAAAAAGAAGATGCACTCAAACTACGTATCAGGCGTAAAAGTTGAAAGTGTGCAAATTGAATTGTCTCGGAATCCATAAGAAAGTAAGACGCACTGTTGTGAAATCGAGCGTAAAGAGACGTCTTAGAATTTACGAGTCGTACCAGAGCGGCAGAGCTTGAAAGGTGGTAAACAATACGCTACTGTAAAGCGAGAGCAAGATAACGAGCTATTTTATTTTAAGGCTTTGACTTCATCGTAGCTGCCAAAGCATTTCACAAAGTATCTTTCACTTGCGTAGTACAGATTCGGTTAATGACGATTGTATTTTAAAATAACACACGCCGATTCCGTTTCCATTTATATATTTATAATTATCTTACCGACGGCGACTGCCTGATTGGTGAGGTAGAGGTTGTCGTCGCCGGCCCATCGTGCGATCGTAGTAGACAGGTAACGGACGTTTGCTCGGGCACTGAATCTTCAGTATCCCCCAACAATGATATGTCTGAAATGCGAGAGAAGCGACCGGCGTTATAAATAGAGCTGGAGATAAAGGTAGAGAGATTGGATGGAAATTCTTACATAGCATAGTTTTTGTTAAAATTATATTTCCGTCGTGTGATGAATTAAAAAGAACAAAATACATGAAGGCTCGATTGCAAAACGCAGTATCATTGACATTCACCTTTATGCACCGGCGACGGAGAAGGCTGAGATTGCTCGTTAGGAATTTCATCTTGGTCCTCGTAAACATCACCGTAATTTTCGCCTTGATTCTCCCCGTCTTTCTCCCCTCGTTCCTCCGTAGTGTTGTTTATGCTTAACTTATGGCACACCTCGAAAGCTTGCCCAACCGTTCGGACTACCCTCATCGCTTGACTCTAATTAAATCAGATTTAGTCTTATTTTCTCGCAAGATCCAATTATCTCTGCTATTTCACGAGTACGCAGAACAACTTCTTATTAATACAAATATTGTAAAAAAAAAAACTACAAGATTTTAGAACAATGAATACGAAGACATATCAACGAGCTTCCTTTACGTCGGTCATTTCTCGACAGCTCCATCGATTAGAAAAATATTGTTTTCTTTATGCTCAACGTAGTCTCATTGAGTCACGATTGAACGGAGATTTTTTTTACCTCGAGCTCATCGAGATCCTCGTTTTCCTCCTCGAAAGGATTTTCGTCGAAGCTGAGGTCGATGCTATTCTGCGCGAGTATCAGCCTCGGCCGTGTCGACGGCTTGCGCATTTTCAGGCCGTTGAAGGTCTCCGGTTCCTTGAAGGAAAGCTTCTTGCGCGGCCTGGGTGTCGTCTCGAAGCCCAGAGGGCTGCTAGGGCCAGGACTCGCTGGCGTTGACGGCTCGGACGAGGCCATCGCCGCGCCTCTCAAGGAATTTCTGAGCATGGTTTACGATCGTCTCTCGCTTCCAATTGTTACACGTTCGCAGCCGCGGATGCTGTCATCCATCGCGCGATCTCTCTCTCATGAGCTACATTTTTTTTTATTTAGATAATTCGTCACCTCACGTGGCACAAAGGCGAATCGTTTACTCCGAGAGTTCCTTTGAACTTATTTCAGCCTGTCGAGGCCATAAAGAACGTAAACAAGGTATAAAACTTTATATACCAAGTGATCCAAGCGAGTTAATGCGCGCGAGAAATTAAACGTCAAGGATCCGTCTTCTCTATTTTTCAATCTGACATAAAAGTCTAGAGACACTCCTCCGTTCTTTGTTGTGACATTTTAATCCTCCGGCTAACGCGGCCGCCTGTAATTAACATTCCCTCGGAATAAAATTTGCTCGAAATTAAATGAAGAATAAAGTTTTATCATTCGTTCTCTCTCCCGACGGAGATTAATTCTCCTCAGATTGTTACTCCGAGATTATTTATACCTTGAGATTCTTCCACGAGATTGCTCATCCCTAAATCCGATATTTATCCTTAACGTTTCATTACATTAGCCGCAGGTCACGTTCTGCATAAACTAATAACTTTTCAGAGAACTCCGGCGATTCAGAGAAGCCGAGCTCCGCACTCGCGGGACGTGGAATCTTTCGAGCGTTTTCTCACTCGGGCGTCCTATCCTGTGTGTGGATATAATTGTGAAAACAGAATCTTTTCTTATAAAATAACACGGCGGTCCATTAGGCGCGCGGGGAACGTCAATATATATGCAAAACGCATGCATACTCGATCGGGAATTATATTAAGTAAACGTTTGCGGATGTCGAAAATGCATTATCCCTGACACCGACCGTCGCAGCGGTAACACAGCGGTAACATAACGGGGTTGCAACGATATTGACAATTCCTGGTAGACAATCGTAACCGCTGCCGCGAGATTTCCGTGTGTCCGCTTTCGCGGGCAAAAAACCCGCTCGTCTTCCTCCGCGTATTGATTTATTTATTTTACGAGTGTGCGAAGCCGCGATGTACCGCAAGTTCGAAGAAGCGCCGTTGGCGTGCATAATAACTATCCGCGCAGAAAATTTTCAATTATAAATAGTCGTCGTAGATTGAACCTGGCAAATTCCCCGCTAAACTGTGCGTAATTTGGAAACTGTCGTCTCTCCCCGCGAACAGTCGCGTATTGTCGCGCATTTGTCGATTCTTTCGTCGTGCCGGATTGCGCGACCGTTTGACTTTAATATAAAAAGTTTTATTCGAATTTTCATATTAAGACAAAAAAAAATCTATAGCAAATCTATTATAAAAGTTGAAAAGCGTAGTTTGATCATCGTTACGGATCATTATTACATATTTTTCATTTACATTTAGATGTTGAAATTTTAACATTTTAACAAAGTTTAAACAAATTTTAACAGATATTTAACATCAAAACATATTACAACAATGCATTTATAATATACCGCTTCACGATTAAAAAATTGAAGGATCAAATTTAAATGAATTCTTTAAGTTAAATAAAAGTAAATTTTGTTATATTTAACTATCATATATGTCGAAATTATTATTTTAACACAAAATATGTAAATTAACATTTAACTCTATTGTATTTTAGTTAAATTAACATATTCAGTAAGAACAATGGCGACTCAAAGAATAGTTAAAAGTGACTCAACTTAAATATAATTTGACATTACGAACTTAACAGTGTTCTTTTTTACCGCATCTCCACATAAAGATAAAAAAGTAATATCGAAGATTAAAGATGATGTACTTCCTAAATGTAAACTCATCTTACTCCCGATTCTTTGATCATTCTGAAGACGCTGCAGAAAATCAACGGAATAAGCATAGGCCAGTGATATATGAACTGAGAGATTCATTACGAGCACGTAAACACATTGACTGAGCGTTTTTATGCAGAAACTAATAGCCGGCAATTTTTCACGTAAGTCAAACAAAAGCTCCTTTATAACTTGACAAGATTTATAATATACAAAAAAAAACAAACCACGGCAAAGAATGAAGGATAAACGCACAATCACAAATCCTAATGAAAACTCAGAATTCAATTTTAAGCTCTAACAACTTTGCACGATGATTTAAACAGTATGCCTCTCTAAGTACGAGTGAACTCAATAAATTCGAGCATCAAGCTGATACTCGTCTCCGATCAGTAACGTGTCAAGCATAAACGCGCATTACGAAATTACTTTCCTGTAACGTTGCAACACGCATGCATGCACACACACCCCGAGTTTGCAGCTCCTCAGCCGCGGAAGGTATGAAAATAAACTCGTCGTACACGGGTTATCGCGTATCTCAACACGTATCTCACTGCCTGATCACCGTCGAAATCACCGGTGCACACTCCTGCCGACGGGCCCGACGCTCGTCTTATTACGCTGCGCCACCCTGCTGTCATGCTACCACGCGGCCTCGCGCCTCGATCGCGTCTCTCGTAATCAAACAGTCCTATTTCCACTCTTCGCACGCCACTCCGCGCTCATCTCTCAGATTTCGCGGCCCGATCACCGTTCAATCACCAGTGTTTAATCCTGGAGATCACACTTTCCACCTGGGGAGGGGGATCTCCCCGTCGGGGCTTCTTGCTCCACCGGATCCGTTTCGGATGTCGGATATCGGAGCACAGAAGAAAAGAGAAGGAGGAAGAAGGGAAGGAAAGAAAGAGAAAAGGAGGAAAAAAAAGAGGGAAGGCGACCGGCTGCACCCGCGGTTTGTGTTTAGTTGTAAGTCGCGAACGGGAACGCGTCGCGAGAGAGAGAGAAAGAGCCGAAGTTAACCGTGCGGCTTCCTACCGTGGTTTCTTGGCCGGCGGCGTGCTGCGGTGCTGCCGCGCGAGCACGTTGCCCGCCGTCGCGTCGGGGCTATACGCGCTCCGCTGGATTTTTCCTCCGGTTTATTTATAAGCGCATTAATATTCTCGCTTTCGGCCCGCTCAATGGCACACTACTTCGTCTGCCTCCCACTCTTTCTCTCTCTCTCTCTCTCTCTCTCTCTCTCTCTCTCTCTCTCTCTCTCTCTCACCCTGTACAATTCTTACGAGAGCCAAGCGCGACCCCTTCGCTTACGCCTTGTCCGAAATAATTGATCCACGTTTTTTTTTTAATTTCACCACGAGGGCGTTCGTGCCTCTTTCTTTACTCTCCCTTCTTCGGGTGAGGTGATGAAGCGGGCGGAGGCTATCACGTTGATTTATCGGCCCGCTGTTCTCTTAACTGGAGTAGTAAATGGAGTGAATAGCGGAGAGTAAATAGCCGGGAGAACTTACTTGAGGATTCTAGATTTAAATCGGTCATTTCTGATACACATACCGTCGCCGGCCGTGGGCGGTTTGCTCGCTATCCCGCGTTGAATCGAGATATAGACAAGCGATTATTCTCGGATGAACTGCATTGTAGAAGTTGCACGACGCGACTGCGTTCTACCGTTTCATTTCGGCGGCCGTGACCGTTTGAAAATTCAGTTTTACAATCGTCTAAGAGGAAGACGTCGGTTTTACAAATATTTGCTTAACATGATCTCGGGTCTATTTCCATCCGGTCGTACTACAATTTTTACCTCGTCGTCTTTCGTGACATCAAATATTAAGCGTCGCGACGGCTTTTTATCGGTTATAGTCCTCGGTTTTATTTTCTCTGATTGATCTATTTTCTGCATGTGCGACTTGTAATATCCGTGTCTTCTCAAAACGCGTATTAATAACTTGCCCAGCTACGCGCGCCTCGTCTATTCTCTTAATGAGTCCGTTTGTCCCTTTGTACCGCCAGCGAGATTGATGGAATTGACTCGACCGAAGAACACCGACTCACGACGCGCGGGCTTTGTGCTTCCGTTTCTGCGTCCAAAAGTAAATCAGAATACGGGGAGCGTGGAGAACGCGGAAAGCGACCGACGCCCGGCTCAAAATTCGCACACGGCGTACGCTATTTTACAGGCCATCCCGACGGAGCGGCACGTCATTTAACGGTCGACCGTTCGAGAACTCCTATATCCCCCTTGGCTGATAAATTATATATCGTCGCGTGTCGAGCGTCCGTCTGTGACAATTCGCTATTATCTTACGTAGCTCCGTGAAGTGCACGCCTCTGCGTATCGACCACCAAGTGAGTGTAACAAACTCGTCTGGAAATTCTACGACTCTACAGACGTAGTTGTAGTATGTATGTATGTACGTAGAATCGTTACGTTACATTTTCTCGAGCGAGTTCTCGAGTGAGCCGTTGAAGTTGGCGAAGTTCAAAGTGGAGCCGCGCCATTAGCGCGAAACGGTGAATCCCAAGAGGAAATGGCCAAAAGAGGAAATAGCTCCGAAAGTAAACGACCTCGCACGTCGGCCCGATTTCTTGTCTCGCGGAAAAGATAAGGTAAAGAAAGAAAAAACGAAAATCCATTAAGAAGAGCAAGCACATAGTCGGGAGTTCTCATGAAGTTGACGTGAACGGCAGCAAATAGAGCGACCAAGCAGCGGGGAATGAGAAAAAGCTTTTTAGAACTTTTGCCCGATATCACAAGTTCAAAACTTCGGCCGACGCGGATATTTCTGCGGCATCCTAGATATATCGTCTCCTATGGTCGCCGGTTATTTCTGGATTCACCCAGATTTTCAAAGCGACCGGAATCCCCAAATAATCAACAAAGGAGTAAAACGAAAATGTCTAAGTTCACAGATATCTGTACCGATATACATACGAGAATGCGAGCACGCGCGTGTATGTGTGTGTGTGTGTGTGTGTGTGTGTGTATGTGTGTGTGTATGTGCACAGACAACGAGTATGTTGAATAAAAAAGAATCTTCATTTTCCTTCAACGATGAGAATTCGTGCTGCCGAGATCTTTCTTCCTCAAAGCGACTTTTTGTACTCGTTAAACTCGTACTCGTATACTGTTAAACTCGTCAGATTAGTGTCAAATTATATTCAATTATATTCAATTTGAGTCATTTTTAACTATTCCATAGATCGCCACCGCTCCTACTGAATATTTCAATAATTTTGACTAAAAGGAAAATAAAATTTTGACTAACATGAAAGTTAAATTAAATAAAATTAGTGACATATTGAGTAAGGCTTACTCGATATGTCGCTAATTTTATTTCATTGTTTTAATCAAATTAACTGAATATTGAGTAGGAGCAATGGCAACTCATAGTAGTTTACAGTGTACGCTGTAAAAAATTTATGTAAAATTACATGTAATTTTGAGACCCACTATAATAGGAGTAAATTTTTGCGTGTTTTTCTAATTTTGCAGTACATAAATAAAAATAATTTTTTAATTTGTAAATTTTTTTGCACGATTTTTTGTATGCACAAAGAAAAACAAATTAGAAAATTTTTGCAAAATTTATATGTAGAGTTATAAACATGCAAAAATTTACAATTTTTAGTTGTAAATTTACAATTTAAAGTGGCTCAAAATTACCATTATAATAAGTATAATTTTACTTAAATTTTTTACAGT
>JAJVSH010000028.1:1232177-1270437 GCA_021460005.1 Tetramorium alpestre | reverse complement strand
GAACCCCTCTTGCCCTCTTGCGGAGAGTGGGTTTCCGGATCTGAGGAGCCGCGGCGGACGCCGGTCACCAGCCCGCCGATGTCGCGGAAGATCGCGCCGGCCTCTATATCGGACTATTTTAATAACTCGGTGCCAAACGGCACCGAGCCGACACTGCAAATACGCGACAAAACGACACGTACCTCCCTCACCTCCTCCCGTTACGACGCGTTTCTCCCCGTCGCGGTTTCCACCGGACCATCCCTCTGCCCACGCGAAAAGGCGAAAATACACTCTCACTTCGACAGGGATGCGGCGTCGCACTCGCCTCCTCCGCGCGTCCCACCGCGACGGGGAAATGATCGGCGAAGGGGGAAACGGCGGGATGCCGCCCGAGGAGCCACCCGCGTTTATTTATAGATTTACAATAACGTAAGTTGATGAAGCGCCAGGCAACGGACGACGCGGATTGCGTGGATTGTCGCGTATGTATGTATGTATGCGCACGTGCGCGGCGCGTAAATCTTGCGCCGGCTGTTGCACAGCGAAACGGATCCGCGGAAATAGAAGAAAAATGGATTGTCCAGCCGAGACCCGACCGAGTTTCGCCCGGTTGCGCATGTATTCGCCAGCCTTTCTTTTTAATACAGCTGTAGCTGAGCACAGGAAAGTAAATCCTAACAAACAAGCGTGTCGACTACATATTGACTTCGTCCGTATGTTTCTTTCCTGATGTAGCACGAGATCATGTCCGACACAGGAAGCTCGATGGTATGTATATTAAATTACTGTTGAACGGATAAAAAATTGGGACTCACCTTTTTGCTAGATTTGAAGACGTTACATTTGAAAGTATTGCTGCTCCCGTCACGAGCAATGTAACTAAATATTTTTAAATCGTGGCTGTCGTGCGAGACGTAGAATATCCTGAAAAAGAGAGAAAGAAACGTACAATTCGGTTTCCATTTTATTCCAATATTGATTCGTGGCATCTCAATATTGCGCTCAATATCGTTTCCCGAGATTTCTCGTACAATACATTATAATGTCTTTACAATGGTAAGATCGTCGTTTTGGAATATTTTTCGTATTCATTTATTGAGATTTCGATATTATCTAAATTGCAAAAAGGCCTAATAAACATATAATACATCAACTCGAGAAAAAAGAATGTTAAGATGAGCGAGCGAACGCAACGCGAATCTTACCTGTAAATCGGATGATGCATCAGGTATATTTTATTCTCATCCATCCACTGCTGCTGCTTCTTCTGCAAAAAAATCAGGAGCGGCGAGTCGATTACTTGGGGAATATTGTTAGCTAATATTGGCTGTTACCGCTATCTGTTGCCGTATGTATAGCATACGAGAGAGAATATACAGCGCCTGTGTGTATCAGTGCGAGTACAACGTGGCGCTTGTCCAAAATCATTTCTCGTTATAAATTGCAACTGTTACGAAATGCGCGTCATCGAGTGTACGCGATTTTCGCCCCTGCTTTCCCGCTTCCTTAATATTTGCGAATGACGTCGATCTTTTTTTACGCACATCGGACGTCATGGAGATCTTAACATGCAGAGTCGCCAGGAGGAATTTTTCCACGCGAGAATTGAGCCGATGTGGCGAACGGATGACGGAATCGTGTGTGGAAGATATATTTATCGCCGCAGAAAACAGAAATCAATTGAATCAGAATCGGATCTTGCGAGAAAGAACAATAGAGAAACGTGAGCTTTTAGCAAACACCGAGGGTCGTGCTTTTAAGAATTTTAATCGAGTATTTAAATCGTCTGAATCTGTGCCACTGCGTTCTACGTATTCCCTTTTCTCCGTTTCGTCTTTAAACTGCGTGAGATGTAGAGTCTAGCAGATTCATTTCACTCGCTTGTAAATGTACGAGAATTAGCTTATCCGGCTTAGATAGGGGTTAACTAGATGATTTGAGATGAAAACAACGCGCTCAACTGACTATGCAGCGTTTAACAAGGATTATCTTCTTTTTACAAGGATTACCTTCTTTTTCCGTAGGGTCACTTTCAGCCCATCCACCGAGACTTCCAGCGTCACTTTCTTTTTCTTGATCCCTTTGGCTTTAAACTCGTACTGCGAATCAAACGTGTTTCGGATTAGAGGAAGCGATCTGCGGTCACGAAGACAGAGCTGTACCGCGCTGCCTCACTAAACTGGGTTAATTAGCTATTACGCATACTCACGCGGATTCTTCGCATCGCCGCCACGATCTCCACTCGGCTAGTCGGTCGCGGAACCTCCATAGAGCCGATGAACTGAAAACGGAAGAAATGTAACAGTTTGCTCAGATAACAATTGGCTAACAGTTCGCTGGGTGAAGGGTAAGGTAAAATATGACGTGTTTTTCTTTCGAAAAACAGTATTTATTGTATATTAATAGAATAATCGTGAGCAGAACTTTATGCAGCATTGATCGCTGATCGAGATCTATTGGTGCCCTGAAATGCGAATTTTTACAAAATGGATATGACATTTAATTGTCTATCATTTGTCCACCTTGCAAAGTAATATTTAAAATGCTGACGAAATTTTCTGTTTCTTTTTTTAAGTTAAACAAAAATCAATTTATGGAAAAATGTTGGACAATCAAATGCTATATCAATTTTGTAAAAATTCGCAAGTTGTGGAGTCAATTTTATAAATCTCATAGATTCTGATTCACATTTCTTCTAAAAAAATTAAGATTAATTTGTTCAAGTATCCAAAGATCTATTGATATGTTACAATCTCTCAAGATATATCCTTCTGCAGCAAATTAAAGGAGACAATAACGAAATGTATGAAAAATTTGATTAGCGCGAGACACGATTTTTCGTTTTTCGTCCCGGTGGGACAAATGTCACAAAGTTTACAAATGAGACTTCTACGCCATGTAGAACGTAGATCGCCCCATTCGCATTTGCAAACGGACTACATATAGTTACGCTGCCATAATCATACCGCGGGTGGAGCACTACGGTCCGACGATCTGTATTTAGAATTCCCCCATTGAAAGCGATGGTCTTAGCCACGTGTTCGGGTGATTCGACGCACACGTGGTGTTCTCTCACGCGCACGCTTGCGACAGGAAGAGTACGGTCTCTTTGTAAATTTGCGATCGATAGCTGCGCGGCGATAACCGAGAACGTGAATTGAAGAGGAGAACTGTTCGCGTAACTAAAACATTTCCCGTCTTTCGCCTTGACTCGCGTCTCTCAACATTGATCCTCATCGTGGGGAAAACCTCCGCTTGAATTGACGTACGATATATCCCACGTGTCGCGAGATTGAAATAAATTTCGTTATCGGGCCGCGCTACCCGCGTTACAATTCCGAAAGGAATACTAGCGAGTTACTTCGTACGTAAATGTAATATTAATAGCAAAGTTTCCGTTCTCTCTTTCTGCGGAGTATATCGATTTGTATTTATAGCTTAAGCGCTAAAATCTGATTCTAGAATAGCATTGTATGCACGATTCTTATGCGAGTTATATTACATTTCAGGTCAATTTTTGGTACTAAATATAAAATACAAATATACAAATGCAAATGTAGTTCTTCAATTCATTTGTCATTTTAGGATCGGCTTAACATTGTTGAACTCGTAGTGTCAAATTATACTCAATTTGAGTCATTTTTAACTATTCCATAGGTCGCCACTTCTACTCAATATTTCATTAATTTTTACTAAAAGGAAGGTAAAAGTTTGATCAACATGGAAGTTAAATTAAATAAATTAACAAGGCTTACTCAATATGTCGCTAATTTTATCTCAATGTTTTAGTCAAATTAACCGAATATTGAATAGGAGCAGTGGCAACTCATAGACAATTATCTATGAATCAGACAGCTTTTTTTACGAATATCAATATCAAGATTATAGTTTTCTTGGGAAACACTGTTTAGGAAAGAAAGAGGATAAAAATCCTTGATGATCGCTCAAACGATTCGCAGAATGCTCTTCCTGAAAATTTCATTCTCAGGATATTTCTCCGGATCGCTAAATAAATGAAATATCGCGCAAAGTTCTATGAACTGAGGAAGAGGTTTAAGAAACGCTCGTTCAGAGCCCCCACTTCGGAGATGGTCTCTCGGACCTCCTACGTAAGCGCGAACGTCAACGACGCGGTATAAATCAAAGGTCGGAAATTCGGCGCGGCGCGCGGGATTTACGAGCGCGCGAGCACACGCGGGGCGCGCACACAAAAGCTTTAACCTTTCTCAGGAGAAGTGCCACCGAAATAAACACGTGCACGATACGATGACGTCACGGGCAGCGCGAAAGCGGCGCGGACGGCGTCGTCGTCCAGAAATAAGCCACCGCGATATCGCGCGGGCTGTCGTCGTCGCAATTGTTGCACCATCGGCGACTACGGCGGCGATAAAAATATTGTTATTCCGGAGAAAGAGAGAGAGAGAGAGAGAGAGAGCGCGCCCGCGATCGGCCAGTTTCCCGGAATCGATTTCGTTCGAGAGAAACCAGGAAACGGCCGGCGCGCGGTATTGTCCTTTCTGACGTTAACCCGTTCACCACCGTCGGAGACTGCAGTTTGCAGTCAACCTCGCGATTTCAGTCCCGTTGCAGGAGGATCTCGCCGCGAGGTCTTTATTGCCCATTGTGAGAAACAATGCCAGAAAACGATAAGAAAATAAGATACCGGCCGCACATTTCTCCCGTCGTTTCTCTTTTTTTTTCTCTCCCTCGTCGTGCAGTTTCTTTTTTTCGAATTCGCTCGAAAACATCGGCGCGTTTCATCTCGCGTCATTATCCGAAGGTGTTCCCGACACCTTCGACAAGGTGAATTTGCCTCCCGCCCGCCTTCCCCCGCCGTCATTACGCCGATAATACCGCGATACTTCGCTGAAACGGGACTAAGAAGGCGCGAAAATACCTTTTTCAGCGCAATCGTGTCAAAGCAGATGCTTTCGTTCCCATCGCGCGGCGGTCAGAGGAACGAAGCGTGGTTTATAGTCGACATACATTTTCCTCTGACGTGAGACGCTATCGACCGTTAGCGTTGCTATTTTCTGAAAGCGTGCACTCTCGCGCTCTCGGCGCAAAGCGCACGGGGGAAACTTTTGCAATTAAGACATCCTCCTTAATCGGAGCGATTCGATAGTATCACGCCCAGGTAAAACAAGAAATCACAAAGACGTCAAAATTACTCCAAAATGTCATTATTATATCATTATATCGCTGCTTTAGCGTTATTTTGATGTCAATATGATGTCGTTATAATTTTTGTTCTACCTGGGCGTCAACGGGAAGATTTTTGAACGGGCACGACTGCTCGAGATTTCGCACAAATTCGAACGAGACATCGGCAATGGCCTGGCAATAAAACGTTTAACGACCCCTTCCCAGCTTAATGTTTCTTAAACATTTTTAATGTCTTTGAGAAGTTGTATTTTCGGCGCAAACTCACGATCGGAAATACAGAAGAGGAAACGCGAAGATGGCAGGCCTGCATGCAAGGTGCAGGCACGGAGTCGGGAGACGAGCTCGGTGAGGATTGAGAAAAACGAATAGAAGCCGGAGGTAGCGCGTATAGGACCGAAGTGGATAAGAAATCACCCCAGATTACCTTGGCGTGGAACACGATTCCGCGGTGGAACGCCTCCTCGCTGTGCAGCGGTATTCGCGTGTCGTACTCGTCATTATGTACGAGGTTGTACTGCTTCTTAGAGGGCATGCTGAGCCCAGCTGCATTCGACTACGCTCGTCCAGCCTGGCTGCAATTATTATAAACGGTCCATTAGCATTCTCATGCATGTATAAATGTTGTCGTAACGGGCGCTCATCTCTAACAAATAAGATAGTTGTCGAATTTCCAAGGGACTTTGTACGTCAAAACTCAAGTCACATAAAAAACGCACGAGATCGACTAGTAAAATTAAATTGGGACATCATAAGGCTCGATGACGTTTGCACGATTTTTCGCGGCGTTACAGAATGTCCGAGTCATCGCCTTTAATCTACGGAACAGCGCGGTTCCCATCAGAATCAGTGAAATCTGTCCTTCCCTTCAGTCCGGTATTTTGGAGTAACGAGTTATTATTTAAATTTCGCTTAATTCAAAGTAATGCAATTTATACTCTCTCTGCTTTGTTTAAAAAAATCGAGGATTTACAGTTAAATTAATAATTAGATTTCTAAAAAATCAAGATACTTTTTGTAAAAAGCGATTCTATTTTTTATCGGAAACGATTCTAAGTCGGCAAAAATGAAAATAAGTAAGCCGTGGCGCAATGTGCGTGGTACATGCGTGTTATTTAAACCCCGTGTTCGTGACTGCACAGCATATATAGTCATTTTCGATGCACTTAAAAGGTACACGATAACTTGTAAGCGCTGATTTCCTATCGTAAGCGCACGGCTGCTGTTTCATTCACGGAACACCGCGGGTATGTTTATCGTAGGCGTGTAATTCACGATAACGATCCAATTTACGCGATTTGATGTAGTGATACTTGAGCGCGAATGCCGGAATCGGAAAAATTTCGTGAACTCTTACTTTTCTACATTTCCATTCGAAAAAGTTTCTACATAGATAATTAAGGGTAACACTTTTATATACATGGAATATAGAGAAGCGGCATTAGTGAACGTAATGTGCGTTCGTTTATACAAAACTAAGTAAAAAATAATTTTCATGCACTCGAAGAATTTGTAAGAATACTGACCCTCAATGCTAAACCGGAATTTTTGTTTCGTGACGCGCGCGTCGATCGCCGGACAAATGTTACGCGATAATATCCCTTAAACGTAAAATTATTTCTCGCCATTAAAGCACATATAGTCCTCGACACTTTTAGCGTCCTTGGCAAAGCCTTTTCCGTTTTTTTCTCTCTCTCACTCTCTCTCTTTCTCTCTCTTTCTCTCTATCTCTGGAAGAGAAATTCTTTTCAGACACGCGAGTCGAGAGCGAGCTCCGATCTTAGCTCCACGCGTTTGCAGAAATTCAGAGAGCACTCGCGGTTCTCGTGATACCGAAGGGGGAGACGCGCCGCCGTTTCCGCCGTGAGATGCCAGCCGCGAGATGCATCATCGCAGGAGATGCCCCTTTGTGCACGCGCACCTGAGCTAAGCGGCGTTCACACCGGCGTAACGTGGCACGATAGACAAAGAAAATCCGTGGA
The DNA here is from genome assembly GCA_021460005.1 of Tetramorium alpestre. NCBI lineage: Eukaryota > Metazoa > Arthropoda > Insecta > Hymenoptera > Formicidae > Tetramorium > Tetramorium alpestre. Next base: position 1,263,310 of record JAJVSH010000028.1, on the reverse strand, counting down.
CACGGAGCGGTGCACGTGCGGCGCATACGTACGAGGAGAAGGCTGTCAGGATCACCTGTTTACGATGCGCAAGCTCCATTAAAACGCGGTGCCGCAATCCAGAGATTTTAGATTAGCGTAGTCGCGTACAAGCGTCTCGACGCAATAAAGAAGACGGCATAGTTGTTACATAAATTATTGAAAAAAAAAAACATTGTATGCAAATATACGTTTCTATCGAGAAAAAAGGCTCCAAGTGCGCCTCCGCGTAATAATATCGTTAAGGAGGGGACTTTCTCGTGCGATCGTAGAAACGTCGCAAACGCGTTTTAGGTAATTTAGCGTTCGCGAGATTGAGAAATTGAGAGATTACTCCAGCACACGTGGAGTCTAACAGGTTTCAGTGAATGTGAAACCGGAGAAATAATATAATTTCACGACTATCGACACCGGTTATTCACCACGCCGCGTGCACGTCGAGTGATGAATGATGAAGCGCTATTGCGTTTGCGATTCATAAATAAAACCTTATTCGCGTCCAAGATCGGAGGAGACGCACCACGTGCTTTCTTCCCCTCGCGAGGTGCAGCGGGTTCGACGAACCGAAAAGAACCTCCGTTCTCCATTCGAAGACGAGTTCTTTCGGTGTCAGCTTGACGACTCGCCCGAGGCCGCTGGAGGCGGCAAACGAGAGAGAGAGAGAGAGAGAGAGAGAGAGAGAGAGAGAGAGAGAGGAAAGAAAAAAGAAAAAAAGGGATGACGAGGAGACGAAAGTCTCTCACGGGCGGTCTTACCTAAAAGCTGATTGGACGATCGACCGGCGTTGGTTCCGTTCATTAACCGTGATAATGCGTCTCCTCGGCGAGGAACGGCCGGATGACGACGGTCGCCGCGCGAAAATCGATTTCACGTGTGAGCGCAGCCTTACGGTGGCGGGTAAGGCCGGCGGTCAGGCTACGAGAGGGGTACGCTCGCGTTCGCGCACGCATTCGGGTTCCGCTGTAATAAAGGCGGCGAGGAACCACCGACGACGAGCCATACCACGTTACACATACACACAGTCTCTCTCTCGGCTGTACGCTCGCTCGCTCGGCAGGTAGAGGCCAGTTCTCTCGCTCTCGCTCTTTCCCTCTTTCTCTCCCTCTCCCTTCTCTCTCTTTTCTTGGAAACAGATGACAGAATCACCGTCACACAGTCACCGCGACGGCTCACCGGACGTTCCGCGTCCTGCGGGATTACACGGGATAACTACTCCGATCATTCTGTCACTGAGCGAGAGCCCGCGGTTCGCACTGACGCGATCACACGCGAATTCGCGCCCGTCATTCGGCGGCAGCCCGCGAGGGAGCTGCGTCGAGCGCGCACGGCGTGGCGCACGACGACGAGACAATGAGGAATCCCGCGGAGGGCAAGATAGAAAGATGGGAGGGAAAGAAAAAAAAAGAAAGAAAGGAGAACCTGCGGTGAGAGAAAAGAAGGGGAGCGGAGAAGCAGCTCGGGCTCGAGCGCACGAGCGACAGAACAATATTTATACTGGCATGGCACGACTCCGACGACGTGCCGCCTCGCGCCGCGCACCTCGGTTATCCCCGCTCGAGCCCGAGGAGTCGATAGACCGCAACACAACGCGCGCGCTACCGCTCCTTGCGCTCTCGTGTCGCGCCGTCGGGCCCCGAGAGAGGGAGAGAGAAAGAGAGAAAGAATGAGAAAAAATGTACCCCGCTTGCCGCGCGCAGCGCAGCGTGTAGCTCAGGACGGGAAATCGCACGGGGATACTGCGAAACGGCGAGGGGCACGCGCGCGTTCCACCTAGGGGGGAAGTTGACCGCGGCGACGGTGGCGGCGGCGGCGACAACGACGGCGACGACGATGACGCGAGCGTTAGCGCGCGCAGGGCCCTACGGACGCGGTGGTACGCGGCGCGGCATCCCCACCGCGAGCGGCACCCGGCATCGCACTGAGAGCCGTGCCCGCGAGCCTGTATATAGCCGGCTTGCGCGGCGCGCTCGCGCACGCCGCTCGGAGTCCGAGGTGGTGCGCGGCGGCCGTCGCCGTGCCCGAGGTCGCGACCCACGACCGATGCGCGCAAACGGAGGGATCCTTCCCTCCATTCGGTAGCGGTGTGACCACGTGACCGTCCGCGTCGACAGTATCGTCGCTCGGACGCGACGACAAGCGGCAACTCTTGGGCTTGGGCACAATTCTTTCTTGTGCTGGTTGAATCTTTCTGACTTGGGTGATACTTTTCGCAATAATAATAATAAAGTTAAATCGATCATCGAGTATAATGTGCATTTACTGTTTTAATTAAAAAATTGCGATTTAAGACTGACAAAGAATTGGCAATTTTTGTGAGTTGGAAAAAGTATGTAAAATTTACATAGAAATATTATTATTAGGCCAAAGATTCAATCCAATTGAAAATGGCATTTTCCCTAATTTATTGCGAGACTTATATCGATCCAGTTTTATTGTTGTAATTATTATTATTGTTATAAGTGAAATCTATTCATTAATAGTTAATACATTAAAAATATGCGATTTTATTTTCAAGAATTATTGATTTGAAAAATTAAGAAGATTTATTAAAAAATAGATTATTTTGCTAATTTAATCAGAAGGTTTGATACAATTTCTTTAGCATTTTTAATTTCCTGCTGATGATGGAATTAATTATACGTTACTAAAAGTCATTTGACACTCGTGCTATCTTATACTCTGGCGCGAGTCTAGTATCATTCATTTTAATTTTTGACAGATGTCTAACAAATCTACATTTTCGTAATTACGTTCTTAAAATTGAAATGTTTGTGTAACACGAAAATCCAAAGAATTATTAAATCCCTCCCTAAATGGAATATACCGTTGTACACCTGTTCTAAAGTCACGTGCGTTTATTCTGAAAAGCAATCACTGCAAGTCCTTTTGTTTTCCCTTTCTCTTTCTCTCTGGTGTCCATTGATTTGTTAGATTATAATTCTCATACAATTATTAATACAAATTGTTATTATATCATAGATTATTATTCCAATATATAATTTATTGATTTCAAATTATATCATATTTTTAGATTAACTTGATATGTACACACCATTTAATAACGATTTCTAGGATCTTTTTACTATATCAATCTTTGTCAAATTCTGTATTAATCGCTAAATAATTAATGGATTCAAAATTCAGGCATTAATATTGGAGCATGAATCTTGTCCAATCACACGTCGTCGAACATTTCTTCTGAAGGATTGCAACGCCATCTGACGTGACAGGTAAAGAAGTAACTAAAGTAGTACAACGAAAAGAAGACGTGTGCCGCTCTAGCTCTTCGTTATAGCGTTGGTAGAGACGCTTCCTTGACGCCTCGGTCTTTTCCGGTTGCATGACGAACCATAAGGTAATGGAGTTTTCACGATGAAAAGTATTTTGTAGAATCCGCAGCAATCCGTCGATGCGTCGAATACGACAATTCGAGCTGTGTGCTTTTTGTATTGTTGTATTCCGCTCTTTCGCCGCAAGATAATATCTTTTTTATTGGACATCTAGTAACAACGAGATGTGCGTGCGTTTGTAGCTGTCGAGTCGATTTAAGAATTGCATGTATTTTTATCTAAATAAAGACATAATTAAAATTACATACGAGAAATTAGTACGTAACTTTGGTGGGAAATTATACAACTTCTATTCACTTACCTTGATTCGAGTGAAAATGTGGCGTTGAACGATAACCTATTCTAACCTATAAACTGTATACATGTACGATATTGAGTATCGTACAGAATTTGTATATTAAAATAAACAATAAAATTGTCAGCGATATATTCTTACAAGTTATTTTACACAATGAGAATAAAACAGTTCTTATAATACCACTTAATTTTTGTAGATAAAAATAGTAAATATAAACAATCATAACACATACATGTATAATTTTCAAACTTTTAAAGGCACAAAATATATAAGTATCTTTTTACTCAATTTATATTTATTGTGTTCTTTAATATATATTATATTATTATCATAATTTATCAGAACTTTTGAAAATCTAATGATTGTTGCTATTTTATTTTAGAATTATAGTGCTATACTGTTATAATAGTCTAAGCACTGGTTGTATATTACAAAAATATGTAATTCTTTGTGTTACAGAATGAAGCAAATCGTCACTAATCAAACTGTCAAAATCCCAGAGGGATTGACTGTTACCGTCAAGTCCCGTCTGGTAACGGTCAAAGGACCGAGAGGTGTACTGAAACGATCCTTCAAACATCTCGCGCTTGACATTCGTGTAAGTAGAATATTATTACGAAAGATGTTTTTCTTGAAAAGTTATCTTCTAATTTTAAATGAGTAAGCTGAAGTAATTGTGAATCCATTATGATGAGAATTTGGATTCCCCTTCATTTCTCATAAATGATAAATCCACATCTGAAATTTGCATATTTGAATATTTGCAATTTGTATCAAGACATACAATATTTATATTTGTCTAATGAATATATATATTCTTTGTTCTGTATTAGATGGTCAGCGCGAGGTTACTGAAGGTAGAGAAATGGTTTGGTACAAAAAAAGAATTAGCTGCCGTTCGCACTGTGTGTTCGCATATCGAGAACATGCTCAAAGGTGTGACAAAAGGCTATCAATATAAAATGCGAGCTGTATACGCTCACTTTCCCATCAATTGCGTGACTACGGAGAACAACACAGTTATAGAAATCCGTAACTTTTTGGGCGAGAAATACATACGTCGGGTGAAAATGGCACCAGGTGTGACTGTCGCAAATTCTGGCAAACAAAAAGATGAATTAATTATAGAAGGAAATTCCTTAGAGGATGTATCTCGTTCAGGTAAATATTTCATATATCGATAATTTTTGAAATGAACAAACTTGGCAACGTTACTAAACATTTAAACGTACTGTTTTAGCTGCTCTTATCCAGCAATCGACGACAGTAAAAAACAAAGATATAAGAAAGTTTTTGGATGGACTTTACGTGTCTGAAAAGACAACAGTTGTACAAGATGATGAATAAATTCTTCAATGTATGACTAAATAGAATTTATTAATGATCATATTTTTATTGACCCAATATTGAAATAAATGTACAGTTTTTAATTATTTCTATCCACATTACTTTGACACCTTTAGGTAAGTTGTATAAAAAAGTAAGATTAAATGTATGTGTTACATTATCATTTTTCTTAAAAATTTATATTTTAATTTCGTTTTAATGAAATGGATACAATTTAAAAAGATTGTTCAAGGGATTTAGTTTATCCTTTATTACTTATTAATTTGCCAATTAATAGGAGAAATTTTGATTATTATATATGCAGGTAGATAAATGACCTTTATTAATTCAACTGCCGGGAATATTCTTCAATGTAGCGATATGAAGAGCACGTGAACATGGTTGATAAAGATGCGAGGTCGGGTCAACGGTCGTGCATTTTATTGCGATAATAATAATCATTTGAAACGAATATTTTAGCAGTATCAATGTATTATTTCATTCCATAAACGGAAACGGAACATTAACGTTGATAAGCACGAACAGAAAAACGTATTAAAACATGATAGCTGTTCTTTCGCAGCGCATAATTTATGAAATCTTTATCTTTGTAATTATGCTGTGCGTTTTAAAAGTTCCAAAAATCTTTTAAGTATTGTATGACACAACATAGACTCGAACAGAAATATACAATTTCAATCGTACAGTATACATTCCTTGCAAAGAAATTACATATTTCAATTATATATGCGACGTATATTACAAGCTACGATACTATCATTGCAAATTAGGTGGTATTATTATAACGGAATCCTACTTCATACGCAGATAGATTGCAAATACGCCTTGATTTATCAAGACGATAGAAAAAAGAAAAAAAACATGTATATTTTAAGAGGAGTACAGTTATTGCTGTAGAGTTTCACATAAATGAAGTATCTTCCAGTCTCCTCTCACTTTTCTGATCAATATATTAAATTTTAGTATAATATAATACGCGCAGATACATCACACAATGAATGAGTTAAACAATAAAAAGATAAATCAAACGAAGAATTAGAAAATGACAGTTGGAAAACGTAGTTCATAAGAAACAGAAATAAAGAGTAACATATTACTATATTACTATATATAGTAGTAATTTTCCAAAGAACGGAGATTAAAGTATGCTAAAGCGCCAAAGGCATACGAAAGGAACGATGCAGATAATAGCATATCAGGCTAACTGTAATATCTTACAACAATCGTACTAAAATCAAAACAGATTAGATGAAGCGATAAATCAGAATATATCAAGAAACTTCGATTAGAATTTATTCATCAATTCGTATTATCTTCAATTAAGTAATGGTATAAATGCTATGCAATCAAATACTTTTATTGAATATTGTAGCATGTACTGCCGTGAGATTACAAAATTGCGGTAATGAAATTCAACTATAAATAATGCACATCGTTCTACTAACATAAAACATGAAGAAATATACAAGAGTAAGTAATTGTTATCGTACATTGCACATTGATTCAATCTTTACCTTTGGACTATTACATGTGTAGATAAGATTACCTTCGGTTAGCATTTCGATAAATACGTCTTCAGTTCGATCTTTCAACTTTGTTCTTTTCTTCAATATAAATAAGATATAAAAGCAGAAGAAACATCTTCCTGGGGCCTAATGACTAAAAAATAATTCAATAAGCCAGTTTTTGCTATACATTTTTTTATTTGTTTTTTTTTATGTTAATGATATTAATTAATTAATTAATTTTAATGGTTTATTTGCAACATTTGTATACATTGTATATGAGCATTATATCATTTTAAGGTAAAAATTTGATAGAAATTTTTGTTTTAAAGGTTTGAAATCCCTAATTTTTTTCTATACGAAAAACTGATTCGATTAAATAGAAAATTGAAATTTTCTCAAGTTTTTTTGTTCTAAAATTAATGGTAAACTTTTAGTAATAATTACATATTTTTTTAGTATATGTATATAAATATACATATATGTGTATACAATATAACTTGATTCTTGATTTGAACTAACTGCTTCAATGCATGTACCGCTCTCTTTTTTAAGAAAGCGGTATTGATAACGGAATGCGTTCTTGGGAACCAATCTTCCTTTCCTTCATTTGCAATTATTATTTTCGCGTGTGTTTGACGTCTCATTAACTCTTCGTAATAATATTACATAAAACTCAATATGAGGTGTCTTTTACATGAAAAATTCATGTTTTTTACATGTAAATTAGATGTTATATTAAAAATTATTTTATAGTAATTTATATAGTCTATGTGAAAAATTAAAATTTTTCACAATAAATCACAATTTTCTATAAATTTGTGAAAATTGTAGAAATTTATAAGTTATAGTAAATTGCGTAAATTGTAAGTATAAAAAATATTTATAAATTTCTATAACATTTTACAAACATTTTTAACACATGTAATAAGTAATAGAAGTTGTAAATTTTTATTATTGTACAAATTACAAATGTACATACAATTTTTTACATCATTTCATGAATATTTTTATGATCAATATAGTTAGTTGCAAAAAAGTTTTAATGAATTTTTTTCCAATACTTACTTCATTTTATTTTTTCTATATTATCCACACACATTCACTTGTATAATAGAAGGAAGAAAGGAAAGATGGATGGAGGTAGAGCAAAACAAAAAATTTTTTTACTTTTTAGGTCGACTCTCATCGATCCTGTACGCAAACTTTGCACTTTACATATGAAAAATTATGTAGTTATGCAGTAGTAATTGCGCGTATGTGCAAAAAAGTATTTATTATTTATGTGGTTACTGATTAACAGGTATATTGATGCTGATCTTTGAACTTTATTATAGTTATATATACCTATGTATAAAATAAGCGCACATGAATTACGTATAATACGTGTAGATACAATGAAATCTCTGCGTATACATTGAACTTGAATTATACATTGAATATTTCAACTCATCTCCAATGCGAGATACATTAGAATATTCAATTCAAGATTGAATACTTATAGGTAATTAGCTTTTTTGATCGATAGATCGATTAGATGCGTTACACTCTTGAGAGGGCACGTTGGGAAATTGTACGCAAATATTATTAAATATAGTTATAAAAATACATAAACTATCTCTCTACATCGATCGAAAGAGGGAGAGCAAAAGGTGACGTCGTTCTCGACCTCGTGTGTTTATCAAAATAAATAAACATTTAAAACGATACTTTACATCAATTTGCTAGTATTTGCAATATTTTTTCACTAGGAATTTTCCTCTCTTACACGGTTTGTTAGAAAATTGTAGTGTACAGTATAAAAAATAATTAAAAAATTTTTAAATAATGCATATGCGTGATCTTGTTTTATTAAATATATAGTATAGTTAATTTTAATTGTCACAAATGTTTAAGATTTCGTATATCTTCTTTTATCGCGCATTTAAAAAAAACAAAATAAGACTTTGAAAAGTTTTCGAATTAATATGACGATCGTATGTGCAAATAACAGCAACATCGTAGATACATATATCTGCAAAACTGAAATATTTCTGACTCGAATCGTATTCTTTTCGTATCAATTATAATTATTGTAGTACTTATAAATTTAAAATGATGTAATTCTCCTTATTTAAATATTACTATATGATATATCTAATAATATCTCTAATCGCTTACGCTTTTTTAATAAAAAAACGATTGCCTAGATGAGTAAGACGTATTTAAATATGTATTCGGGAAATAAAACAAATCTTTATCTAATGATCATCATTATTGATGTGATTGCAGAAATTAAATTTATGGGCGCATCAATTATTCGCTGATTAGACATTTCATATGTATTTGAATGAAGACAGCTTCTATTGTTGTAATGATTGCAAGTCTTTTTGTTATTGTCAATCTAAAGAAAAATGAAGAAATTTTTTCATACGTTTTATATGCTTCACGTGTTTTTTTTTTTTGTAATTACGTGCTTTGTTAAACTTATATATTTAAAAAAATGCTTTGATAACTGTTAATTGATTTTTTTTTTACGTAGGAAAATAAAGGGAAAAGGATAAAAAGCCGAATATATTCCTCGAAAATGTTGCGATTTAATGTAAGTTCAGTGCAAGAGCGCTCCGGAAGAGCGGTGAATCGCGGAGGGGAGAAGGGTTGAAATGCACGGTGGGGGCACTCGGGTGAGATAGAGTGAGGAAGAAAAGCGGTAATGTCTTGGGTCTCTTGGAGTTAGTGTTCTATCCGCGGTCGCGAACGGTCCGCGTCCTATACATCACGTCAGTCTTCGAAGCGCTCGAGCGTTGGCCTGTGCATGTCCCGTAAGTACGCAACGTGACTTAATGAGCGCGTACCTCGCAACTTCATTCCGCAATCGCGCGACCGAGGCACCTGGGCGAGCAAAAAAAAAAGAAAGAAAATAGCGGAGGAAGAAAGGAAAAAGGGAAAGAAAGAGAAGTGTATTTCCGCTGCGCGCGCGAAATGCGGAAATTTCATACTTTCACATTCCGCGTACTTGCCCGACACGATCCGCACCGTCCGTTTTCTGCGTACGTCACGCGTCCCGCAATGCTTTCTCAGCGGTTCTATTATCTCTGGCACTGTCGGTTAGAAATTGCAATTGCCAAATGTCAAAAGTTACAAAAGTTACGAAAAAAAGATCGTGCCGATTTATCGTTCGACCTCCCTTGCGAGCACGTGCGGTTGTCACGCCTTGGGTTCAAGATCCAGATAAAACGCGCGTTCATTCAGTCAACTGGGGGGAAGAAAAAAAGGCATGTGCATCCGCGACAGATCGATTTTTAGATTCGTCCGAATATCCGCTCTCGCTGAAATGTCAATTGCTTTTCTTCTTTCGTTGATCTGAAACGCGCAAAAATTTTTTGAAAAGGTCACGAAAGGTTTTACGCGTTAATTAAATGATACGAAAAGCTTCGTCGTAATTAACGTTACAGGCGATGACGCAAGGCTGTGAGAAATTATGAAGCTAAAAAATGAAGAAATGAAAATGCTAGCTGCGCAGTATCAATTGATTCGTCTGTTCAGGCGGACAAAAAATTCGTCCCCCTCTCCTCGCTCATCAGACACGTCAAATATTACATTTCAGAATGTCATGTGTAACCGATCGCGGCGTACGGCAAGTTAGTCAACAGTATATCTTCAATGCGCGCTCGGTGTCACCGCTAATATGAAAAATTGCCCGTCACTTCGTGAAATTAACTCCTGAGTTTCTTCTTCGCGCTCGGCAGATTTCTATTTGACTTAGGCCACATTCAGAATAATTTTCACGCTCATTCGGACATTACTTTTCGCGGCGCGTTAAAACGAGAGATTTATACCTTTCGCGCGTCCGAAGAAATATGTGAAGGCTCGTTCCTGCTGTCTTTCATAAGAAGAGAACAAGTTCTCGATCATCGACAACGCAGTTGAATCGATCAAGGTTTGATATGCACATTGTCTCTCTGTTCTTTATGCATAAAATCTCACTACTTCTAACGGTGAACCAGTTTTCTTCATGATTCCTCGATGAAGATTCGCCGCGTGCGCCTCGATTGCGACCGGGCGCAAGGTCGTTGTCCCGAATCGGGCGGTGTTTCCGAACGAGGGGAATTAAATCGGGGCTCTAAATCGTTTGATCGGGACTTTTGTGAAGCGTGCGACAAGCCCTCGCGCTAAAAATACATACTAAGACCGTGCGCGTGCAGTTGGGGCGTTTAGCGAGTATACTTTCCCGGCGCGCGCTACACAGTTAAATCTTTTAAGCGCATCGACGTTACCGCATATCCGCATCTCATCAATGTCGCAAACGCGTCAATGTTTGACTATCTATGCATATCATCATTGAATATACATATTTCAATGATAGGAGCACCCTCGGAGAGAATTAGTTAGAGTGAAGTTAAAAATTTGCCTGAAGGTACGTAACAAAGTGTTCTTGTAAATTACAAATAATTATTCAAGATAATGTGACGCGATATTTTCTTAAATGCATTCCTCATTTTTGATCGCTTTAAGCGAAATACAGGACTACATGTGTAAATCACGTGATCACGCGATTTTATATCGCGATCGTGGCATGCACGAGCACGCGGCATGAGGCACTCTGATGTGTCCAGAGTCTAATATAAAAATTGAACATAAATCACATCTTCACGTATTTCCTGTTTTGATCTTTTAACCCAGCAGCTTATATATAGCTTTTTCTCCTCGATATTTAAATAATTATTTTTATTTAATATATGTAAATATATGTAAATATATGTTAATCATAGATGTAATCATGTGCGGTAAGCTAATTAATAGAACTTTGATCACTAGTTTTTTATCTGTCTGATAAGAAAGATATGTGTCAACAAGTTTTAGTATTCAAATCTATGAGACAAATGATTTGTTAATATGAATTGAACATTTTTGTTTGAAGGCACGTATTTTTTTTCTAATTTTCTTCTTTATGAATTTTGAATGAATTTTCTCTTGTACTTTTCTTCATACTTTTTGCAGTCTAACAATATTGTTGAAAATAGTTTAATTTATTATGGTAAGTTCTTTTTGAAAACGTAAAATCGCTTTCGCGATCGTGGATTCTAAAATAAAATTAAAATTACTTTCTACCGATTGGATCATAGTGGATCAGTGTGATTAATTACGTTAAGTGCTATAATTAGATATCGGTATCTTTAAATTATTTTTCTTGTTAAAATAAAACAAATAGTTATTACAATCTATCTCTTATATTGCTTTATATTATATTGATAACGCTTGATTGATCGTATTATCATAACGTCACATTCAAACAGTATTAACAGATTTTGGATGTATTTTTAATGTTATTAAAATAGAATGAACTTACATAAGCAGCAATAAAAAATATGTGTTATTTTGAGATGTTTTCCTTACGTTTATTTGGAATAAAAAAATATAAACTTGTTAAAATGTAACAATTAATTATATAATGTAACAATTAATTATATAATCTTATAAATATATTGAATAATTCTGTGCTTATTTGTATAATCATTATGAATATAATGCATATTGAATGACTGCATCTGACAGAAGACATAATAGACTTCACGTGTCATATTTTATAAATATGTGTATGTACAAGCGGACAAGCGTCCCGGTCAAAGTCTACGTTTTTTATACCTAGTCATCCTTTTTTTTACATAGACTTCTTTATTTCTTTGAATTGATTCACTTGGAGTACAAATATTAAAATTCATAAATAATTTAAAGCAATATTGTGTAGTTGCTCCATTTTTAAAGCAAAAATATTCTATGCATTACTTAATACTTTCCACCGACTCTCAACCGATCTCAAGAGCTCAATTATCACTCGATTGATTCCTTTAAAGCGAGAAATGTATTAATATCCATGAATCATATTAATGACGTTGAAGCAACTTTTTTCTCCTCAGTATGAAAAAATTCTGCTGTTTATTCATTTGTTCATGCTGCCGTCAAAACATAGGTATTTGCATGTGTGAAAAAAGAAGAGATAGAAAGAAGATTTAGTGAGAACAATGTCTAAATTGCCAAATTTATTGAGAATAGGTGTGACTACGTAGAACGGAAAAGAACGTGTGAATAAACAGAGAAACTTACAAAAGTCCAGTCCAGAACGATTCACTCGTGCCGTTCCGAATCTCTCTTGAACTTTGCGCGCACTACTCATTCTGTATATATAATTCATCATTCCCTTATCTACCAATGCAGCGCATTTAAAGGGGACACAGTCTAAAAGTCTTCCCCCCCCCCCTCCCGAGGGAATTTTGATGGATGCCTGAATTGTCAATAATACTGAAGCGTAATCGCAAGGAGGCCCCCTTCCAAGCGGAAGCGATCTGAGCGATCCTTTATCGAGGACGCGGAATGATAATGCGAGATGTTTTATACGATCGCTTGATTCGTGCCGTCCGTCGACCACATCTTTCTTTGTTCCGTAATCTAGACGGAGTGTACTGACGAGCGCGGCCGAGTAACGTGTGTATCGTGTCATTGCTTGAACGGTTTCCGTCGTCGTACGCGACGCGCGAGTTGTTCCGCTTTTGCAATCATCGCGGAATTTGCATTTGTGTGAAGCGTGCACAATCGACACGACCTCTTAATTTTAATTAGCGTCAACTGACATCCGTAATTGTAAGTTGAATTTAATAATGTCTCTTCTTGTCAAAATTTTGATATAATTTCGTAAAAATTATATCTTTGATATAATTGATATAATTATAATTTATATAATGAATATATCGTTATTTATATTATGATATGTATTAATTATATTAAGAATTATAATTATATTAATTATATAATTGTAATCTTAATTATAACGTATAAATTTATAGAAACTCTCACTTTTTTATTTATGACAAAACTATTAAAGGAAAAAGCTGAATACTTTTTGATATTTACGATTTGATTAGAGTCAATCATATACGAAAAATTTTTCTCCTGTAAATTTAATTATTATAATCCTAAAATACACAACACAACAGTCGTTATGATCGTAGTTTACGCAATAGATACAGCAATTGTAACATCGGAAATGAAGTGTGATGTTTTCAGAAATAATAATAATATTGCATTTTCCTCGAACGTCACGTTACATGATCGATAAATCTGAAGTAATAATGATTAATAATTACATACTTATTTTCGTATTTACTGACTTGACTGATTCTTTTTATTCACAAAGGAACATGAGAGACTGTGTGTCCTTGCTGACACAAGATATTCTTCGCTTTATAGAGACCTGCTTAATAAAAAAAACATGAATATAATCATTTTCAACGTTTTTTTTGCTTTCTGAACACGAATATATTACTTATTCAAATTTGGCTTTCACTTCACAATTTTGAAAAAAAATGGTGCCAAAGTGACAAAAAATGATTTCAAGAGTATTGATGTTATAGCATCGATACTAAACTTTTTTTAAATTTTATTTATATCATTCGAAAGTGTTGTGACATGATAGCCAAATTTGAATAACGGATTCGTATTCAGGAGGCAAAAATACATTGAAAATGATTATTCATAATTATGTTACAAAAATGGTGTCGGACAATGTACCTAATTCGAGGAAATCGAATTTCAGACGCGATAGGAATTTTCGGTAAATATTGATAAAAACGGAGGCATCTCCGATCAGCTTGATCTTAACATATGTTGTCAAGATCATCCCCCCTGAATAACCTCCAAGAGGTTTTAGCCGTCGCTCGTTGTTTATTAAAAAGTTATTAACAAAATAATTTTTACAAAATATATATAAATTTTCAAACACTGTATATATTTTATGAATAGTTGTGAGTTTAAATAATAACGCGTGAGTTTAAATAATAATGATATTGACAAAAAATTGCTTTATTGATCTTTAGCAAGGACATATGAATGGACATGAGGACATGAAAATAATAACGTGTGGGCGGGAGAGGGGCTAAAATTTAAGTTTTATTATAAATCTATGTAAAAGTTGTGAGTTTAAATAATAAAACAAATAAAAAATAAAACAAATACTACTGTTAGCTTTAGCTGCTACAGAACTGGTTACTCTCTAAAGTCAAGCGGCTTAAAGATTAACATGTTTATGGTCAATATTTTTCGACTTGTTTTGTCACATATTTACCGAATTTTCTTATTTAAGAGAGAAGTTTACAATGTGTCTCTTTTGCGTTTCTCTTTTATATCCCACTTTAGCGCATAATTTTGTAATTTTCGAAAACTAGTTCGAGAATACTACTGTATCAACTGTCTTCCTTTCGATGTATCGCTGATAAACGCACACATAAACGCTCTCAGCACGTAGAAGCTAATAGGCGGATACACGTAAAAAACATGTACTATACTTCATAGTGAGCGATACCTTCCCAAGTTATCTTAGTACTTTCACCTCTACCTTGCAACATCGACCGTACATATTGCGAAAAAATACTTCGCGGTAGTATAATATGTTATACTATGTCATATATTAACTTCCTTAATTTATCTTCTAGCAAATCTTGCTTCTCTCAGTTTTCTGTTAAATAATAAAAATTATTTTTACGATATATTTGAGGAAGAGTATACGGCGATAAATTCTTATTAGTGTCTCTAGGTTATCATTCGCAGAATCTTCTCTCAGTTTCTTGTTAGATAAAAAAAAATCTATCCTCGTGATGCGCTTGATGAATATAATGAAACAATTTTATTGTGTTCCTAATTTGTTATTCAAAATTTATTTTTTTCAGTTTCTTGTTATATGTAAAAAAAGTTAATTTTTACATATATCGAAAAAAAAAGTATAAAAGGACAATTTTGTCATTGGTATTTCCAATTAATCGGCCTTGCATTTATCAATTCTTTGTTATATAAAAAAAATAACGAATTCTTTCATTATCTTTCATTATCGATGTTGATAAGAGGAACTCTTCTTTTCCCAATCTTACGTAATTTAATTTTGTTTTAATAAGAAGTGATAATCCTCCATTTCCAACGGTTTATCTCAAGCGAAACGCTTGGGAAAGCTAAGTACACTCGGAAAGACTGAAAATGTACGATGGGAGAACTGAAATGATTGAAAACATGTTTTGATTAAAATTAATATTTGATAAAGACAATAACAAGCGCGGCGTAAAAAGTACACGATCATTAAATGTCCCGATTGGAACTGCGAACATTTATTAACGTTCAACGAAAGCGTTCGTGGCGATTACAATCCAAAACAGAGACTTCGTTTTATTCGCATTACACCGATGACGTCAAAGGCCTACCAAACTCGCGTGTGTAATATATGCAAAATATTTTTGCTCCCTATTTAACGCTTATCACGGTTTATAGTTTACATCAGCCTAGCGGAATCAC
The DNA here is from genome assembly GCA_021460005.1 of Tetramorium alpestre. Lineage (NCBI taxonomy): Eukaryota > Metazoa > Arthropoda > Insecta > Hymenoptera > Formicidae > Tetramorium > Tetramorium alpestre. Next base: position 1,247,480 of record JAJVSH010000028.1, on the reverse strand, counting down.
ATCGCATTGCGTAATTGCAGCATCATTATTTCCCCGTTGGGGACAGTTTCTTTCGGTGTGATAATATCTTTGACGCAGTTACTCGACCATTCTTTTCTCTTTTTCTTCTTTTTATTCTGCGAACATTCTGCTGAATTGATAGTTCGTTAACTTATTTCGAAAACAGCATGGGATGGACGACTGAAAATTCAACAATATTAGCTTGTCACTGTGTGCTACATTCATTTACGATTAGATAAGATTAACGATTTTGCTGTCAATGAAATCATCAAAGGTTACTGGACTTGGTACTCTCGGAGTATGGCCAAGGTGATACGATCTTGTTGACGCGCATCCGACCGCAGCGGTGGATATGCGTTCTGCATTATCGGAAAATCCATGCAAGACTCTATTTGTTTTCCTGGTATATTGCGTTAATCCTTTAGTCATCTAATTACTTATTCTTTTTGTCGCGTTGTTCATTAAATCATGTTTACGCGTATTTATCAGACAGTAGGTAGAGACGAGAGGATTGTTATTTAACTACTTTATCTCTTTAAATAGATATCAGGTGAGTTAAGGGTATCATTGATACAATTATTTTCAATCTTGTTATAAATTCAAACAGACACACTTCGTCGTTTCTTATGACAAGATCGGGAGCAATGTATGTCGCGACTTACTTTAAAAAGAAAGGCTTTACGAAAGCCTTTGTAATATGAATTTTTGAAGTCCAATGTATTATGAAATATAAGATACATTATTATTCTGAATTCTGATTATTGTGAAATATATTCTATGTCAAGGACGACTGCTCGTATCGTCAAAACGATGGCTCAGTTAGTGAATCATCGAACGTCGGACGTGCAAGAAAATTATCTCGTAAACACAAAGCTATCTTTGTTCCCTGATCACAAACTGACGCACGTCAACTATACAGTGAATTAAATTTAAAAAAAAACGAATTTCACGTTACTTATTTCTTTTATTTGTAAAACGAAAGGGAAAGCGGAATGGAAAAAAATTAGAATTTAGAGTGTGTATTAAGTAACATTGTATTAATCGTAGAGAGACTTTATGAGACAGTTTTACTAGAATTTATGCCCATTGGTACTTTATGTTAATTTTACTGTTTTTTGACTGATGAATAGTAAATAGGTTTTATAATAAGAGCCTTTTATATAATAAGAACCGCTACGTAAATTTAATTATATGTATATTTATGAAAAGTGTTATAAAAACAAGAATTTATAATCCTTTTGCAATCAAAGTCACCACTAAAATCCTTTTGCAATAAAAGTCACAAGTTTTACGAAATAGAAAGTTTGGATCAGTCAATCGTTTTTCTAAGAGGACAACGCAAGAGAGGCAGATAATGTACCTGAAATTGCGGAAATCATACAAAATCCACTCACGGCCTCCGTCATGGACTTCATCCTGTACACACAAGTCACGATTGCGTCGGATTTAATTACCATTAAGACATTTATTTTCTATGAAAGAAAATATGATCGTGTTAATTAAATTAACTGAATAAACTGAAAAAATAAATTAAGTAAACATTAAAAACAATAGTTTTTTTATAATGATTAAGAATTATTTAAAGACAATGATATTCTTGTCTCATATTACGTCTGCGATCGCGACCATCGATCATTATTTTTGTGTTCTATCACGTCCCGCCGGCTCTTTGTCCAAGGTTGTCCTGAGTTGGAGTGACAGATGAGCGTTCGAGCATAATCGACCTCTATCACTTGATCGATTCGCACAAAGCGAGGCAAAACGATGGAAGTATTGATGCATGAGGCGAGCAACCAACGGGAAACCGGCTCGGATGCGCCGGTCTGCATATCCGAGTCCAGATTGACGTTCAACGAGAATCGAGAGGATACCAACATACCGTCCGATGCCGCATGCAACAATATCAAGGAATCGATCGACATCATCTTCGAGAACATTACTTACACCGTCAGCCTTGGCTTCAGAAAAGGTGAGCGATCCTCTCTTGTTAGAAACTGAACCTGAAAAAATCATCTAAATTACGAATATGTAAATTAGCGTAAGGAGATTTTATTTTTCTCCAAACAGTAAGCATATCGAGAGTAATTCAATGTAATGAATATATAATAAATGGTATTTGTGTTGCTTTCTATATGATGATATTTCTCACTAAACTTTGACGCATCCGGAAAAGAATGATTTCCTACGTGAAAATCTTACAAGACGATAATTAGTCGACCGTAATAACTGTAGCAGTAAATAAGAAATTCTTCGGAGTTGAACATTGAGAATTATGGAAGCGTTACTAATGATGCTTTCGCAGCGTTAAGTAATCATTGTGTTGAAAAAAAATTTCAGGGGAAAAGGAGATCTTGCACGGGATTAACGGAAAGCTCCCCAGCAAACAGTTGATCGCTTTGATGGGGCCATCCGGTGCGGGGAAGTCGACGTTGCTCGATATCCTATCTGGTTTTCGTACAACTGGAGTAGACGGTGTCATATACATCAACGGTCGCATTCGGCACCTCAATACCTTCCGGAAGTAAGCACGGCCCCCGATACTTAGATTTCGCCAAAGTTGAGATTTTCTTTAAATTATTATTTTATGTAAGTAATTAAATAAGAAAATTATAGAGACATCTCTTCGTATACATCTTGGTGTACCTCCTCTTGATTCGACATACATAATATGTTTTGAAAATTTTGTTCTGCACATGAATATCGAGCGCGTTATTAACGCTGTTTTAACGCTTTGTTAATTCCCTCCGCAGATGCAGCGCCTACATCACGCAAGAAGATCGATTGGAACCCCTGCTCACGGTGATCGAGAACATGAGGGTCGCCGCCGACTTAAAGCTGCCGTCGAGCACGCCGCAACACAAGAAAGAGATGATCGTGCGTACAAATATATTAAGAATTATTTCGATAATTGATTGAGAAGAAAAATCCTTACACCAATTTATTAAAATTTATTGGTGAGAAAATAAAATTATATCATAATGTTTTATCAGATCTCGTTAATGCTTTATAATCATTCAATTGTTATTCGAGGAAAATATAAAAATATGTAAGGTATTATTAATTGATTTGCACCAGTGTTAATTGATTTTGTATATTAATTATGTGGCAGATGAGATTTACCGTTGAATCGATTTGAAGTGAATTATAATAATGTTTCAGATTGAAGACACTCTTACGACACTTGGCTTGTATGAACACATGCATACGAGATCCGACCGATTAAGCGGCGGCCAAAAAAAAAGGCTCTCTATCGCACTGGAATTGGTTAATAATCCCACGGTGATGTTCCTCGACGAACCCACCACGTAAGTGCAATGATTTGAACCTCGGTTATTCGATGCTGTCTGACTTTTTCTTATCTATATATTTTATATATTTTATACTTATATTATATAGTTCGGAAAAACTTATCCCTTTAAATATTCATGTGAATGTTTAATATTTTAATCGCATTTTAAGCTTTTTATTCTCGATACAATTATTACATTTACGTCAATGCAATAATTCAATCTCTTTTTCTATCGACTAGATTTATATTTCAATCGATAAAAACATTAATCTCATTAATTCCGAGCAATAAATTGAATTGTCCATTAATATGTTTTTGAATAATGGACTTAAACATAATTTTTTAAGATTGATACTCTATCTAAGAATAGATAGATTTTTTAATTATTCCTTGTTTTATCTGGTCATTTTATTGATTTTCGTTTTTATCAATATTATTATATCGTAATAGTCCTTTAGCGTTTTGACGAAAATCATTAATAACTATCAATTTATGAACACTGCTAATGCTGTTTAAAAAAGAGATTGTTCATTAATAGATATCTTATTATATTTTTACACTTATCATACTTGTTATAGAGGTCTTGACAGTTCATCTTGTATGCAAGTCGTGAACTTGTTAAAAATATTGGCGCTACAGGGGAGGACGATAGTTTGCACCATTCATCAGCCAAGTGCGTCCTTGTTTCAATTGTTCGATCAAGTAAGTAAATGTATCTCAAAAATTATTATAGGAATTAATAAAAATTATTGCTTAAAAACATGTTTTTCGTATAATATTGATTTACATTTTGAATCTAATTTAAAAAATTGCATTTATAATTACAATAATAAGAGAAGTAAATATTTCTCGCAGGTATACGTATTGACGAATGGTGATTGTATTTATCAAGGGGCAACGAACAAGATGGTGACATATCTAGAAAATATGAAACTGCCGTGTCCTATGTATCACAATCCGGCAGATTACAGTATGTATAACAATTCATTCTTCAGCAAGCTGTTTAGGAACTTTATTTATCAGTTAATATTGTTATACGGAAATATTACAGTAATCGAGCTTGCCTCCGGAGAATACGGCGATGATAAAATCGATACATTGATAATGGGATCACAGAACGGAAGAAATTTGCAGTGGTTCGACAATCCAGAAGCTCTGAAAGACGCGAAAAGTTTAAGAGGTACAGTGAAAATTGAAAGACATAAAAATGATCATATTATTATAAAATTATATAATTTTATACGACATTTTATTAAAAATCTTATAATAAATTAATAAAAAATATTTTTTGTATCTACATATATATTTTTGACAATTAATCATCCTTAAATATACAGGATGTCCTCGAACATTTTAATCAGATTATGTGATTTAATAATTTAATAATTTAATAATAATAATTTTTTAGCGGCACATCCGCTGAAGTGCGTAATAAAAGATAAGAGCTTACATGCGACAAATCTTGGTTATCAAATTAAGGTTCTGATGAGGCGAGGTTATATAATGTGCAAACGAGATACGGTAAGAATTTGTTTCATTATGTGTTTCAATATACGTGTCAATAATTTTTAATCGATAATAAGCGCAATCCTTGTAGACTTGAAAAATTATACGAAATCTTTCTCAACGATTACGCGGAAATTTACTTGTATACTTGTATTCTTGCAATTGTTTTATTGATTAAATTGAATAAAGCAAGGAATAAAATCTTGAGAGAGTAAGAATTAATATTTTGAAAATCCAGAAGGTATCAATCATTAAAAATGCCAAGTTTTATGGATGTCGTAAAAAAAAAACGCTACGATTGCACGAGAATTTCTAATAATATTAGTATTAATAATATTCGTATATTGTTGTAGACTCTAACGCATTTGCGCATCATGGTTAATATAGTCGTTGGAGTAATGTTGGGTTGCGTCTTCATGCGATCCGGCGCCGACGGCTCCCGCGTTTTGGACAATTACAATCTTCTCTTTTCAATTCTGATCCATCATATGATGACAACGATGATGCTCACGATAGTGACCTGTAAGTAGCTTCCCGTAGATGTCTAATGGTTCTTTAGCAACTTTTACCGCAAATATAAATTTGCATAACGGAAACCATCTCCTCTTTGATTCGCAGTTCCAATGCAGATGTCGATCCTACTGAAGGAGCATTTTAATAGGTGGTACAGTCTGAAGGCGTTCTACATGGCGATAACGTTGATTGACGTGCCAATTTCGATAGTATGTTGCATACTCTTCTCGCTAATCGTCTATTTTATGTCGGCGCAACCGTTGGAGATTGTTCGATTTTCTATGTTCGTGGCCATCAGCCTATTAATTATGTTCATTGGACAAGGTACCGGTCTCATGATAGGCGCAATATTTAACGTCGTGGTAAGTACGATAAACAATTAATTGAAATTGTTAGCATCAATAATACTTATGATATTGATTTGCCCGTGGGTTGTGCAATGTTTATTTAATTGCATGTATAATTAGTTCATCTTTTATCGACATCCGGTCTCCTTATCAGACTTAGAAATAATAATAATTTTGCATATCATCAATTTCCTCTGACCTTGATCCTATCGAATGCGTCATTAATTATTCGTCCTCTAATATTTTACTGATATACTTTTATTGCAATTATCAGCAATTCGCTCCAGAATGCTTTTGTGTGATAAATCTCATTTTATCTTTGTTGCTCATAAAGAAAGTTTAATCTTCAAAATAGAAGTTAATGAAGAATTTGACTTGCAGAATGGCACATTTATGGGCCCAACATTGGCGTGCCCACTAATGATGTTCGCCGGATTCGGAGTGTCGTTACGCGATCTGCCGAATTATCTCAAGTGGGGTAGCTATCTAAGCTATTTGCGATATGGCTTAGAAGGGTAATTAATTTATACTTTGCAAATTTTACACTATTTAGTAGCAATATTATATCATCCATTATATTTCCAATAATTTATTTATATTTATGATGAAACTTTACACATAATTCAATATGTAATTATAATTTAAGAAATTATTTTAGAATTATTTGATATCAATATATTAATCGAAAATTTAATCATACAAAATTACATAAATAAGTATTATTCGTAGCATTAATTCAACGCATGCTTTCGCAGATTCGTCGGAGCCATTTACGGGCTGGACAGACCTACTCTGGACTGCAAGGAAAAGGGCGAGCTGTACTGTCACTATAAATATCCATCGAAATTTCTCTCAGACATCGCCATGAGTGGAGACCAATTCTGGAATGATATTATCGCGCTCACTGCAATATTATTCATCACACGATGCGGCGCATATATACTTTTACGATGGAAACTCATGTCATACCGATAATATCGATACGGTTAGATCTTTGGAATGTGATTTTCTTATACTCTGACTACGTATTTAAGTGGCTGAGAAGCTTAAGTACGTACTCTCGATTCCCTTTCAGTTTGTAATATTTAAATTTTGCCTGAAGCTGCACTTATCGAACGCGTGTAAATTGTCGAAAATAATTCGAAATTTTGAAATAATATCGGAAAATGTTAAAAACGATACGATAAACACTTATTTCTATCAGCCACTTGTTTGTGCCTGATTACATTCTTTGGCTACTTAAAACTACTTATCCGATATCTATATATGTACAGTGGAAAAAGAGTGCCATGAATTAAGCGTTCGGTATATATTCTCTCCGTACATAATCTTGATACATTATTTGATCATAATTTTGTGATAGTTGCGTGACTGTATGTTTGTGATAAATGTATGTACGTATCTCTGAGCTCAAATCGAGGGACATCGATTTACGTAACAATAGTCGATTACGATAATTGTATTTAATTTTTATACTTAAATGTGACACGTGCGAGAGATTCTAAGGAATCATACGTTATATTGCGTAATGTACGCGTTGCGCGTTTAACGGAATAAATTAGTAAGATACCGTTGATAGATTCATCACTTGAACTTATATCAGGTCCAATGTAATTGCATCTGTCATAGCTCTGATAACTTTCGATTCACCCGAGGTGTCGATAAGCAAATACATTAGATAAAAAGCCTGGATGACGTCAATCCTAATGAGATGCGTAAGAGCACAATGTAAACAGTAAGCGCTGAATGAAAACGTTAATTTTGAGATGCCAAATCACTGTTCACTAAGAGACAATTATTTTAATGTTAATATTTCTAAAAAGTGTAAAAAAACAAACTTCTAATTATTGAAATAATGGATACATTATAAACAATTAAATTTATCTTAATCCTTTGAAAATTAACCGATCAGAAAGCAAGATCTTGCAGATTTATTACGAGTTTCTTATGTATCATTATTATTAATATCGTTATTACATCGCGTTACGTTTTTTTTATATCAATATTATATAATATTATATTTATACGGACATTTTTATTACTTTATTGTGTCATTTATGTCAACAAATAAATGGAAATTCTGGGTTATATATTTTACATTTTCGTCAACTTCACCAAGTCGACGTATAATATCGATTATTCATTTGCATTTTATAAGATATATTAGTTTATTACATTATTACGTTTAATTTATTTTATTATATAATGTCAATCCTTAAACAATATCACTATAATCAATTATAGGAAAATAAATCTTACTATTATTATAGAGCGTGTTATATATTTAGTTATAAAAATTTGTACATTTTTTATATTCCTAATCCTATTTCTCTTAATATTCTGTTCACTGTTACGGAGAAAACGTGCTCAATCAATAATTTTTTGTTTCAGACATACTTAGAAAATATTTTGTTAGTTGAAATGAGTATTAACACTTGTCACTTTTTTGAATAACGAATTTTCCAACAAAGTATTGCATAGGTAATTATGTGTAAACAAACTATCCAAGAACCGAGTATTATCAGAATTACATAAAATGGCATTGTTGGCATGTCCATCAACGAGAGAATCTTGTTTGGCGAACGCATATGACAATAGATTTCCGAGCACGATAGATTCGGTCGATCAAGATAGATCGCCTGTATCATTCCTTCGAATGCGTATCTGCAATAAAATTTATATTTCTCAAGTTTTCTAAAAAAAAATAAGATAAACTGAAAATATAGTAAAAACTACTTGGAATTAAGAACAACTGCTAAGTATTATAAATTGAAAACATTACATAGTAATAATAAATTTAAATACTAGAAACTTTTAATATTAATAATCGCTGTGATATACAATTTTTTGTACCTGAAAAAGCTCACAAAGCTTAAAGGCTGTAAGTATATTAATATTTCCCTTAATTTCAAGAAATATCCAGCGAACAGCAGTAATGGTGTAGTGACTGCCGGTATTAGAAAGAAACCTATCTGAAAGGAATTAAATTTAATCAATTACATAATTCTATCAGTTATCATATCAATTATACTAAAATACCTCAGTGCCAAGAGCTGCGCCTGTAACTATCCCGATTGTTTGTCCAAGAATTGCAATTAATAGACAAACGCTCCACATTTGTAGAATTCTAAGAGATTCCATTGGTTGCCCCGTCATATAATATGCTATAAAAAGGAAAGATGAGGCGCAAAGTATCTAGAAATTAGACAAATCTTTGATTGATCACAAAACCGATGACAATGTATTTAGTTGATATTTAGCCAAAACTTCAGGTCTGAGAGAAGTAATTAGAGATAAATTATAACACATAATGCTACATTGAAACATACTTGCATCGGGAGATCCGTTAATATTTTTACGCTATAGTAAGCTCTCAAAGAATACCAATTATTTAAATGCTCCTGCAGGAATACTGTTGCTTCCGTGGGAACTATAATCAGATTAACATTGTATAACTATTCGTGAAATTCATAAAACATATGTATTCTAATTTTAAATACGATAAATTGGAAATATTATCAAAGAAATTGCTTTTGTTAATCTTAAAATTATTTTAATCTTTAAATTACGAAAAAGATTGTAATAATATATATGACAATTTATTTACATGAATATGCCAATAAAATTATATAAATTATACATTACGATGTATAAAATTGTATAGAAGTATTTAAAAAAATATTAATAGATTCTGTGTCACTTACACATTTGCACTGCCGGCATGGCATTTGCAAAGAATAAAAATAATAGAAAGAAAAATAAACAAGCCATATTACTGAATACTTTCTCCGCATCGTCGCCGAAATTATAGTAAACTGTTCCTAATAATAGGCCATTTACGACGTGTGCTGCAAATCTTAGTTTTGTCAAGGTCTAAAAGATTAATCGAAACGATAATGTTTTGATTTCTCAAATAAATTGTTCGAATACTGCTTTCGATAGTTTCTACTTACATTATCTCGCTTGATACAAATTAGAGCTCTTAAAAATGTGATGATTAAAACTATACTCGTTTTGTAAGAAATAGTGTGAACTTATATTCGATANGTGGTTCACACATCTAGTATTCTGATAATGGTGCCTCAATGCGTCATAGTAGTCGATACCGAGACATTTAGTCACAGGTAACTAGATAGTTTGGTAATCTTCTCTAGATGTGTGGTGCCCGTCTGACGACGCGATAGTCAATTGTCTCTCACTAATATCCATTTCTACCTGCATTCTAATACAGATTAACTTTAATCTCGGTTTAACTTACTTTTTATCCTTTTCCGGTTCTAAGAATTGGAAAAAGATAGAAAGTAAGTTAGATCGAGATTAAAATTAATCTGCATTGGTAGATATAGGCATAAGACGCTTTCTTTTCCGACATTCGTAATGCTCATCAAATGAATCGTATATTAGACGGTTTGGTAAACATATCTAAACATTGCTGTAATACTAATCAGACAATGCGCTTACCAGATAGTTTGGTATTTATTGACTAGATGTCTCGTTACACGATTATACTGTTTGGTAAACCGATTTTGAATTCTGGATAGCGTCACCAGATATTTCCCTCAGTGTCAAGTCGTAGCTTACGAAGCAATCATAAAAACCTGAGCATAGAGTATGACATACAGTACGTATAGAATTGAAAATCTATTCATAAGTTCTTATGAATCTTACGAGAGTTTTACAATTTTGTTTAGAATTGCAGAATTAATTGATATCATGCAAATAGTTTTTATTTTTTTAATTAATAATGTGCCTTTAATCATTAAATATTATAAATATTATATAGTAAAATTATTGTGTATGTGTAATATTCTTAAGTGATAAAGCCGCAATTCATGTAAGCAATACTACATGAAATTAAACATCAAATATGACCATTTTTTTGTATTTGTACATAATATTAAGACTTGTATTTATATATTTTATAATCTTGACGCTTTTAAAAATATCGAAAATATTTTAGTATTTGCAAATTCTAAAAAATTATAATGTTTTTAAAATATTTTAATTTATAAAAAGTGTAAGATAAGGAGATCTCATTCAACTATCAACTATTTTAAAATAAAATATATATTATCAATCATAATTTAAATACAACTGGACAGATTTTCTTTAAATTGTGCAGTTTCTATGTGTAATTTTTAATAAATTTGACAAATTTTCATTGCAAGAAGAAGCCAATTTTCAAATTTAAAAAATATATACAAATATATCCCTGAAGCATTCTGTGTTAATACTGATTTTTTAATTTTCTTAACTTTTCGTAATTCATTTATGTCGAATCAATAGAGCTAATATACATATATTACCAAATTCAGCTATATTGTAGAAGCTGGGACACGTGAACCCGGCGATGTTGTACGTGTTTAAGATCTCGCTCATTGGACCATAGTACATACATCTACCTTGATTAAGTACCATAATGTCATCGAAAAGCGAAATCATTTGACTGCTGGGTTGATGTATCGCGCAAACTACAGTGCAGTTCTCTCTCGCCATATCGTGCAGCATGTTTACGAGCTATTCAACGCAAATCGTATGGTTTCCATATAGTATATTAAGAAAGAACGCTTTAATGATATTGCACAGTAAAATATTATAACATTCTAACTACATCGCAAAAACATTACTACAATATTATTGAAATATTTTGCGCTCGTATAAAATTATTAATAGAATACAATAAGGAACAAACATCGATTTATGTCAGCTATCATTGTATATGTACATACAGCTACATTAATAATTTACATAATACCTGATTAGACGCCGCACTGTCAAGGCCGCTTGTTGGCTCGTCCAACAAGAGAACGGTTGGCTTCGTGATCATTTCTACGCCGATGGACAGTCTCTTTCGTTCGCCACCGCTTAATTTGTTCGCCAATGTATCCAGGCAATTTGACAATTTGAGATTCTCCGCGATATCATTCACCTGACAGAAATAATATCTGATGATGCGTCAATTTATATAACTTTGCTTACCGTAATAAACTTAATAAAAATAACAATATATAAAATATATAATTATTATATATTATGTATATATTATTTATTTCATAATATATTTTATACACAGCACTCCTGGAACGCTTTTTTCGTATCTATATTTTACTTACGATTAAAGAAATCGTTTGTTTATTCTGATTAACGTCGAGTTTCAGTCGAGCCGCTATGTAAAGAGTTTCTCTCGTGGTGAGAAACGGATGTAAGTCGAATTGTTGTGGCACGTAGCACACCTGTTTGCGGAACATTCCCCTGTCGCCGTTTACGGTGACAGTGCCCTTGACATTGGTCAATCGTTTACCAGATATGATTTTCAGCAGGGTGGTCTTTCCCGCGCCGGAAGGACCAATTATTACCGTGACTTTCCTCGGTTTGAAGTGCCCCGTTACATTGTGTAAAATCGTTTTCTCGGTTCCTACAGTAAGAATTTCTCTTTAATCATATCTAAACAACATGCGACGTTGCACGTCTCATTTACAGTAAAATTCCATTAAGATCAGAAAAGGTCACATGAGATTTGCTGGGAAAACACGAAATCTTATATAATGATAATTATATGTAAGAACTTGCTTATTATTTTGTATTTGTTTCATAATCTTAGAATTAAATAATATGTGTACTAGTATCACATACAGGATAAAAATAATTATGAATCTGCTCGATTAAAATATTCCGCAAGAACAAAAAGAACATGCTAAAAATACAAATTTTATATTCAAATAGAAGATTACCGTAACAGTAGGTTAACAGTAGAAGATACTGTTTTCTAAATCAGAAAATTTTCAACGGAAATGATGCATACCTATACTTAAAAAAAGCAGGTGCGTTTTTTTCAAATCACGTACACTCACAGATTTTTAAATCACGTACATTCACAGATTTTCCGAATTGCTAATTTCTAATAAATTAATAAATGAGACATAAAACGTATTTAATTTATAACAAATTTGAATAAAAATGTTCAAAACAATGTGTCTTCGAATCGCTATTGATCGTCAAATACTCAGGTAATCTTTATACATATATTACACGCAGACATAATGTTACAATTAGACCTAATGTATTATAATGTATTTTTTATATGAATATATCATCACTTTGTTTCTTAATTTGTCCTAGAAATGAACTGGAGATAACCAAGTAGGAGCGGATAAAGATTCAGTGGCGTAGAATACGCCAATCTCCATAAGTTTTAAAAACAGATGGGCGAATTACAAGTTTTAATATTTTTTTACTTTGCAGCGTGAATTGATAAAAATTTATTTTATTTCGTACATGATTTTGAATAACTCGTATATATTTTATGCAAAACGGAAACTTAAACAATAATTACAACACACATAATGTACAACAGCACATGTAGATCATCGTTTTAAATTATCAAGAAATATTTATCTTATCGTTAAATTACAATTAAAACATTGCGTTGCAAGTGCATGCGAATTGAGAAGCTTTTAACAACACGGAATTCACTGCGTGAATCGACAACCTAGAGTCCTAGAAGATTAGTCTATCAAGATCCATAATATCAATGTACAAGCACTTCTGAATCATCGATGGATGTGCTTAGTGTGCACATCCAGACATGAATTACAACGTGTACATTATCTGTGTGACATGTATCGCGACATGTTAACGCGCACTTATGATTATTTTCTTGTTATTTCATCGAATGATAGACAGTTATGTTTTTTGTCTTTTTTTAGACAGCTATCTAAAGCTGTCGGGAGACATCACGAGCAAATGTGTGGAGAGTATCGACACGCAAGAGAATGGCGACTTTCCTACATATGTGGGACAGTAAAATGTGCTTACCTTTACGGTTGCGACGGATCGAGTAACAGAGATCGCTGAGCTCGATGCATAACTGCAGGTTCCGCGATTTGCCGGGTCCCAGCAATTTTTCCGATTCTTGCAAGCGGATCTTGCAGGCGTCGCCGTCTTCCAGCATCCTCGCTGCGTCGTTCGCTTCCAGCATCTTGCCGAGCACTTTACCCAACCGTCCGCCGTCAATTTAATTAAGTATAAAGAACCGGTTTGTGCACCTACACATGCGACATCGCGGATGTGCGTGATATGGGACTATTGCCGAACTTTTTACCAATCGTACATGGTCGACATAGCGTCGCACTTCGACTGCATCAGTTGACTGATCTCGCACGCTCGTTAAACTTAAGTGGGACCTTGCCTGGTCACTTTCACAAAACGAACTGAATGAGCGTACTTGCTGCGAACCTATTTTATATCGCGCATATTCTCACTCGATTCAGGCCGTCGAGTGGGATGTCTTAGTGCTGTTGATTACTCCAGCGATTACAAATATGGTATAATTGATAAAATGTTTTTTGTATCTTAACGATTGCGTGATGAATAACTTGGTCTTATCAAGTAATTTTATTTCTTACATATTGAACATATTGAACATAACAGTGTCATTATGTGTATACATATATGTACACATATATATATGTATATGTATATGTATACATGTAAAGATATATGTATATTTTATTATATGAATCTAATTTTGTATTAAATATTAAGATGCGATTAAAGTGCGTTACGTTTTTTATATTGCTATTATATAATTTTATATTTATACGGACATTTGTATTATTTTGTATTGCTGTATCTATGTTGTATTATGTTAGAAGATAAATGGCAATTCTGAGCTATCTACTTTACATTCTTGCTAACTTTATCAAATCGACACATTGATGTACTTGCATCATAAGATATATTAGTTTACTATACTATTACATTTACTATACTATTATTTTATATAACGTCAATTACTTTATAAATTAATCCTTACATTATCACTATAATTAATTATAGAACAATAAGTCTTATTACTTTATAAAAAATATAAAAAATTTGTTCATTTTTATATTTCTAATCCTATTATTTCTCTTAATATTCTGTTCACTATTACAAAGAAAACGTGCTCAATATGTAATTTTTGGTTTCAGACATACTTAGAAAATATTTTCTTAGTTGAAATGAGTATTAACCCTTGTCACTTTTTTAAATAATGAATTTTCCAACAAAGTATTGCATATGTGATTATGTGTAAACAGACTAACCAGAAGCCAAGTACTATCAGAATTACGTAAAATGGCATTGATGGTACGTTCATTAACGAGAGAATCTTGTTTGGCGAACGCATATGACAATAGATTTCCGAGCACGATAGATTCGGTCGGTTAAGATAAATCGTCTGCAACATTCCTTCGAATGTGTATCTGCAATCAAATTTATATTTCTTAAATTTATTTAAAAAATAAGGTAAACTGAAAATATAAGAAAAGCGTGTCTGTAGATGTAGGAGCAAGAATAACTGCTAAATCTTATAAATTAAAAAACTAAAAATATTATATATAATAAATTTAAATGCTAAAAACTTTGGTATAAGTAAAATTTGTAGTATAATTTTCTGTACCTGAATAAGCTCACAAAGCTTAAGGGCTGTAGGAATGTTAACATTTCTTTTATTTTCAAGAAAAATCCGGAAATCAACAATAATGGTATATAAATTGCCGGTATTAAAAAGATCCCCAACTGAAAAAAATTAAATTTGGTCAATTGTATTATATGCTTATTTTAAATAACAATCGAATTAAAATTTGAATGAAATAAACTTATTAT
>JAJVSH010000028.1:1217695-1227787 GCA_021460005.1 Tetramorium alpestre | reverse complement strand
ATTGTAAAAATGCTCGGTTAATATATTCCGCAAGGATAGAAAAAAGTCAAGCTTATTAGAAATGCAAATTTTTAATGCAGATAATTAACCATTACAAATGCTGGTCTAAATCGAAACATTTCCCACGAAAATGATGCATAACGGTCGCATATGCGTCTTTTTCAAATCACAGTATTCATAGATTTTTAGAATTACTAATCTTTAATAAATCAATAAATGAAATATAATATATTTAATATACTATACAAATTTGAATCAAAATTCAAAACAATGTATCTGTCGTAATCGGTTGTCAAATACTTAAATAATCTTTGACATATATTACACGCATTTTAAACACTCATAACAATGTATCACATACCTATATATGTAAATATATTATCACTTTCTTTCTTAATTTGTCCTAGAAATGAACTGGGAATAAACAACTAGGAGCGGATAAAGGTAGGCATAGGAATACAGAATCTTCACCAGTTTTAAAAACAGACGGTTGTACCACAAGTTTTATTATTTTCTCACTTTACTGCGTAAATTGATAAAAATTTATTTTTTTTTTTCGTTCGTTATTCTGAATAACTCGTATATGTTTTATGCAGAACGGAAACTTAAACAATATTGTACACACGTAGACCATCATTATAAAATATCAAAAAATATTTATCTTATTATTAAATTACAGTTAAAACGTATTTTGAATCCATGTGAAATAAGAAACTGTAACAAGTGGAATTGACAACTTAGAGAATTAGTTTGTTAAGTATATCAATACATAAGCACTTCTGAATCATCGATGGGTGTGTTTAGTGCGCAAATCGAGGCCTATATTACATCCGTATGACATGTTAATGTGCACTCATGATTATTTCGTTATTTTATTCGAATGATTAGAGCAGTTTCTTTTTGTTTTTTAAACAGACTATCTAAATTTGTCTGAAAATATCACGTATACAAGCAAATGTGTCGAGGGTATCGAGAACGTAGAAGAATTATTGACTTTTCTACATAAATAAAATGTGCTTGCCTTCTCGTTTGTGATGAACAACTGAGTAACAAAGATCGTTGAATTCGATGCCTATTTGCGGTTTGCTGGGTCTCAGCAATTTTTGCAAACTCTGCAAACGAATCTTGCTGGTGTCGCAGGCCTCCAACATCATCGCTTCGTCGTTTGCTTTCTGCATCTTGTCGAACACTTCGTACAAACTTAGCAATCGTCAATTTAATTAATTATGAAGAACCAGTTTGCTTACGCATGCGAGATCGCGGATGTGTATAATTTGTGACGATTATCGAACTTTTTATCAACTGTACACGGTCGACGTAGCATCACGCTTCGATTTCATGCGTTAACTAATCTCTCAGGATTGTTAAACTTAAACCAGACCTTGACCTGATGACTTTCATGAAGCGAACTAAAGGAGCATAGTTGCTGCGAATCTATTTTATATCGCACAAGTTCTCACTCGATTCTAGCTGCCGAGTGGGATGTCTATACTATACTCTTTATCGGTGTTGTTGAGTACCCCAGAGCGACTACGTATACAGGGTGTCCCAGAATTGTCGCGCCAATTTTCGTGACCAGGTAGAGCGAATCAAACTGAGTCGAAAACTCCTCTACCATTTTGCAATTTTCGCAATAGTTAACGAGATATTAATTGTTAAAAACCTCCGTATTAGACCAGCCCTCCGCCGAATACAAGCGCGCGGCGAGATATGACCGCCCAGCGTCATTGTTACCAAGATCGCGAGGAGTTGTTTACTAAACGCGGCAATGCCTAAAAGCGGCGGTTCTGAGCTGCGATTGTCCCCCTGTTTTTTGCCATTTGTAGAAAACAACTCCTCGCGATCTTGGTAACAATGACGCTGGGCGGTCGTATCTCGCCGCGCGCTTGTATTCAGCGGAGGGCCGGTCTAATACGGCCATTTTTAACAATTAATATCTCGTTAACTATTGCGAAAATTGCAAAATGGTAGAGGAGTTTTCGAATCAGTTTGGTCCACTCTACCTGCTCACGAAAATTGGCGCGACAATTCTGGGACACCCTGTATAACCCAGATAGCCAAGTCTGCCGAAAACAGATAATACCAAGTGTCTGATATCAATTGCTGTCAACAAAAACTCTACAAATTTGGCACAGAAGTTGTTATTGCCGATTAACCCAGATAGCCAAGTCTGCCGAAAGCAGATAATACCAAGTGTCTGATATCAATTGCTGTCAACAAAACCTCTACAAATTTGGTACAAAAGTTGTTATTACCGATTAAGTTATCAAATTGATACCAAAAATCGAGCAGATACTGTTCATAGAAACACGTTGAATGTAATTTCACTGAAGCATCTAACTTTTCTGGATATTTTCTGTCTTAATTTAAATATATATAGTTTTAAATTTAAAACATCGGAGTACACAAATTAATATAATCTAATTTAATAAATGTATTAAAATCTCAGAATCTACATATGTTGTTAGTGAAATAATAATTCTTAATTAATATTAACATTTTTTTAATATTAACACATTTGTGAAACGAATGTGTGCTGCTTGGAAATTGTCAAATGCTAAAGATTCTGCTCTGTTTCTGCTGCCAATTTGCCTTTAATTCCTTTTAAATCCCTATAAATCTATTTAAATGTACATTTAAATGTACATATATTACAATGGCTAAATACTGCANATTCTGCTCGGTTTTTGCTGCCAATCTGTCGTCTAGTCAAGTTATCAGATCCTGCTCGGTTTCTGCCGTCAATTTGCNGTCAGATTCTGTGAACAGGATCTGCTAGCAAATCGTAAGCTTATTGCGGAAATAACGGATGCCAATTTGNTNACAANTTTTGTGGGAATCTGTTGCCAATCTGCTGGCAAATTTGGCGCATTTTGCTATCTGGGAAGTTATCAAATTGGTACCAAAAATCGAGCAGATACTGCCGTCAGATTGCTCGCGCGCAGATCCTGCTCGATATCTGCCGACAACCTGACGTCTAAGTTATCAGATCCTGCTCGGTTTCTGCCGNCAATCTGCTGTCAGATTNTGTGAACAGGATATGCTAGCAAATTGTAAGCCTATTGCGGAAATAACGGATGCCAATTTGCTGACAACTTTTGTGGNTTTGTAAAACAAGTGTAAGCTGCTTGGAAATTGTCAAATGCTAAAGATTCTGCTCTGTTTCTGCTGCCAATTTGCCTTTAATTCCTTTTAAATCCCTATAAATCTATTTAAATGTACATTTAAATGTACATATATTACAATGGCTAAATACTGCAAATTCTGCTCGGTTTTTGCTGCCAATCTGTCGTCTAGTCAAGTTATCAGATCCTGCTCGGTTTCTGCCGTCAATTTGCCGTCAGATTCTGTGAACAGGATCTGCTAGCAAATCGTAAGCTTATTGCGGAAATAACGGATGCCAATTTGNTNACAANTTTTGTGGGAATCTGTTGCCAATCTGCTGGCAAATTTGGCGCATTTTGCTATCTGGGAAGTTATCAAATTGGTACCAAAAATCGAGCAGATACTGCCGTCAGATTGCTCGCGCGCAGATCCTGCTCGATATCTGCCGACAACCTGACGTCTAAGTTATCAGATCCTGCTCGGTTTCTGCCGNCAATCTGCTGTCAGATTTTGTGAACAGGATATGCTAGCAAATTGTAAGCCTATTGCGGAAATAACGGATGCCAATTTGCTGACAACTTTTGTGGAAATCTGTTGCCAATTTGCTGGCAAATTTGGCGCATTTTGTTATCTGGGTAATATAAATAATAACATGCTGTTTGTATCTTGATGATTGTGTGGTGAATAACTTGATCTTATCAAGTAACTTTATTTCTTGTGAATATAACATTGACATAACATGTCATTATATGTATTTGTATATGTATAATACATGTAAAAAAGATATATGTATATTTTATTATATGAATATAGTAAATTTTGTATTAAATATTAGAAAACAAATATTTTTTTATAGAAATTATATATATGTATATTGAACTACATTTTATATTTTTATTTATTTTAAGCATTAAATGAAATTGTACTTTTATTATTTTATAATCTTTATATAGCTTGATCTTGTTCATATTTTTTCCTTTTAGATACAGCTTATGTTAAATGATAAACAAAGACATTAAATTGCAAAATGTCGATTTTAATTATTTTTAATAATTAGTTTTAGTAAATTAGATAAATACAACAAATATTTCATAATAATGCTGATTATGGAATGTATTTCCTTGGGCAATCTTAAACAGTTTTAACAAAATATTATCCATGTTGTGCTATCTATATGTAATTAAAGTGGAAAAAACAGGACAAAATAGAGAAACCGAAATCATTCACATAACAATATAATAATAATATAACAAGGACGGATATCTCGCAATTGCATACTTTCTGTTTGATTTTTAATTGTTACATTTAATCATTTTATAATTACAGACATTTGTAACATTTTATAACAGAGAGATAACATAATAAAAAAATTAATTTCTGATTTAAGATAAAAATTCGCACTAGTTTGAACAAAAATGTCATGGTAAGTTTAAATTGAAATAATATGAATAATGATAGCTGAACTAATGATTAAAGATAGCTGAAATACTATGATTAGGTTTATCAAACTAATAAAGTGCACATATAAATTATTTTATCAACCATAACACAATATTATTTAACAATATTATAATTGCTTTCTACACATATTACAAGTGTATAATATATAAGTATGGCACCACACGTGGATTACAGAAAATAAGTTAATCTTAACACGTTTTAAATGAATCCACTGAGATTTTATTTACCCGTCTGCCGCATATAATTGTAAAAACTGTACGAAGTTTTATCTCAAGATGCATTATAAGCGTTTTTTGATTCTTACATTTAATACAATATATGCTATAATATCCAAAATAATACACATCAATATCAATATTGTTATATTGAACCAATAACTTATGTTATCCATACCAATTTCCTTGAGAAATATTTCAGGACTAGCGAAATGGCAGTAAATCTCCGAGCACTTCAATTTCGCCCGATCGTAGCTACAATTATAAATATTATTTTTATATTTTGTAATAGAAAAAAAAAGGAAAAAGCGAAAAATTAAATAAATATGGCTCAATTATTTTTAAATAATAATTATTTTCAATTATCTATATTTGCATAATTTAAAATAAATGCATTGTAGTTATTAACTATTGTGTATCAATTACAAGATAAGACTAATATATATTAATTAAAAGATAAAAGTCTTACCCGTAAATCGCTATTAATACTCCCTCCAAAGCATACTTGAAAAACGATATGTCAAGTAGCCAATGTAAGTAGGGATGCACGTCTTTAGTGTGTATAAAGAAACCACTGAGCAAAAAGAATGGCATAATTGCAAATGGTCCAAAAATTACGCTATCCTAAAAGAAAGTAATTATCAATTTATAAATTGTGAACAGACGTATTGTATTAGTCTTAAATTTTCAATCATGTTTCTTTCGAACCTCTTAAAATAAAAAGAAAAATAAAAGTTAACATATAATTGTTAATATAAATTTAACATAATTTGAAATAATAAATGAAATGAATTAATACAAACTCGGACTGTTAGTGCACACCCTATGATGAGTCCAGCCGTTTGACCAACTAGGCTGGCAACGAAACACATGAGCATGTATAATCCAAATCTTCTACTTTCGTGAGGCTGATCGCTCATGTAATATATTATGATGGTATATATGAACGTGGCAACTAATTGGATAAAAATATCAGCCAATTTCCCTGCTAAATAGTACGATCGGAGTTTGTACCAACGATTGAAGTGCTCACGTTTGAGTATTGGTAATTCCAAAGGAACTGTGCGAAAATGAATAAAAATATAATGCTGCGTTTTAGAGAATTAAATCATAAAATTGTTAATAAAATGAAATAACGATGCATTAATTTTGATATTAGTTTTTATATTTTAATCGCTTATTTATAAAATTTTATCATTTTTTCTATTCATGTAATTTTTTATAATTCATATTTAACAAAATACTATAGATGTATTTATGTACAATACATCAATTTATATTGTTGTATATTATATTAATTTGTAAATTTACCATGAGATTAGGATTATACCAAATACAATAAACTTACTCATAATTATTGCAGCACTAAACGCATTATACACTAGAAACATAACGTTGTAATATAATAGATTAAAATTGTCTAACACATAAGAAGCGTCTTGACCGATTTTAAAGTATAACAACCCAACGATCAAAGCAATCACACAGTGCATCATGATCCGTAAAAGCGCGAAGACCTACACAAAATAAAAATAAATTAAATAGTAAATTAAATAGTAAAAATAAAAATAAATACATATTATTACAAATTAAATTTAAAAGAATTTTAAATTCTTTAATGTCATTATTAATGTTACGATGCTATAAAATAAATTATATTGTAATATAAATTAACTGAACGTAATATATACATATGATTATAATTTCTTTCTTTTCCTTAGAGTCCTTTTACTAAGAGTAAGAGAATTAGACAGTAAATTTCTCTTTAGCAGTAAAATATGTCTTGTGAATAAGATTCGTAAGGTACAACAGTATTACCCTATCGCGAATTAATCTAATTGCATTTCTTTTGATAAGAATACAGAGTTGTTTCCAGAAGTTGGCAGTGTAATATGGAGTGTACTTGAATTCCGTTTCGAAGGAATACAATCTCATAGTCATCTGTTGCGATGTAATAATCTCTTTGTTCAAGTAACAAGTTTTCATCAATCTCCATACATTACTCCTACCATTCTCGATTGACTCCACCAGTTTAGATGTGTAGGAACCATAATCACCGTTGCATATCTCCATCACTACGGAAGAAGAGCTTGAAATTCGTGTCGTCGAGATTTCTCAGCATTAAGCGATTTTAAAGAAGATACAACTTACAGAAATCAACAGGATCATAATGCGTCGGACAGTATAATCCTATACTATTTAAATATGGCACTAAATTCTTCGTGCTGCCCGTATAAACACAATTGCCGTCAGCAACTACGTAAAGATGATCCAGCATGTTGAAGAGGATCGCGCTCGGTTGATGAATCGTGCAGATTATAGTTCGTCCTTCTTGCGCTAATTGCTTCAAAAGTGATATGCATTGCTTTGAAGAAGTGCTATCCAGACCGCTAAAAAGATTTATTCATACATTTGCGTACAACAGATACGTGACAAAAAAAAAGAAGCATAAGCTTTCATCAAGAAAATTACGTAATACCTACCTTGTGGGCTCATCAAGAAACATGACTGGTGGATTGTTGATCAGTTCAAGTGCAATAGCGAGTCTTTTTCTTTGACCTCCGCTAAGTTTGCCAGTAATCGTGTAACGAGCCTCATCGAGGCCCATCGATACTAATATTTCGTCGATCTGTTACATCAATTAACTTTTACTCGCACTTTAGCAGAATCAGCATCATTAAACATATAATCTCTATTTATGGAGATCTTTTAAATTAATTACTTTATTATTATTGTCAGTAATATCTACCTTTTGTGCTTTCTCATGATGTTTCAACCCGAGTTTCAGATCGGCAGCGATGAACATAGCTTCCTGCACCGTTAAAAGTGGTTGCAGATTATTGTCTTGCATTATGTAGGCAGATAATTTACGAAACTCCGATATATTTCGTTCCCGTCCATTTACGATGATCCTACCGGTGACTGAGGTTGTTCTAAAATGTGCGACATGTCGTTAATTTATATTTCATTGATTTGTATTATATCATTTATTCTTAATACTATACACGACCAATATGTAATTTATATGTCAAAATATACGAGCAGAGATAGATTAAATTATAATTAAATATTAACCCGCTATTCTCCTTGATTAGCAACTACTTACATATATGTTGTAATTAATGAACAGTTAATTGCTAATATTTGGTATGTAGAAAAATTCGCTAATCAATTGCCAATTACGCTCGCAATTGGGCAAAAAAGAAGAAAATAAAAAGATGAGTAAGAAGATAAGAGTGCGACAAAGATAAGATTAAAAACTTCTTCATATTTCCGATATCATGATGCATCGCGATAGATGCGTCTAAAAAGCGAACGAATACTGATAATGACATGTGATAAAGTATATTCGTGCATGTGTATCATGACTTCGCATCGATTATATGCACACAATCTATCTAAGGATGAGCGAAGTAACATACGGTTCTATAGCTTTAGATATAATATATAACCCAGGAAACGAGATTTCAGTGTAAAGAGATCTCGTTAATCAAAGCTGACAATGATAATGAAGATTACCGGTATGATATCTAAATTCAAGGCTGTTTTTCACTGTTATCAATTGAATAAATCAAGATACTTTCATTTCGATGAACATTCCAGTTAACATTTAGATATTCAATAGATTCAATATAGGTATAAAATCTTCAATTCACAGGATATCTTGAAAAATAGAGAGATTCTTTATACATACATGCTAAGAAAAATCTAGCCGAATCTCATAAATGGACTATTTTATAAGTTAATCTCAACATAATATATTTTCATGCTATAATTTTTATTTTAATAAAATTTAAAAAATTATTTTAATAAAATAAAAATGAGTTTTGTCATTAGTTTTCTAATCACAATATTTCCATCTGTTTAATTAATTCTGATACATTTTGATTCTAATATTTTTATTATGTTATGTGTGAGTGCGCACGATATTATACAATAAATCTAATACAGAAAGATTAAGATAGAAATGTTTATCAAATAAATTTTATATCCGTAAGTTCCAATTACAAAAGAATTATCTTGCTATTATTTTTTTAAACAGCCAATAGTAAATGCTTGGATAAAAAGAAAGATTACACGCTGGTAATTGCGTTCTTTGCGTCAACTATTATAAAACAAAGTGGATCAGAATGTAGCACTAATTATATACTAACGTAAAACCCGCCAAGATGTCCATTAATGTAGATTTCCCGGCGCCGGAGAGTCCCATAATAGCTGTGAGTTCACCCGGTCGAAAGTCGCCATTAAGATCACTCAACAACTTTTTTCTCTCTATAAAACAATTTGCATAATTATTGTAAAAAAAAGCATTGTTTAATAAATGACATAATATTCGTACAAGATGGGATACCACAAATTTGCATAAACGGAATGCAATCAATGTTTTAATTACAATCTAAATAAATATCGTTGCCATCAAAGTGAAAGTTTCACAAGAAAGAGTGGCATGTTGCTACTGCCGTAACATATCCAAGGAATAATAATTCTACGAGATAGTAATTACGTATTAAAAAAAGACATTGTAATAAAATGTTCACGTACGTTTTTATTTAACTTAAATTAAAAATAACAAATTCTTTAATGATTTCTTTGTGTAAAATTGTGTGTTAAAAATCCATTAATCAGAAACTAATAAACCTTTGGATAGTAAATGTATCAATATTTCGAAGTCTAATTTCATTATTATAGTAATAATTTAACACTTTTAATATTTCTTAATATTTTGTTAAAATCTAGTTCTAATTTTTTATAAATGTCCATTGTTTATTATTAATTTCATTGATTTAAATATATATGTACTCATGAAGAAATAACTTTTTTACTTTAATTAATAATTATTAATAATAAATCATGACTCTATTGATAAATAAAATAATTTAAATAAAATACATTGAGTTTCAAAACACATGTCATGTAAAATAGTTATACTTGCAAAATTATGTATGAATTATGTATAAACATTTCCATACAAATTTTGTAAAAAAAAATTTATATTAAAACTTCATTAATATTTATATTGATATAAAATCTTTATTAACTCACAGTGAATAGCTATTAATGAAATTTACTTTTGAACTGAATATTTAATGTAATCTTGCAATACGAAAAATTGTGATTAAAATTATGCTAATTGCATATATGTATTTTTTATACATTGACGTATTAATAGTTAGCATAATTTCAATTGTATATTATTTCAATAAATTTTTTATCTTTTCCGATATCACTTTTTTTTAAATTAATAGCAAGTAAAATAGTTGTTGGCTTTTAATTTTTTTTATTACTTTTATAAATATATATATATATATAT
>JAJVSH010000028.1:1165885-1200982 GCA_021460005.1 Tetramorium alpestre | reverse complement strand
ATATATGTATATTTAATATAATATATATACATATACATAGATGTACTTGTGTACCTAATATTTAACGGCAGCAATGGAAAGTATTGTAAATATTGCTGTTACGAATAAGAATATTTTATAATAATCTTTTATTCGAGATTAATTAAATCACATATGTAAAAGCAAAAAAGAAGAAAATTATTTTAAAAAAGATAAATTTATTAAAATAAAGTATTAATTGTCCGTGATCACGTAAATTTATAATTATATTCTTTGCTCATTCTCTCTTGAGAAGAAAATTATAATTAAAAAAAAACAAAATTTATTTAAAATGTAAAAAAATTTTTGTTCTAAACTGAATGTAGTTTTATAAACTGTCATAATGATATTATTTCTTTCCTTCGTTCTTTTGATCTGTGTTTTATTTGAGAAGAAGACTATAACACAGTTTCTTAAATTATAATTAACTTTTCTATAAATTTGTTACGATACTTTTCGTTGATATCCGTTGATCATAATCAAATTATGTGTTAATATGATGTGTTTCTCAACATTTTGTTATCATATACTTGAGTATTACCAGTAATTATGTCTGTCTGTAAATTGAATTCCATATTTTATATGCAAGAAGTAGGCAGTTTTTTATATTTATCAATTTATGAATCAGAAGAACTATCAAAGATAAATCAATATGAGAAATAAACATTGATATGCACATATTTTTTAAGCGTATTTATGTAAGTCTATATTTTTCATCGTAGATAATGATATAATTAGAAATCATTTTAACGATTAGTTGTGTGTCTTAGTCTTATTTCTTTTTAAGAATCGATGTCAACAATTGTAACGTCGTAATTGTATTATAAATTTGTGTTCATTAAGATCAATGTCGTACTGAAAGAATTTATCAATTGCTCATAAACACTTAAGAACTTTTGAGCTATATGAGAATTTCCACGACCTATTTATTTTCATCATGAATCCATCCAATTAAGTAGAAATTTAATAAGTTTTGAGAAAAGATAATCTTATTATTGCATAAAGTATTTAAGATAATCCACTAAAACAGGAAAATATGAAATGAGATTTATAGAGAGAATTTTATATCATCTAAAATATTTGTTCAGCTTACTTTAATTTACAAGAAATTAATAATGTACATAAGATTTATATCTATAAGTACATAGAGGTACTAAACATGCAGTTTCATATATATGCAATATTCTATAGAATAAATTCAGTGTAAATTATTTTATCTCCGTATAATCAGCAGATGTATACATTGTTGAGTCTTTCATTTCTAATTTTACTTCTAGTCGCTATTTTTATTCTGTTTTAATACTTAAAGTTATAAAAGAGAAAAAGTAAATTAGTAAGAAGTACAGTATTACCTTCCTTATAGAAATTGCTGTGATGGCAATATCACTTTTGCGTGTAGTACCTATGTTCATGGCACATTTGTATAAAAAAGTAATAACGAACAACAGAAAATATCCTCCAGTGAATTATTAATATGCAAAAACAAGACTGCAATTATTGTTATCACTGTTATTATCGCGAATAGGAATAATTATCTTTCTGTAGACAATGGTTACACTTAAGTGCGCTCTTCTAAGTATAATTAAAATTAACGTAATCCGTATCTTCGCATATTAATCCATTCTAAGTTTTAAGTATAAGATATAATTATATTTGTAAGATTAAGAGAGTAATTGTCAGTTTGTGATTGACTGATCAAATGCTCTTACTGAAAATAAATTCTATTGTAACTTTAAGAAAAAGTATCGTATAATGTCGAAAATAAAAAAATTTTGAAAAAAACTATAAATTGCACAAGTTAATTTTCATTTTGACTAGTTTAACATTATGATTATGCGAACGCGAAGTGAAATATAAAATATATCATTATACATTTTATGTGCAAAATGTAATCAGTCGTAGAAGATTAATGGTCTTGGATAATAATATTTTCATAATAAATTATAAAGTTTTGATCAAGTATTTGCTAAAGGATGACAATATCAGAATATTATTCTGTAAAGAAAATTACAATTTATCTGTCTCCAAGATCATATTTTTTAAACGAAATGTTATCTATAGTAAACCGATCAATTAATAAGAGATAAATCTGATAGTTGCAGTTTTATTTCCAACGTTTCTTTTTTATATACACGTTTAGCATATCTCACTTTCCTTCAATTATTCATAATTAATAATATTATTAGAAAACTATTCCTTCGTGCTGATTATATCTTCATTGATGTTGCAAATGTTAAAATATTTAATATTAGAATTGTAAATTATATTACATGAAAAATGTGCTCGCATATAAATTTTCAGGCCTGTTAGGTGGTGGAAGTGTGTCATTTTGAATTGTATCGTATTGTACAATATAAGAATTTGGAAAATACTTAAATGTAGAAATGGGACAAATGCAGTATGAAATAAAGAAAATAGAAGTATAATGCGTGTACTTAACAATTTATAGTACTTTTTTATCATATAAAGAATTAGTTCAATACAGAAAATCAATATATAAAAAAGAACCATTTCCTCTTAGAAAAATTCGACGATCATTTATTTCTGTATATTTTTCTATAAAATATTTTTTTATATTCTTTCAGAAAGAAGATCGTGTTTCCTATCTATGATATTATGTGCAAATAATGTGAAATATTTAATTAACAAACCTTCACATATCCATAGATAATACTAAAAACGCTTAAATAAACACTAAAGTTTAAATTATATTGTTTAGTACATTTTTAAGGCTTTAAATACAATTACAAATTATAATAGCAGTGCTCAAATACGCGCTGTGTCATGTATATATTTGTCTTCTCATTATCACTCAAATTTATATATGTATACAGAGGTCTGATAATTACTGACACCTTGCGTGCAAGATATATTCTCGCCACGCGCTTGCATTCGGCAGTAGGCCAGGCGAATACGTCAATCTTTAATAATTAATAACTCGTAAGTTTTATATCTAATAATTTTAACTATTATGAAAATTGCAAAATGTTACAAGACTTTTCGATTCAGTTTAATTCGCTCTATCTGCTCACGAGCGTTGTGTTAATAAATATCAGACTTATGTATGTATAAATATGTATTTTTTTTAATATTTTGCGAACAAAATTGCTGGTGATCATAGTATCTTTTCATGATTAATACAAGATACTAGTATTTTATTACCGACTAGTACTTTATTTCGCTAAATAGAGTACTTTAAGAAGTCCTTCCGACTAGTACCTTTAAAAGATTCAATGATTACCTCCAGTATTTTCTCGATCTTTGAGTTGATAAAAAACATTACCGAAATGTCTTGGAATATTTCATATCCAGCGAGATCAAGGACTAAAGAAATAATGATTTCGCTAATTCTACGAACTTTCAATCTTCTTAGAATTTTCGGTGAAATCTTTCCCATGGAAAATCTCTTTGTATTTTTGCATTTTTCATGGAAAAAACATGTTCTTATGTTGTTCCTCGAAGGAACGTGTGTTTAATATCACAAATACTGTATTTTGTCATGTTTGATTCATCTTCTGTTGAGCTTGCACCAAAGGGCACTGGCCGTCAGAAGATGCATCAGCACCCCGATACCGAGGATGAGTACCAGATTGTTGACTATATTTATGTCATTCAACTCCATCTCTTTGAGAAACGTGCTAGGCTTCTTATAGTGACAATAAATTTCGTCGCACTGCAAGTCCTTCCTGTCGGCTCCGTATACGGCGTATACCAGACCGTGGAAACCCGCACGGAAGTATGACACATGGAACATCCAGCGGAACATTTGTGGCGTGTCAAAGTAACGTATGCAAAAGCCGAATATGGAGAACAACACCGCGATTATTGGACCAAGGAAGACTGCGAGCTGCAAAGAATTACGAAATTCAGTATCTTTCTTCTTGCATACGTAAAATTGAACAGTTTAGCATATTTAATTATAATTCTCCATCAAAATTCGGATGTACAAGATTTTCATATTCATAAGTATATGGAAACACGTGTCCATTCGGATGTACAAGATTTTCATATTCATAAGTATATGCAAACACGTGTTCATAGTGCGTATTTTAAAGAATTCTCTCATATTACCGACATCTGTGGACTCGATGTTCATTCATTAAATTTCGAAATGAAATTGTGGGAATAACAAGATTTAATTTTTAATTCACTAACTTAAACTAAATTTTTAAGTATTTATGTACAAATCAGTTATTGCAAACAAATTGCCTCTTCTAAAAGGGCAAAAAAGAAGATATAACATGGCAGTTCAGAACTTTTATGCATTTTTGAAAAATTTCTCTCTGCTAAGTAATGTTTGCGAAAGATAAGCAATCTTTAAAGCTCGTAACGAATATATAAAATAATGAAGCTAATGATGTATATATCAGTGAACGAGTATAAAACGTAAAAAAAATTGGAAGAGCAAAGTCGGCGTTTCAGATCATTTAGCAGCATCGAATTATTGACTCACCCGGATCTGCGACTTAATTATTTGCATTACGTAACTTTAGTTCCAGAATTGTGTGTAAATTACAGCAGCTGTGTCGACTTAGGAAAGGACACATTCTGAAGAAATTTACCTTAATCGGCGTAGTAACGCCGATGAAGAAACCCCATGCTTGCGCTGTCAGGCTGGCGGCTATGCTGACTACCATGAAGAATATCATACGATTCGTTTCTATGGGCTGTTCGGTCAACCAGTAGCTCACCACCAGATACATTATCGCACACACCGCTTGGAAAGGTATCTCGACCATCAATACGCTGATATAATACGGCGCCAGCCGGTACCAGCGATTGAAATGCTCCCTCATGAGAATTCGCATTTCCAGTGGGACTGAAAACGAAAAGATGTATAAATTGAAGCTAAATTTTTATTAAATACCAAGATATCAATACTCGAAGACTTTTGAGAAAATTAAATTATACCGATTGCGATTAACTTAATGATAGTTAATTTATCGAATAATATTTGTCCAATTTTGCTAATGTGAATAAAATAATTCTTTATCGTTTAGCATGTGAAAAAAAAAGATTACATCAAGAAAGAAGAATAATACCGTTAAAAGTTTTGTTTAAAGCAATTCTGCTAATTAAACATCGGATTAAATCAATCGGAATTTGATTGAGATCGTCTTTAAAGACACAGAAGTGGAATATCCAAGGGACTGCATTGTATTGTGAACGAGAAAATTTTAATAGAAGAAGAAAGGAGATAAACGAAATACTTAAAATAAATTGCTCGTATGGGTTTTAAGTTGATTCTCTATTCATCATATATATATCAGTTTTTCTATAAACAAGTCAATTGTCATTTATCCATTTAGCTTTATTCATTTGTATTTTAAATAAAATAGATTTTCCGCCGATAGAATTGTGCAAGATTCGCGTCGTTCTAGGATTCGAGCTTAACAGCCATGTACTGAAATATCCATCATTTGTTCATGATGATTGAGATAATAAATTATCAAATCCACGATAAATTGTTGAAACGTTACGATATACTGAAATATGTATTAAAGGTTTTTAATCGCTCTCGTTTCAAGCCTGTTTTCCTCGAAACAGCCACAGACGTGCATCAAGACAACAGTCGCGTCAGGTAATCGCTCTATGAAATTTAATCACAATAGTTGTCGCAAAAATATTCACGTTTCCTTGACCTACATTTTGGAGTAATGACAGCGCGGCATCGAGCGTTCACGAATAATACATATTGTTTGATGCGGCAATACAGTGAAGATAATCATCGTCCAACTTAAAGAATTTCGAAAGATAAACAAGATTTGCGATAAATAACAAGTCTAGACAACTGTAATGAATGATGTTTTCAGCAGCTAGTAAAATTCAGAAAAATACTCTCTTTCTCTCTCTCTCTCTCTCTCTCTCTCTCTCTCTCTCTGTATCTATACATGTATATATGTACATACATAAAATTTCGGAAATTAAATAGGCTCAGAGTGAAATCTGTTTTTACCACGAAATTATATGAAATCATAAAATGAAGCAATGAAAGAAACGGGTGAAATCTGGCCTTCGATATTCGATCTAGCACGCACGGCATTGTGATTATATCACAAAAACGGCTAGTTCTAGTTTGATGAAGTCAAGCTGCTGCACGCTAACTTAGAAAATAAAAATTACAGCAATTACAGAGTATTGGCAACAACTTGGTATCAAACTTAGAATTCACAAATACAACGCCAGCATATTTGGTACATTCGATTTAAATGAACGCACGTCGTAATTATTTAGTGAAAACTGCCTCGATGAATAAAATTAAGAAAAATCAAATAAACTAATGAAATTAAACTAGTTATTAGTGTTAGATATATATTGTCACCTAAATAAATATAAAGAATATAAATATAATAAAAATCAATGTAATTGAAGTTATGATTACAATGTAATTGTAATCGAAATATTAAATAAAGTTAAGTCAAATGAAATTAAACATCAAATGAAGTAGGAAATGTTAAATGAAAAATACAATCTAATGGATTCTAGCATATAATTCACATTGTAAACGCTAATCGATTTAAACACGTAAATACGTGACAAAGAGATAATTCGTTGTCATCATCAATGTTAAAGTTGTATATTGTTAAAAAAAAAAGATTTATGTTTCGACGTTAACAATTGCTTATATTGATGACGTAGAAAATAGTGTAATATAATATCAGTGTGATTAATAAGGATCTGTCATTGCGATGATTAATGTGACTAAGAAATATATCTAATCCCAAACGTTATTCAACGTCAAAATGACAATAAAAAACTTCAGCTTGCTACCGGGGACGCTTTTGAATGATAAATTTACATTTGTAATGCTTAAATATGTATATTAACGTTATTATTAGTCATTTATAAATGAAAACAGACTGATATTTTTAATTACTATATTAATTATTTGTAACGTGTCGCGATTGATCATTTACATTTAAATAATGTTTAATAGCTCTATTATATCTATTAAATCATTAGCTACATACAGGCAAGAGTAACAGCCATTTTTCCGGTGTAGACGAGGAGCAGCAACGTTCCATATAAGTAGACATAATTCGCTAAGACGTTCGCTCGACTGCCGCTTCCCATGTACAAATATCCGAAAATCACACCAATTAGCAAATGACAGATCAATCGCGCCATCAATAACGAGTAGTCTCTTTTCATGCTTAGGAGATGTCTCTTGTAAAGAAGATAGCACTGCGTCAAGAAACCGGCAGGTGATGGCGGTTCTTTGACCTTGTCCGCTGGAATAATACATATAAATCAGCATTAATGCGTGAACAGAATAGTATTGCTAAAGTCAAAAATTCAATCCATATCTAAAAATACTTTATTAATTCATCAATATAATTAAGTAGACAGCTGAAGCTGTTTGCTGGAATATTAAAACTTTTCGTTATTAACATGTTTGCGTCCTATATAATTAATTTGATAATCAAACATATTTTATTATTTTCATCTGATTTCTGGTTGAATTTTTAATGTTTCAGCAAATCTGCGTGAAATTTATTGTAAATTATTGTAAATTAACTTCATAAATTCTGGCATGAATAATTTTCTCGGAGCTTTTCGATAATTTATTTCCTTGCACAGGAATGTTAAGATAAATGAAAAATAGAATACTGACATTTTATAATACGAAAAGAAAAAGAAAGAGGGATCTTTCTTTTTCTTTTCGTATTATAAAAAAAAAGAGGGAAGAGGGGAAAAAAAATCTTATATACAAGTAAGGTCTTCAGCGAAGTTTTTACTTGTAGACGTTGTAGAGGTATAAGGAAATCTTATTTAATATGAATAATACATGAGGCTAACTAGAATAGGATATTTATAGACTATCGAATAGTTTTAAGTCGTTAATATTCATACCAATTTTTGTAAGAAAATCAGAGATACTGAACAAAGATATTGAAATAGTTTTTCGACATGGCCGATATTTTAAAACGGAATATTAAATTATTCTGAAGAATTATAATATTAATAATAGGAACTACATATATTCCATTCATAATAAAAGCAACCTCCTTTCATTCTCGGCACATTTTATTTTTTCATTGTAATCTTCTAGAAAACTCTTGACAGTTTCTGTAATATATAGACCTAGAAAACATACTTGCGCGATTTAGCGCCAAATTCTGTACAAGTGACCTGAGAAATCTCTCATCAATTCGAGATCTAGAGATTTATGATCAAAAATAAAAATAAAATGAAATTGAAAAAGAACCGTACTTTCTTCAGGCAGTGCCGTGGTAGCGTCTTCTGTCGTCTTCTGATTATTCGGTATCGCTTCCACCGCTGTCACCAGCTTATCAAGCGAAATCCCATATTCGCCAATCGCCACCTCGAGGACTGAAACGAATTCAAGGATTCGATTTTAAATTATTTCATTATTTCTACGTGATTATTCTGCTGTGTATATTCTTGCGTGTGTATGTGTGCAGAACGCTTTCAAAGTGAATGTTGACTGTTTCAACATTCGTTGTGCACGCATCGGTGTATTTGCATTCAACTTATTCAAACGTTTATCGTTACGAGTCGTTGACACGCGATTATTTTCACTTTGTTCTTATTTTGCCTCAAGTTAAGATCTTACAACAGATCAGGTTCATAAATAAACGATATTATCAGAGAAGAATCTTTTTAAATTGAATCATGTTTGCTTCGTTTAACTGAATTGGCAATACCAAAAACTTTCTAGATTTTAAACTCAATTTACTCGCTACCACGTATGTGTGTACTTAATTTATATCCGAAACTATTACTACATTCTCATGAGTCAACCCACTCTTGCGTAACATCATGCAATTTATGAACCCGCTCTTTTAGATATGATTTCGCGATCTTGGAGCGAACCATGGCGGAACGC
Source organism: Tetramorium alpestre (assembly GCA_021460005.1). Classification (NCBI taxonomy): domain Eukaryota; kingdom Metazoa; phylum Arthropoda; class Insecta; order Hymenoptera; family Formicidae; genus Tetramorium; species Tetramorium alpestre. The sequence goes on along the minus strand of JAJVSH010000028.1, from coordinate 1,192,113 downwards.
GGCCTTGGTCCGTTTCTGCCGGTGATTTCGCATTCTGTCTAGTTGCACATTCGCCTCTGTGACTATCAGAAGCGACGTGTGTGTGTGAGAGAGAGATTGCTTAAGATCTGCCCTAATTGTTTCAGCTGTAGACTACGTACCGAAATCCGCTGGATTGTGATAGGGCGGACAGGGGGCGCCGATGGAAGCCAAGTGCGGCAACAACGAGCTGACCGGACCTCGGTATACGCAGTAACCGTTAGCCACCACGTACAGGGAATCGAACATCTCCAGGACCAAGGCGCTCGGTTGATGAATCGTGCAGATTACCGTACGCCTTTCTAATTCCGCCAATCGTTTCATAAGGCTGACGCATTGACTGCACGAGGAGGAATCCAGGCCTGAAAAGATCAATAATTCCTACAAAGTGTCCTACAAAGTGGTTAATACACATTTCTGCGGAAAAAACGCATTTCGCAATCGCCCCCGCGCGCTCTACGCGTAAAGCGCGGAACGGAGGAATGCGGTTCCCGTTCCCGTCTTCATCTTCGCGGAGACGTTATCTCAATGTGCGACGACGTGCAACAATGTTGTGCTCCCGCGATGATGCAATCCCGATGACAGATCTAAGGTCTACAGGTGCAGCAAGCTATTAAGCAACCGAGACTGGAAATAGAATGAGGTAATCGGAAATATCGCGCGAATCGCGAGACAGGCTGTTGCGAGACCGCTTCTGCCGGTTCGAACATCACGGCGCGGTATGCTTACAACGTCACTTTTTCTAGTATGTAATCCGACTTGAGTACAATGACGTTTATTATGAAATATTAGATTGTCATCGCAATTATTAACTGCATTTGCTACGCGATAATCGTTATTTGCGTCTTTGGCTATTATTGATAACGCGATAAACGAAGATTTCTAAGTATCGAGCAACACAATGTGTTTTTATTAATCATTTCGTCATGAGACACAATTTTATGATCATCTGCATTGGTTTTAATTTAAATAGGATGTTTCAGAACTACCTGCATCATGCAAGTGACTAATAAAGCTCATAAAAATGGATAAAATGGATATCCGGGCAAATGTAAATCAGCATATTAATCATTTTCAACTTTTTACTTTTATAATAATTTATTATAATAATTAGCTTGCGGACTAATGTACAGTATTTATTAAGTTAGCATGGTTTTTGTGCATTTTATTTATCAATTATATCTTAACATGTAATTCTGAAACATTGTAGTATCATTTTTATCTTGAATTCTGCAAATTATATACATGTTTTCCGAGTTTAACAATCATCATTTAACAGAAATGTCTATTTTTGCCGGATATTATAATACTTTTATTTTTTCTAAATAATTGACACTTCTTATTCATTTTAATAATATTTTATACCAAGGTTTTTAATTTTTCTGTTTCTTAGTTTTACTTTTCCTTATTTAATTTATATGTTTAAGCATGACATACGTGAACCGTTTATTAGAATTAGATTTTAATGTCTTTTAAATATAAAATTTTTTATAATTATGCCCAATCTGTAATAATGTTACTTACCAGTCGTTGGTTCATCGAGGAATAATACTGAAGGATTAGTTAGGAGTTCCAAGGCGATATCGAGCCGCTTTTTCTGCCCTCCGGATAGCTTTCCGCATAATGTGTCATAGCAGTGGCCCAGCCCTAGCATCTCTAATAGCTCTAAAACCTGTACGCGTATACCATCGAGCGTGAATAGAATTAAAAGGTGTGGCGGGGAACGTAAATCCGTAAATCGTACGTGTCATGAGGAATATAGAGGAAAGGACAAATTTATAAGATTTCGGCTTGCGTCTTTTCGAAACTGAACACGACATTCTTTGTGTCGTTTAAAGACACAGGGAAAAATTCACAACGCGACGATCAAAGTGGACGGTCAATTATCACGAACCTGAGAGTGCTTGTAAGCGGAGCTGATTGTGTAACCGAGCTTCAAGTGAGCAGCTAATGTCATGGCTTCTCCCACAGTGATATACATTCTGAGAATGGAGTCCTGCTGTATGTAACACGATGTCCTTTTCCATCGTTCGCTCTGTGGTACGCGAAGCTTACCGTTTACCCGAACTTCTCCGCTCACCCCCGACACCCTACGCAATTTGCCATCGTTGTATTTGTAAAGTTAACAATTATATTTCTTAAAAAGAATATTACAAAATTGCTGTCTTCCAGCAAGAAATGTTGAAATACGTATGAGATTAACGTTGTTATAAGGAAAATATGTTTCCATAAATATATTCGACGCAGTTATTTGCCTTTAAAAGTACGATGTGGCATTGAAGTCTCGTAATACTACTGACTATTTATGTAATTTCACAATAGTTATCCTGCATTAAGATATAATTGACATCATCTAAGATTGTGCAGCAATTTAAGTGGAAATAGAAAGTGAATATCATAGATAATATGAATAATAATACGAAAGGGTGATATATACGTATTGATATGAAAATGGATTAGATATAGAATAGATAATTGGTTATTAAAGACACATAAGCGCGCTGCGCAATAGTTAATTGTTTTAATATATCAAGATATACTATCAGGTAGCAATTCCATTGTTCAACATGTAACAAAAAAAAAATTTACAAGAACGAAAATAATCGTAATTTTATGAATGCTGAATACCATTCATCAAATTCCTTTTAAGTACCGCAAGTTAATAACATACTTAATTGTTTTTGGAATAAAACTTTCAACACATCCCACATATCATAGTTATAATATGCCTAAAATAACTCTTTTTAACAACTTTAATTGCAAATTTCTCAAAATGACATGTTAAAGTAATTTGATAAATGAGATAATATTTAGCGTTCAAAAAATATGAAGGACAATTGTTCTTGTTCTTGTGCTTGAAAATAAAACTTTTTATTGTACAGTATTATATTATCAAAAAAATAACATTCTTTTCTATTCTTCAGGATTAAAGATACTCTACAATGTTAATACGATGTTTATGTACGATGCACATTTAGATTAATACAGTTGAATGAGTATTTAACTCGAAACGTTAATAAATATTAATTTGAAAGCAGCGAACAAATGTTTAACCACAGTTGACATTTCTTTTAATGTAAATGTAAAGAAACATATATAGAAAATAAATAGATTTACAGAAATATCTTATTTCGTAAAAATCATTTGATTTTAATAAAGGTATCTTACGGACGATATGATCTTGTTCTAAATAAAAATCGCTTTCAAGCAATCTTTTTTTAAACTATTTTTTTTTTAATTTTTTTTAAATAAAATAATACATTTTCTTTTGCAATAAGGTGAGACTATTGTAAAAAGGCGAATATTTACGAAATTGTATATTTTTATGATACAAATTTTATTTAAAAACATAAAATATTTTTCATTTAAGATTTTTCTTAATATCCTTATTTTAATACTTCCTACAAGGAATAATAAGATTAGTATCTTTCTGCAACATCATATTGCAAGAATTCTAAAAATATATTTTACATTTTATAGTAAACAATAATTGCAAAAAAATCTTTTTTATCAACGATAATATACAATTTAATTATAGTCATTAATTATTATCAATGTAAATTATCTCTGGATTTATACGGAAGCACAAGTAATGCTCTAAATCAAATAACGATTGTTTTATAAACGATGTATAAGCAATTCTCTTCCGTCTACGTATATACTTTTTATGATATAATAAGTAGGAAGCAAAATATGGATTATCATCAGTAATTAAACCCAACAAATGATTACATAATCTAATTGTCCGATTAAAGCTCATTTTCTGCTGTTTTCTACGATCTGTAATTATGAATATCAAGGTCTACTTGATATTTATAGTATTGTATTAAAATCAGTTGTGTTGAAGCAAGTACATCCAATTCTCTTCTCATGCGATTTTACGTCTAAAAAAGAAATCGCGTAAAAAGAAATTGCATTATTTGGAAAAAATTGTGTAAAAACAATTTCTCTTTTTACATGATTTTTTTATTTGGTATACATCTGACTACAAAGTGCTTGTATATATTTAGGCTAATCACGTATTCACGTAGAAATCTTGTTTGAAATATGTTTTGAAAAAATGAATTATGTTTTAGTCGTTCAGCGTCTCCTGACAATATGACTAAAAACTTTAAATAAAAAAGAAATATATGTAAATAATCAAAAAAAAACTTTATTTTATTATCACCTTATGACTTATTTACTGTCGTATGATAATGCATTTGCAGTTTACGTTCAAGTTGGAAGGATTCAGTCTCATTTAAAAAAATCGTGTTATCTGAAAAATATTACGTAGATAAAATCGCGTGAAAAAATCGTATAAAAAGAAGTCACATAAGAAATAGCATAAAAAGAGTATTGGATGTAATATTGCCATATTTTGTTTAAGAATAATTAAGAATACTTAACAATGTCTTTAATTACATTGAATTCATTAATATTACTTATCATAATTAATATTACTTATCAATAACTGCATAATATAAAATAATGCGACGTCAAAAAAATTCAATTATACAATGAAGCATCTCTATCTTACATAAAAGGAAAAACTTGCGAGAAAATTTGTGAGAAATAACTCGAATTAAAGAAAACTAAACGCGAAGGACATCCAATAGATATGCAGCGCATGTTTCTCGAATGATCAAGTATAATTTATGAGATATACATAATTAATTTTAACATTCGCGCACGTAACGTATTGATTTCCGCGAGATTTGATCTAATTCGTCCGTCAAAGACGATAAAAACGTATTCTCTTGCACGGAAAAAATAGCTGTGACCATTTAATAGGCGTGTGCTTGACGTGAACAAACTTATCAATAATAAGTAGTATCGCTCGGACATTATTTATTATTAGTATTCCACGATAATAACAGTTGTGTCTTAATGCTACGTCTGGATTTTTATTTACAGATCTCGGCGTAATACAAGAAAATGTCTATAAATGCTTCCACATGAAGCTGAATCATGAATGGAATCAACGTACTCGAACAGCTCGCGGCGAATCGAGTTCAAGTTTCATGCATTATTTAATTTAATATTGAATGTAATCGCAACTTATATTATGCATCTTTATCGCTCTCAAGCCCCAGATAGATTACAGCAAATCAAATTCAAATTTTTCGCATTATTTAGTTTAATCGATAATGTAATCGACGTTGCGTGCCTATCGCTCACATAAATGAAACGCAAATTTTCATTAGTTTTAGATACGCATTTTTTAGCGCGTTAGCACATCATGTTTTAATAATCGTTCAAATCGAAGCGATAGAAGGAAGAAAACTCGCGAATTGACTATTAGATATAGTACTACGAAGCTTTATTTTCATAATGGAATTCGCCTATACCATTACAAGCACAAATGCTGATCAATGCATTATCTTGTCAAAGATCAGAGATTCTACTGCGTATTGTAATATTCAACCTTTGACTTACTCATTACAAGACCCAACCAAATAGAAATAAAACGCGCGGAATGTTAAAATTGATCAGTGAATTATTTAAAAAGCATGTTAATGAATGCACGACAAGAGGATGCAAAAATGATCGCGAATACACGAAGAACAAAATAAATTTCCGAAATTATGGAAAATCCGCGGACGCGTCATATTTAAAGTATGCTGAAGGAACAATCTTTAAGTTTTTAGTACTTACGTGAAACCGGCGAGAGCGTTCAGCAATGTTGATTTTCCGGCTCCAGACGGCCCCATTATAGCCACTAATTCGCCGGACTTGAATTCGCCGCTGATACCATGTAGAATTTCTTTCTCGCCTGCAACAAGACGTAGATACATCATTTAATGCTCGATGATTCATTCTTAATTTGTCTCGGACGGGTTTCTAGGCTAACATTCTCTAGCTTTATAGCCGAACTCGCACGAATGTACGAGACGTAATAAACAGTATAATGCAAACACCGTTTAATGCAAATCTTCGATTCATATCAAGATTTATATAATGGAATAGGACTCGGCGAACAACTACTTCAAGGCTACTTTTAAGGTCAAGGTTTGACTTCGCATTTCTACTCGCAAGTATGAGACGCAGAAAATAAAGAGGTGGCTAAAACAATTAAAATATTTTGTTCAAAGGAATAAAATCTGAAATATTGTATTGGAGTTAGCCTTACAAGTTACAAATGCAATTTTATTCCCTACATAAGTATTATACAAAAGTGATAATAATAGATTTATAGGGGAGAGTTGCCAAATGCGTACCACTTAAGCTATTTTTGGTTATATTTTGCATTTGGTATCTTTTGAAATCCAAATAAACGTTGAAAATTCAAGCTTGATATTTAAGGCACCTATTATTATATGTTAAACCTTTCACTAATAACAAATTAATGAATTATAAGTTTTATATTTAAGGCACCTATTATTATATGTTAAACCTTTCACTAATAACAAATTAATGAATTATAAGTTTTTCTGTAACATGCTGCAAAAGGTACAATTTAGCAAACTGGTTGCCTAAATCGTATCTATGTGTCTTCTAAATCGTATTTTCTNAAAAAGTATTAAATTTATGGATCAAAATAATTAAAAATATAAGATTAATAAAAGNAATCATAAATTAATACTTGTTTTTTATAATTTACCAANGAAATATTAAAAACTTAATAAATAATAGTAAAAATTAATAAATAATAAAAAGATTAGAATAACGAAATAAAACTTGCTTGAATACATTTTTACAATTAATATACATATTTTTATTCATATCAATTAGTTTTATTATTACAAATTTTCAGTTTTATATTGATATATTATTATAGTGGTACGATTTAGGAAACGAGATAGATTTTATAAAAATATCAATGTAATTTTTACAATAATTGTAAATATGTATATACTATGAATATAAAATATTTTAAAATAAACCTTCTTTCAGAAAAATATAAAAATTTAGTGAAAACTGGCATAATTACATTATTATCAGCTATTTTTATCAGTTATCAAAAATTTACATCAGTTGATTTTTTTAAATGCTGATAACAAGCACAAAATAAGATATAACATGTTAATTTTTTCGTCTATATTACTCATTTCTCATTTACTTCATATTTTAGTTAATAAATGTTGTTTATATGAAATGAAACTATAAAATATTGAAGAGGTACGATTTAAGAGACCGGTACGCATTCGGCAACTCTCCCCTACATGCGACCTTCAGAAGGAGGCATTTGTTATTTTTTTTGTTTGTTGCATTAGGATATTAGAATTTGCATAAATGAGAGTAATGGAGTTATTTCTGACTTAATTGATATGCAAAAATAATTATTTGTAACACCTTGAAAGCTAATGCATTAGAAATGTCGACATGTTCGCAAATATTAATATTCATCTTCAGAACTTTTATTAAAATTTTTATAAAGTTATATAAAATGTATATTTTTTATGTGTGTGCACTAAGAGGTTAAATATCTAATCAAATTACCACGCGTAAAATTTATTTATACATGGCAATGCATGTGGAATTGTAAGGAAAGAATTTGCAATCGTTCTCAATCTTAATCTTCCCTCGAATAGAAAACAAACGAGTTTGAAAGGAACTTCGATTATCACAGGGATCGCACTTATCTCTTCACTTTTAAAAATGCCGAGACGTAGGACGGAAAATTAATTGCACGAATTCAAACTAATAGTCATTTCTAGAACAATTCGAGTATTCCGCCAACCTTGCATATGCTCGTCTAAACAAACCTTGAACTGCTTTCGTGATAAATTGATAACAGAACGTGAACTCATTAAAGTTAATCGCGTAGTAGTCAACGATCAGACTGCTGTGTGATATGCTAGGGGTGCGCGATTATAGCCAAGTGTTTCCTTTTCTTCATCTTGTATGTCAGAGAGAGAGAGAGAGAGAGAGAGAGAGAGAGAGAGAGAGAGAGAGAGAGAGATGGGTGATATTCAGTTATATTTCTTCTTAATCACATTTTACGTAACACATCTGGCACAATGCCCGATCGCTCGAGGCATTCTATAAACACGAGATAACAATTATTGCAACTAAGCTGACACGAAGCTGTGAACACATGCTCGGATCGAAACGTTGAAGCAAACGAAGAAAACAATTCTGCCGAGAGAAGAAAGAACCGAATTTGACCAAGCATCTTTGGAGCTACTTTCGAGGCTGCAAGTTTCCCTTGTGAGGCAAATGCCACGAATGCAATCACTTCGCGTGATCTTCCACTCCACGAGCGTGGCACGAGCGTGAACGCACTCCGCTTGTACTTGAAGGAAAATGGAAAATCACGTTGGACTCGATCTTCCTCCGATGTCTCCGGCCGTGCTGAGCAACTTGCTGCCGCTCTTGCTGTTATTGAGACGGAAATCTTATTGAGACATCTTATTGAGACAGACACAAAAACAGTGTCCTACATTTCGCATGACTAATCCTCTCTCGTTTCGGAGCTTCGTATCTCGAATTATTCACTCGCAAATCACGCGACTGTATATCGATAATTCAGCCGGTGACTTTCTCTCTCGTGTCTTCACCGAAATCTTCACCGCGCTTTTGGAAGCAGATCTCTTACGTTCGTTCGCGAGTTTCGCACATCTGTCCATTCTATTTAAACAAGCATACGTGATAAATTATACGCGCGCCAATAATTTTCTCTCGCGCGGAGAGCTAAGGACAGTCATTTATTTGTCGTTTTAAAGAAGTATCAAAGAAATGCAATTAATGCGATATAAATTTCGACGTATGAATCTTTCTTTAAATTTATTGAACTTCTTTTACTCATACTTTTTGCAGAATGATGATCAATGTTTCATAGAATCAACTCCGCATTTTAAACGAAGGCACGTATTGTTTCACGTGGCATCGTCTGTGACGCACAACTTCCTTTCTCGGGACATGAATAATACAAGAAATTTTTACAACGGATACGCTATCGACATACTTTCGAGTTTCGTATTCGATAATAGTACGTGCAATCGGCACATTGAAAAGATCAGACATTGATCAACGCTTATTCGAATCGTGACTTCTTTTCAGAGAAATCATTTATCGCGTATCTTTCAAGACAGTAATCCTTGTATAATAACGCATTAACAAAAGTGAGAGATGATTTTAAAATATATTTCAAAATAGCTTGTTTCATTTTACGTGCAACTCAGTACCTGATGCGTCAATATAATATGCGTATTTATACAATTTTATCTGCGTTTCTTTTACAATTATGTAATACAAATGCTTCTTTTTATCTGTTACAAAAAAAATCATCCAGTAAGCGTGCGCAATATGTGAGCGCATCAAAAAGAATTTCATTATTTCTTTCACCTTTCAGCGAATATTTCCTAGAGCAATGAACTCGCCGCGCGCTTCATATTGCTTCCTTTCGCAATCCGAAACAATTGGTTTCATTTACGAATGTCGAAAGAACATTTACACAAACTTAATAAACAGGCGCGTCAATAATAGGATATGCATCCTATAAAGCATTGTCACGCTTTTACATTCCATTATGTAAAACAGAATTATGAAACTTCCTTTTATCGAGACAAATACTGTCATTAGCGGTAGCATTATAGCAAAACAGGTGATACTTTGCTAGATATTGATATAATTAATTAGCATGCGCGGATTTCCATTAAAAAGAAACAGAAAAATGGATAAAAAGATCTCGCAAATTTACATTGTTATTAATGTACCTGACACAAACAACTTGTCACGTCACAACTTGTGACTACCGGGTACGATAGTAGTATTATTATGAAAACGCAGAAATGAGATACGATCGCTATCCCGTCGCCAAAGTGATATTTCAATTTAATGAATTTATAAGCAGCATGACAACAGGGAAAGTGACAATCGCATCATAATTCCAATATCAACAGTTACATTTTTTCACAGCGCTTTGAATAACATTGATCTAGTTTTGAATACGTAATAATTTTTCACACCCTCTAACGCATCTTTTCTCCTTCTCTTGCCTGCCCCTCTCTCTCTCTCTCTCTCTCTCTCTGTCTCTCTCTCTCCGTCTCAACATGTTTAATAAAAAAATGAATATGTATAAAACACGTGTCGCTTCCAGGAACGATGGCTGATGTTTTATCAAACTGTTTTGCTCTCAACATTATATTCCTTTTTTATTAACATCGTCTATCTTCGAAATTGCCGAGATAATATGTCATTAATCACTATTCCATACCGCGTGAACTTTTGTATGTTATATTTTCAAAACACGTCGAGATACTTTCTCCGCGTTTAAAACTTTCTTCGTTTATCGTACTAACCACGCGATACAAATACTTTCTCTTCAAGTACGTCACTAATTCCGCAATATACAGTTATTAAAGCAATTAAAGCAATCGTCAAATTATTCCGAACGATTCGTGTATCTTTGTACGGCACAACGACATACGTCCGGGTGATATTTTAGCCAATTAAAACCTTTAATACACTCGTGTTTTCATTTCAACCGTTTATTTTTATGACTTCTTCAAGGCTAAACAAGTTCTCCCGACACCCTTGAGTAGTTCACGAGCAGCATGTAATTACAATCTGCTTTCACTTACACGCAACTATCATCTGCAGATCTAAAGAGAATTCTATTATAACAACAATTGCCTCGTAAATTTCAAATTCATTATCAGATTTTGCGAAATGTATAATACTTTATTAGATATTTTGAGAAATTTGGGGATATTTTGATTTATTTTTAGCAGAATTTATAACAAAATTCCTTTAAAAACCGCAAATCGTACACACGGAAATAGTTTTGTGACTATCGTGCAAAAGAGGTAAGGATAAAAGAAATCAATACTCGATAATAACCTGAAGTATTAAAGTAATAAGCAGTGTCTTTTAAAACGTAATCTTTTTACTTTATGACGTGCTGGGATAATCCAAGGATCAAACGATAATACAACAAAAAGTATGTCATAGAAAAAGATGTTAGAAGCTAAAATCTAATATTATAGAAAGAAAATTGTAAAATACCCGAAACTATATACCGCACAGTTATTATTATATTAATAATATACATGTATCCGGTAGTTGACACAAGATTGATAAGCAAGATTTAAAGCTCCTCGAAATTTGACAAATGAGATTTTATTTACTTGATTGGATTACGCAGCTTATAAATGATCCGTACGCCAGTTTTTATTTCAAGACCGTGTTAAGTACGGTCTTAAGATGCTAATACGACTCTATGATTGGTTTAGATCCACATAAGACTTAAGATGATCTGTACTTAAGATGATCTTAAATATAAGAACTGAAACGGCCTTTAATCTTCTTGTTGAAAAAAAATTGTCTCGATTTTCAAGAAAAAAAGAAATGTCATGTATGAATCACAAAGACATTTATCACAAAGCTTGATTAACGTCACTAAAGTCGCGAATACCACATGATCCTGACACGTTGCGTTATTAAAAAATTTATTATTAATTTAATAATTAATAATAATTAATTATGTTTATTTTTTGAATTGTTTACTCTAGCATACTTACTGACTGAGAAGTTGCGTATGCTCCATTCCTTGATGCGGTAGCGTATGTCGCGAAACGACAGGTCAAGCTCGGGTCTCTTCGGGAAACAGTACTTCTCCCGCTGTAAAAAGTAATTGTTGTTGCCTATGATAGCTGAACTTCGCATGTCGTCTTGACTGCTGCGGTCGAACTGGCAACAGCTCAGCGACGATCGCGACGGTGAACAGTGCGTCGGGGTGGTCATGACTAATAGAGATAATGACGATTCGCGACCGAACTCGCGTACAAACAATTATCAAAAAAAATGAAGAGGTAACGTCACAGTATCTCGGACCATTCGGTCGAGTTTGTGCGCGCACGTCTGTTCACTGCACTTTTTTCCAATCTTCCTCTTGTTCGTCGAAATTGCTCGCACTCTGTATCGCTGCTCACAACGTTTCCCGCTCTCGCATTGCCTTACAGTTTAATCTGAAACGATAAGTCAGAAAATCCGCCTGTCAGAATAAATTACCATTCAGATTTAATTAAAATTAAAAATGTATACGCTAATTGCTGTTAAAATATCTCGTTTCTACACGAAAGATAGTGATAATTCGTTGGCGAATAAACAATACATCATTCTACACGAATGGAAAAAAATGCTAAAAACGTTGTGGTATCGTTGTAGATGTGATGAAAGAAAATATGCCGCTATAGAGCTTGAAATTAATTCACGAAATCATCAAAAAAACAGATTTGCGCGAAATACATATTTCTTATATGACGTAGTCTTAACCGCTGAATAATTTGTTATCTCGTTAACTGTTGATCCCGTATTGTATTAGAAAAACGCAATGTCCCGTTGCTTTCATTATGTTACTACATAATCCCTCTTTCAAAACAGTTGGCAGCAGTTGGAGTAAAAGGAAAAAAAAGTTAATCTCAAATCATAGTGATGTAAATCAAATATTGTTGATTTCGATATCCTCTTATTAAACATTTTGCATCTAATTGTAACACCTAAATGTAACATCTAAATTGTAACATAAAGACACTTTACACTATTATTTGCAAATGAGAAATTATTAATAATTTGCAGCGGAATTAACAAATGAGTGTATCAGGAAAGATCGAATAAATGCAAAGTCGAATAAATGCATAACCGTTGATAATCTTGCAAAAAAGTCAACTTGTTTAATCAGATTCATTTGATTAAACTACGTTGCCGGAAAAATCCGTGCGAGAGAAATCCTCCTTAACAAAAAAAAAAAAAACAAAAAAAAAAGATTTGGAATAATTTGTGTGCTTTATTCTGGACATGATTTTTTTCTTGAACTCTTCGTTATCTCACGATATAAAATAAAGTTACTAAATCTCAAGTCAGAATTAAAAAAAATTAAATTATTCGGTTATAATAAAATTAAATTATTCGGTACATTAAGAAAGCGGATTCTCCGATTTTTTTGCAAATCATGAAAATTAATCTAATCTGCTTGCACGGAGACTAAGGAATGAGTCTATCATAAATAAAAATAAAACAGTTAATTTTCGAAGCGTGAAACCAGAGAGATAAAATTTATTTTCTTCTTAATATTATTTCTTCATGTTATGAGCGATTTTTAAGAATCTTTCTGAAAATATTTTCAAAAATATTTTTAAACGCTTCTTAAAAATATTTTCGTCCGTTAATACATTACAAGGAAATAAAATTGCCATAATAATGAATGTTTACTGTAGCCATTTTTTTTTACTGTGATTTACATTTTTGCTGTGATTGATATTTCTAGTTTCTAGTTTCTGAAATCACTCACATTATTATTTTTAATATTCTTTAGCAATATACATATTATAATTAATAAATTTTTTATTTATTAGATCCAGTTTTTAGACTAGGTTTTTGATAAGACTAAGATTTATCTTTTATAACTTATTGTAAGAAAGATAACGTAAAATACAAAAGAAAAATGTAGATTATAAATAAAAAAATAAATTTAATCTATTAACCAGTGATTAATAAAACAAATAGATTAAAAAGCGAAAGGTATATAGAACATAATAACTATGCGTGACGTGACATTTGTATTTCAGATGATCGCGTTAAATATTGTTATTTTATACGCTAAACAAATTATATCTATAAATATGTAAATTAAAATAATTGCAAATTTCCATGAATAAACATTATGAAAATTACTAAATAGTCTTATTAATCTGAAAAAATTTAATGTTGAACATAAATTGCGGCAATTAATACGCATATAATTTCACAAAATTATCTGCAATCAAGCACTTATTGCATAATTTATACAGAATGTAACAAATCCAGACAAAAATTGCACAGGCAACGCAAGTTTTTATTTCGATAAATAAAATGCAATTTTGAAAGTAAACAGAAAAACGCAAATGTATGTCAATTTATCAAACCCATCAAACTCCAACCAACCATATCAATACATAAAAGAAATTAAATTCATCAGCAAACTTGCTTACGAATTAATTATAGTTCTGACGCAGTAAAAAGATGGTTTCCTACTAATCTTTTAAAGTAAAACAAGTTAAATAAGTAAACATCATCTACAAATTAATAAATGAAGTATAATAAAAGAAGTATAATAAATGAAGTATAAGTAAAAGAGTGCCGATGATAACTATAAAATATTTTAAAAACTGAAAAAAATAATTACACATTTTAATAAAGATGAACACAAGAATCGTTATGCAATCATTATTGCACGACAATTCCATAGTACTTTTCCAATTTATATAAACTTTGACAATACGAAATGACATGTTTTACAAGACAATTTTTAGCCGCGTCTTCATTCACTTTTAAATTATCAGGTACAATTAATAAGACGTATATGATATCTATTACCATAATTGTTGTGAAGTAAATCTATTTACATAACAACATCCGGCGCACCAGAGCTTCTAACGCAATATCCATGCGGCCAATGATTGACGGAGACAAAGGTCGAAAATAAGCAAAATTGCCGGCTGTATTCATTCGTACGTACATACATGATCACACGAATGTGCTCTAAATTTTACCGCGAGAAACTATCTCGTGAAGCTGCGAAAGATAGGTCTCAAGGCTATCTATGACGATAAGCACGCCGGGTTGCTCATTGTTAGCACGTGAAAGCACGACAAATAATAATGATGTATCTTGATATCAAGATCGGACTTTGAAAGAAATGTAACGTATGCGTATTTCTCGGTTTTATTTAAGAAAATCACGAGGATTTCTCAGATTTTGTTTACGAAGACCGGAAGAATTTCTCAGAGATTCGCGATATTATACTAATGGGAGAATCTGCGGCTCTCCCAGAGAGGTCGTTTAGTAAACTTTATGTCATCACAGCCGTTTCATATTGGCGATTTCGAAATGGCACTCCTTCCTACTTAATTAAAAATAGATAATTAAGTAGATGTTTTGCGATTTTAGAGAAATAAAACGAGGATAAAATCCTCGGAAGAATTATCTCCCGTTTTATTTCTCTACAATTGAAAAACATCTATTTATTTATTTTTTATCTACTCGTTTCTCGGCGCGTTCGTAAACATATGTTATCGATGAACATGACATTTATCCGTAAAATCCGGTATGCTCTGATAAATTGCGATTCCGCGGCGCACCGAGCTTACATAAAGATTACTTCCTCCCATTCAAACATGATGCGTTGATTCTCACGCAGTTGTTGTAATTCAAGGTAACGAGTATGTTTATGAATCTATTATATCGATTATACCGTGCGACAGCTTCTTTCCATCATTCATGAAAAGCACATTTCTCATAAATTCTCTTTAGAAATTTTCTCAGCGATTTCATTGTTGTATGAATAAATGTGATATCTGATATCATAATCGCAACAAAATTACACATCGACTGCTGTAACAAATTGTACAGACAGAAAAATATCATTCTACGGAAAAGCAATTACTTTTTTTTTTTTTTTTTGAGTATTAGTTTTCTTCAGCAAAGAATATTTTCTTAATGATAGTTTAAGATGTATTTGTTACAAGTCCAGAATATGTTTTAAATAAATGTGATGCTTATGATGACTTTATGATAAATTGCGGATATATAAACTTACCAAATATTTAGAACAAGTATATTTTCTCGTTGGTAGTATTATGTATTTTTCTGTGTATACTTGCCGCTGATAATGTAATTTTCGAAGCGAGCAGACATTTCTCTCGAGACAGAATTTTATCCATTGCATTACAATCCTTGTCCATTACAATCTTAGTGATCAATCATTATCAATCTCGAAGAGAGATTGACGAAGGAATGACGATTGTAAGTTAACGCAACTATAGGCGAGATTGCCGCGCCGATGCGAGGCAAAAGCGCCGAATGATAGCGCTCGCGGACAGGAATGTTTCGGCTTGCATTGGCCTTACGTTACATTCACATTGATTTTAGTTCAAGTCGCTAAATTTAATATGACTTTTACTTTTACTTCGACCGTGAGTACGAATTCCCGAACGCGATTATACATCCGGCGATTGGCCGGCGTATAATCAGGAGACTCGCACCGTCGACCAACGCGCTCTAAATTTCGTAATCTGCCTAACATGTCTTCGAAAAGAAAGAAAAAAAATCGGATATTTGTCCTTAACCGAAGAATCGTGCAAAATAAATTGGAAGACACAAATTTCTAATCTTAACATATTATAGTTTAAATATACAATTTGTAATCTAGTAAAGAGATAAAAGATGCTATAAATGAAACTACTAATTAATCGTTGCATATATTAAATCAAATAAATGCATGTATCAAATCAAATATTATTTTTTCTTATCTATGACTGCAAATTATTGATTTATTATCGGCCACATAGATTAGGAATTCATAAACATACTTAGTACTTTATATCATTATGATTCATTGTAAACTCGACATGCGCAAAAAATTGAATCACCATTATTATTTGTGATAACAATAACGCAGCTGATCGTTTGTGTACGCCTTCAATGAAATCGTATACGCGTGTTTACGTGCAATAACGAGTGAATATTTTTGAAAGCGTTAATTTTTTTGCAGTTTGATCAAAAACTCGTATACGCGTTTAAATAAAATTTTTGAAAAAAATTCTATTCACTCTCCGATATTTTAAAATAAGATAACAAGGAAATTATAATATTTACTCTCATTTACATAAACGTTTTGTTTTACTGAAAATTCTGGTCTCTTAAAAAAACTTTCTATTTCACGCGATATTAGAAAGTGGAATTTTAATCTGGCATGTCGACAAATTACACGGTCGAAATTTCAAAGACCCGAATTTGATATTGGGACAATTACAAAACTTTGGGCAGCATCAAATGTACATATTATTTAAATTACTTAAGGCTTGCTATACATTGAAATAAAATAACTAAATATATTTAGTGATAAAATATAGGAATTTTATGTAAAATAAATATCGTACTTTGAGACCGTTTCGGATTTCACGGATCAACGGCGCCGAATTAATATGTTAAAACTTTTTAAAACTGATCAAATAGAGATTTGGAAGATTTATTACGAGTAATGTGATCTTTTCTCAAACATGAAGCTTGTACATCACGTAATGTTTGTTACAATTTGTTATTATAAAAGCTGATCAATTAATTAATATGTGCATTAATAATTTAATCGATGTAAACAAAAAATATAGCAAATTGTAACGACCGTTAATTACAAAGATGGAAAAAATCGACTCATTCAATAGGGGAAAAAAATGGAACGCAAACTTTATAAAATGCTGTTATCTCGCGATAACTGCGAAGGCTACCGCATATCATTAAACGTGCAAATAATGAACGCTTTCTGTTTTACGTCGTCACATTGACAGCTGCGATATTGTTAATTGTCCCAAAGTAAAAATGCGCACGCAATTGTCCCAAAGTAAAATAGCGAGACCGCTTCAGCAATTTTCGCTGCGGAACCGAATGTTAACAAAAGCAGCTTGAGGAAATCGGATTTCTTGACCTTAACTTTTAATTGTTTTATATGAAACAACTTGTATCGCGTGGGAACCGAATAATAAGACGAGTTTTTTAATTCATCGATTGACCAATCGCATTATGCGTAAATGCTGCTCTTACAGAACAAAGTTATATTTGCGCATAATGCAATTGATCCATCAATGAATTAAAAAATTCGCCTATAATAGCAGTAATAGATCGAACAAGATGCCTATTTTGCGTCGGACGAGTCTATGTGCCGCTTCGAAGAAGACGCGGAGCGTGACAGAATAAGTGAAAGAGGAAGTGAGTCACGTAGAGACGTGGAAGTAGGCACGAATAACCGCGTCCCACTTTCACAAAATAATACATAGGTACGATATTTTCTGTCTTCGCGGCAGAAATTACGATCGCGTATTCCAGACGTTTTGTCAAAAGCCGCGACGACAGATCGCCGTTAACGCGGTTTTACGACAGCGCCATGCGACGACCGCGAGTCCCACCGCCCATCGACATTACGTTCTATGCCAAGTCCATTATTTTTATCGTGATTTATATATAAACGCACGCGCGCGCGCACACACGCACACACACAGGCTTTCTGCGTTTTCTCTTAGCATTAGCATCGTGTTTATGCTTTCGTGCTGCCTTGAAATTTCGATATCTTATTAAAGCGAGGAAATTGGGTCGAGGCAGCGCGCCCCAAACCCGTCCGTCTGCAAATCGAACGTGATCCGCGGTTCGAAAGGCGGAAGCGAGTTTCCTTCTTCCCAGTTTCTTTTTTCCTCCCTTTCTCTCTATCTCTATCTCTTTCTCTCTCTCTCTCTCTCTCTCTCTCTCTCTCTCTCTCTCTCTCTCTCTCTCTCTCTGCCACTCTATATTTTCCTGGAAACCAGTTCGCGGCCGAGACGTGAAACGCGCATTGTGAAATTATTTTATCGTCAATAACGATTTGACGGTCGCGACTTGACCTTGTTGATTTTAATGAGGGGGATAATTATAAGTCGCGCGCGCCGACGCTCGCGCGCGTTACTCGCGCCGCGTTGGGAATAACAATGATTTTTTTTTCTTACCTTAGCGGAAAATTGCGCTGCGCGAACGAGCACGTTCTAGCGGTATTTGGAAAATCGTTTGACTGCGGAGCAATCTCCGACGCTTCGCGGTCTCATGCTGCGTCGACCGAGTTCGATCGCACGAGTCTCACATCCCCTTACGACTGGTAATCAGGGACAGAGAGTAAAACTCTCAACGCGAATAGAAGCGACCATAGATCGAGATATAAGAATAGAGTACGCAAGAGAGCCAAGAATGCGAGAGAAATAGAAAGAGAAACGCTGCATATGGACCCCTCCTGTCCTTGTCCAATCACGCGACAAGGGGAAGGACAACGGGCCCATATGCAGCTTTGTCTCTTTTTATTCCTCTACCGCATCCACTTACGGGCCAGCGTAGCACTCGCTCTAGTCTTATATTTTATGGAAATCATAGAAGTCATTCCCACTGCCGTTAGAATCGCATGTCCCACCGACCGTGTAGAGGCGACCGACGTGTTTGCTTCGCGATTGAAACGCGGATGCGCGTGGTCGAGATTATAATTCCGTAAATCATTTCCGGCGCGCTTACTGAATACAAAGGCGTTAAACGATTCAAGCAAAACTCTATAAAAGCGCGTGACGCAATATATGCACGCCAAATGGTTGAAAATTATTTTTAGAAACGAATGTTTTCTTGTAAATACACATACATGTGTATGCTTATGTACAAACGTTATATATATATATATATATGTGTGTATCATATATATCATATATTATATATATAATTGTATAAATAGTCTCTCTCTCTCTCTATATATATATATATATATAAAATGTATATATAATAATTAATTAATATACATTTTATATATTTTCAAACATTTATACACATATATAATATAATTATTTTTATTATATTTTGCAATAATTCTAAAAATTTATCGGCACTCGATCTTACTATAAAAATACGTATTATCAATATTATTAAATTGATATCAATTGATAACTTATATTATTCGTTCTTCAGCTTGAGATTGTGTTTTAAAATTACTAATAATGACACGTAGTTTTCTCAGCAAAAGTATAAACATAAATTCACGCAAGAAATATTATTAGGCACAAAGAAAAGTTCCAGACCCATACATTGATATATTCTGTATTTATTTGATTGTAATCGTAACGCTCATGATTTATTCGACAAGCATTTCAACTGTGTCTATATTATGATATATACCTTGAAAAAAATTCTGATTAAAAACGCATCGAAAAATCTTGTAGGATTAATCAGCAATATTACAGTTATAATAATAGAAATTCCAGTTATTATAATAGAACTCAATACTTTAAAACTTATAATAACCAGAATTTTTATTATAATAGCCAGAATTGATTAATTCTACAAGATTTTTCTGAGATTCGTCCGTTTTTAACCAAAATTTTGAAAAATTTTGACGGATTTTTTTTCAAAACAATTTTTTTTCAGTGTACATATTAGACATTTTTTCTTTTTAAATCACAAAAAGTCGACAGAAAGCATCGACCGACACACTTCCACCCGTAGCACCCGCGAGAACGGTCACGAAAGTGACGTATAAACGGGCGGGACGCGCATATCGCGGGACGATCGATGCGGGACGAGGGCGCAGAAAATAGATATCTAAGGAGCTCATTTACGTACTGGCATGGGACGCACAGAACGGGCCGCAATTATTGGAGCAAGCGGCTTTTTGAAGCCGTGACAGCGCACCGGGTGGCCGAATGGAGGTTCCGCTTGTGCTCTCGTACTGCTGGGGGAGCAATGTGACCGTCATAGCCGAAAGCTCGCCGACGACTGCCTAGTGCACAGACTCGGCGGCGTTTCGCTTTCGCGCCGCCAAGCCGCCGAGCCGACGCGACGCGGATGTGTCGCGCTTGTGCATCGTGGCTCGCTCTAGACATTAGAGCGGTTGACACCGACGTAGATCAACTTCCGATGTGGATCAGGGGGCGACTTTGACCGAGTCTCGATTAACTTAATCCAATTCCACTCGAGCGTATCGGAGCCTCCGCTTTCGATAAAATTCCAAACCGCGCGCGACACAATTGGCGTCTTCCGCGAATCGCCGAACTGTCCCGCCGCACAGCGACTGTGAACCAATAAAAAAAATTTGACAATTTCATCCGCTAATAAAACAGTGTAGGTGTATCGCTCGATGAGTTTGAGCGCGGCTTAATCGAGGTTACTCCAAATTGGTCCAGCGTGTTCTCCCTGAGAAAACTGACCGCGATAGACCGCCGTATAAAGTGGTTTTCTCTGCTACGTTCGCGGCAAACCTTGCATTAAAGTTAGATTACTGCCGCACGGTACTTTTTTTTTTAAGATGTGCGATTAGTGCATTTCCGCATAATTGTGAGATACCGCTGCAGTGCAGCGGCAGTTATCTCAGATCTCTACAGTAAAATTACTTCTATCATAGGAGCATTGACGTAACTAGCTAGGGGTCAGGCTACTCTTTTTAGAAAAGACTGACTAGTTCCTCTCGGAAATTTCCAAGATAAATAATAAATAATCTTATTAAAAATAATAGAGCACTGAAAGTTGGATCTTTTATTTTTTTTAGATTCTTTTTATAATGTTATTGCATTATCTTTTATTTAAAATTTACATTTTATTTTATTTACTTTAACTACCAGATATTCCATTTCAATGAAAAAAAAAAAAACATGGCTTTAGATTACTGGCCTAGTGAGAAATAATCGAAAAGACATTGAACCGACCCAGGTAGCAAGCTGACGTTATTTGTTGTCATTTTAATGTTAAATATCATCAAAAAGATCCTTGATGTCAGAATGACGATAAATAATGTTAGTTACATTATTTATCGTCATTCTGACATCAATCTTACCTGGGGAATGCCTTTTCGCAAAAAATATCGAATTGATATATTGGATTCGACATCTATTTAACCAACCATTTCTCACTGAGAATGACCTTACTTTTTCAGATTATAAAGGGCGATGACCGAAAAAATTTCCTACGCCAATACGTATCTCGTTGACAATGTTATTAAGTTTAAATTTAATTTTTTACGTCTTGTAATCGTTCCTCTCGTAAAAATTTTATTAACCGTGAATTTCGTAGAATATTTATGCTCGTTTTTTGTATATACACCGTTCAAAAATTCTCGCATAATAAATCCAGAATGTGATCCGCTGAAATCATGCAACATGCATATCGTCGAGATGCAGATGAGTTCTCAGTATAATAGTAAATATTAATTTTAAATATTATATATTAAATTTAAAAATAAAGCATAAATACACGGATATGCACGTACGACAATTTGTTCGGAACGTCGAAAAAAATTCAGCTCGTCGTGAGTGATCTATTAAATCGACTTCTATTTCTTTTATAATGACAAACCTGTTCGTATATTTTTGACGATATGCATGTTGCATGATTTCAGCGAATCACATTCTGGATTTATTATGCGAGAATTTTTGAACGGTGTATATACAAAAAATATACGCAGAAAGAGCGAGGGAGAGAGAGAGATAGAGAAAATACCGGAGCGAATGCCGATTATCATTCGCCTTAAAGAGATTTCGCTTTCGTTGTTTTATCTTCTAAAACGAATAGTTTTGTTTTATTTGCCCCGAGTTTTATTTGCGACAATGACGTCGTCGCGTATAAATATGTATATACGCATACACGCGGCACGCGGCACTAGTACGCACGGCGGCTTATTTGGAATGTCAAACGATTACACGCGAAAAAATCAACATAAATGTTTCGTTAATTAACCAATTTTATATATCACTTTATCACTTTTTATCCGCTTATAATGCATGTTTCATTTTTTCTTTTTCTTTTAAATTCGAAATCCGACACGATTGAGTCTTTTGATGAATTAAAGCGCACTATCTTTAAAAAGTCTTTAAATCTTAAATTTAAGTCTTAAAATCTTTAAAAATCTTTAAAAAGACACACAGGCAAGTGTTCGAGTTTCGAAAGATTTGGAGGAAGAAAACGGTTCTTGTAACAGTTTTTATATATTTTACGACGCAAAACGTTTAAGCTTTATCTATATAGCTGTAGTTTGATTGTAATAGATTGAAATTGGAATATTTGCGCGTTATTAATTTGATACGAGCTCCCATAACCCGTATTTACTACTTTAACCTTTTAAAATCCAAGTCTCGGAACATCTGTCTGACATCTCGGTAATATTGTCGAACAACCGCACCCTGTCCTGGACGTCCTCGGGCGAAACGAGGCATTCGAATAGCCGTCGTGATAAATAACTTTTAGCGCGTTTCTTATCGGGTCGACGAAACGGAGGCTCGGAAAATAACCGGCGATCTGGCAATTGGTTCTCCGTCGTTAACTCCGTACGTTCAACTTTATCATGTGCGCAACATTGTTCAGAAAAACCGGCTCCTCCATACGCCGACGAACGTCAACGAACGCAAACAAGGACGTTTTTTCCCTCCTTCTTTCTTTGTTTTCTCCTTCTTCTTTCATGGATTTTCATAATTCGGCGCCAGTGCCTTCTTCTTCTTCTTCTTCCTTTTCCTTGTCTCTTCCCTGTACCATTACAAAGAATTTCGCAGACTTAAGAGTTGATAAGATACGTGGCAAATTAGACTGCGATACATTATTGCAAAACATGATAGGCCATGTATCTTATCATTCCTTTTTTTAAATAAATTATGACTATTTTAGAAATCCTAAAAAAGTACCTATCTAAACAATTAATTAATTTGTACCTTACTTATTGTTGAACCTCTACTTACTATCTACTGTTCCATTTTTTAATAAATTATGACTATTTTAAAGATCCTAAAAAAATATCTAAAAAATTCTTTATTAATTTAAATCCTACTTACTATATTGAACCTACCTATTATTTTAAACAAGTACGTTCCTAACAACATGATATTCGAATATTCTGTATTTTAATAGAATGTACTAAAAATATACTAAATACATCGCTTCTTCTTACTTTTGCGGTAACCTCCGAACATTCCTCAGATTCTACATATTAGGAATGCAGAAGAGGCTCTTAGTAGATGTGCACAATTAATAAAATTAAATTTCATAAGAGAATATACGGAGCATCGAAAAGTCATTTTGCATAATATATGCAAAGCTGCGCATTTAACTGGTATGTAATTCCATCACTACGTACCTTACTAGACTTATATTTAACTGTGGTGTAATCTTACGGTTCGAATCTGTTGGCGTAGTTGCGAATTCTCTATGATTACTTCGAGAAATGAAAGCGATATATACCTTTAAGTACATTCAAAGCTGGTCAAAACTCTCTATGAATATTTTGAAAGACAAGAGTTACTTCCAAGATTCGAGCATGTTCAAATCTTTTTATGAGTACTTTACTAAAAATTTAATGTGTATGTACACACACACACACACGCACGCACGCACGCACATACACACACAAATATCTCTTCATTACAATTATATATAATTTATATATTATAATAAAATATTATAAAAAAAGACTCAATTCTTTACAATAGAAACTATTATTAAGTATACTACTTGTAAGTACATTTCAAATTTTACAAGTACTCATTCTAAAATTCAAGACTGACTAACTCGGCATTCGATTATTTCACAATGTATGAAAGTACAATATATGAAATATTACTTTTTATGAAACTATTTATTACTCGAATCTTAAAAAAATGAAACTTGATAACTGGATTTGATTTAAATTTTTAAATACATTTTGAACTTCACTCCATCCTCACTGATATATAATGATGATACAATATGCGGATACATACCTAAGTTCATATTCATCATTGATATATATTTCACAGCAGAATTCTTCTCTGCTTTAAATAGATTCACGAACAGTGGGATATTAATCGGCCTTCACTTTGTTTGCCTTTGTTGGATTCCAGGTTGCAGTCAACTTGGCGTTACAAATCTTTCGAAGTGTTCGATCGAGTGAAGAATTGCACTTCGAAGCACCCGTATAGCATCAAATACACCGTAGTCTCTCTCTGTCACACATTCCTTTCATTTACAAAATTCTACACATGATTTTTTATAACGAAATCGCGGGAACTGGAAATCATACCCGAGAATCTGTCATTCGCTGAGCGACCGCTCTCTTTCTAAGCTTCAGATTGTTTCAGCGATATAAGGATGCTTGTTATGTTATGAAATTGTGTTTTGATATCGTCACTTATCCCTCCATCCTTATCTCACTTTTATCACTACAATGAGAAATTGACCTTGATACAGAATTTATTTCCGATCTCTTCTGGAAACTGAAAACAGTATATTTACCCAGATAGCCAAGTCTGCCGAAAGCAGATAATACCAAGTGTCTGATATCAATTACTGGCAACAAAAACAAATTTGGCACAAAAGTTGTTATTACCAATTAAGTTATCAAATTGGTACCAAAAATCGAGCAGATACTGCTGTCATATTTTACTGCGATATATCAGCAAAATAAATAAATAAAATCTTTTGAAAAAAACTGTTTTATCATAATAAATGTTAATTATTTTATTTAAAAAGTTAATGGCTAAGAAACGAGCGAAATAAGAATGTTAATTTTAAATAATTTATTCAGTATGCTCATTCATAAAAAATTGTTTTTTATACTATATTGTAAACAAATTTTTAATTAACATCCTTATTTTGCTTGTTTTTTATTATTAATTTTCATATATAGCTTTATATAAGCGTTAACTTTTCTATTAATTTATCAGTTACTTTTTTTCTATTCAGTTATGATCTTTACAAATAAATATTCACACGATGTTCATCAAAATATATTGCTTATAAAAATAAAGAAATATTGTGTATTTAAAATGTACTAACGCGTGTATATTTATGTTAATGCATACATATACATGACAAACATACAACATTTGATTATTCAACGAATCTTTAATTGTTGCTCCGCACCTTTACGCTTTCTGCACTTAAACTTATGTTTTAGACAAAGAATGGGAACGGTAAGAAAATTTAGAAAGTATTAAGAGCTAAAGGAAGTAGTGCTCTATTATGACTAATAATTGATCTACACAATAGATAATTCATCAACATGTAACTAAAAGTAGAAGGATTATAATATAAACTATTTCTACAAAATAGGAACAAGTATATTTTTTCATAAGTGAACTCATAAAAAATATGCAGTTTATATCATATCATAAAAAACATTACTAAATTACGTTAAGTTAAAATAGCAGTTGCTTATTGTTTATAACGTTTTATAGATATAAAATAAATTGAGGAATTGAAAGCATAGGAATAAGTTGATTTTATTTGAATATTAGAAATAACTTTTAATGCTTTCCTTCAATAAATATTAGAAATATCTTTTAATGCTTTCCTTCAATTTATTTTATTTCAACTTTATACTTTTTTTTTATCAGAAAACTATTCGAATTTCACTATCCTTTCACAATTCCTCAATTTATGAATTATATAATACCTGTTTCTGTATTTTGTACTTCCATTCTTATAATCATGTATATCACTGCACGTTATAGAATAAGACTAGCAACTGTTTTGGCTCACTAAACTACTGTCTTAACTTTACTCGTATTAAGAATAAATTTGTAAATTATATATATGTAAGAGAAATATTCTAATGATATATAACATTAAATGTATTTTAGAATTAAACGAATAAAAAATATATACTGTATTATAAGTTAACAGTAATGCAAAGTTGTCAGAATTGAAAGTCCCTTGCAATCCTACCATGGAGCTGAAAATAATTTTCAAATGTTAATATATAATTGAAGATCTATTTTTAAAATATGAAATATATATAT
>JAJVSH010000028.1:1118661-1165145 GCA_021460005.1 Tetramorium alpestre | reverse complement strand
TGTGCGTGTGTGTGTGTGTGTGTGTGTGTGTGTGTGTGTGTGTATTCTTCAAAATATCTTATTCACTAATGTAGTTTAGTGTTCACGTACGTACCACTGCATTATGAACGATATCATCATGAGGCCCACGGCTTTTAGGCGGTAGCTTTGGTAGAAGTGCCTTAACGTTTATATCGACTTGAGGATCTTTCTCTTTAATATGCTTCATAGTTTCTTGACAAACTTTGATTACAGATTCGGCATTCAAACGACGATCATCACTCCATAATGGACAGCTATGTTAAAAAAAAAAAAAAAACGTAATGTAAGATTGCAAAAAACGTAATGTTGATTCGATTGCACAATGATACTCACAGATTTGACTTTTCTGCTCCTTGACCTTGAAAATGATCATAACTAGTTACTGGTTTGTCGCAAATGTAACACATTTGGGCGCCACACAAACAAGTCATTTTATTACAGCCTTCTTCCTTGAAAAATGTTCGGCTGCAACGATAGCATTTTCGTACGAGAGCTTCAGTCATCCTCTCTTCCAAATACAAACGCGCAGACTCTGATTTCTTTTCATTGCATTTCAGAGGTACGTGATTAAGCTCCTTACAAAATCTAATTTCAGAAAATAATTATTACAAATTATTCTGAACTATTTTGAAATTTATCCTCATTGACACTTTAATACACAGTCAGACACAAAATTTGATGACAATGAAAATCAAAATTGCAATAATAACGTCAGGATTACTTACCGGCAAGATTCTTTCATGCATTCCGGATTGAGGCATTTAAAAATCTTATCTTCTGGTGGTGGTATCGAAGCGAAATGACAGAACGGACACGACACCAGACCTTCGACTCCAGCGGCTATTACCTCCGCCTCTTGTCGCTTACAAAGCAAGATACTGAATGTAGTTGGCGGTAACACCCGCTGAAGTACGGATATAGGAAATTCACAGCCGCAATTTAACATACAATCTACACGCGTTTGGCCATTTCCTAACACCACATCTGTATTTCGTATTATACATGTATTACAAAATACATGGCCTTCCTCGCATGTGGAACACTTTGATGGCATACATTCGTTATCAAAGCAACACTGACATTCGAACAGTTCATTTCTTGCCTAAAAGAAAAAATTAATAAAAAATAGCAATCTGATTCAAAAAGTTTTGATTCAAATAAAATTTAAAATATTTCTCGTAATATATATTACCTTGAGCTCATTAAATTCTTGATCTTCGTTTGCTTTCACTTCATCCAGATATTTTCTAAGTTCTGCTTTATGTTGTATAAAAGCACATTCTTGCAGAAACGGTATATCTTCTGATAGAACCGTTAACGTTTTATTACATTGTCGTCTAGTTTTCATATCGGAGTTTAACGTTTCCAGGACTCTTGCAGTTAAACTCAAATTATTCTTATACTTGCTGTACGTTTTCACTACTGTGTTCACCTGTAAAGAACACATCTAATTATATTACTTAGTATCGAAATATTGTGATTAACTTAATGATAGATAGATCAAAAGTATTACGTAAAAGATTCGAGTATGTTTCCCTATTACTTTACATGTATTATAAAAAATGTTTAATGGAAAAATATTATAATTTCATTGCGATAAAGATAAGTAATCAAAATCATAAATATATAAATAAATCCAAGATAATTCATCATACTATGGAATTTCGTAAAGAATATCTTAAATAATTACCCTCAATTTATTAAAATAAAACTTCAGGAAATCAATTGCATGTGGGTTAAATTCACAATTCCGCTTATCATTTTCAAAATGTAAAAATGGATCTGGAAATATCTTTAAGAACTCTTGCACGTTAAAATCCGTTGTATATTGCTTCTGTTGTTCTGTAATCCTTTTTTTAGCCAGATACTCCGCTCTCGTTGGATAATCCGGGTTTTCCAATTTTAATTGAACAAATTCGTTATAGCGCTCTTGATCGCCATGTATCTCCTCAGCCGTTTTTCTTAAATACACAGGATCTGCTTCAGGAAATATTGTCAATAAATCAGCATATTGTTCATTTATATCATAAGATGGATTAGACTTTTCCTCTATTGGCAATGGCTTGAGTTTTTTCAGATTCTCTTGATCACAATTGAGCAACATATCAACTAAATGCTCCATCAATGCTGTTTTATCAGATTGTTCAACATTTTTAACATTATCATAGCATAACTGCTTAACATAACGAGTTTTTACACTTGGAAACATGGGTATTAACTTGATGTATATTTCATTAGCAATCTCATTCAATGTTATTTTTTTAGGATCAGCATTTATTTCTGTATCTGGCGATCTCTCCAAGGATGCATTTGTTTTTACTACTTTAGCATCTTTTGCTATATTTTCCTGTATGTTTAAAAGATTTCCAAAATTTCCAGTGACTGGTGACTGTTGCTGAAAATGATATAATTGATATATAATATAATATAATTGAATTAATATCCATTTACGTTGTAGTAATAAAACTGAGGTATATATATTCGTTCATTTTTTTAAACATTAACATTACAGTTAAAGGAATCTATTAGAAGTTTACAAAAGTTTATTAAAATGTGATTTTGAGAGAATTCATAAAAGCAAGAATAAATGGAAAATTCAAACCTTTAAAATTCTTGGACTCTTTCTTTGATTCATTATAATATCTAATTAACCGCATGCCTTATGATTTTCACTTTTCGAATATAGAATTGAAATTGTGCGAGGTTATCGATCGATCGATATGCGTATATAGAAAAGCTTTCACAAAAATTCGGTAAAAGTTAAAAATTGAAAATGCGATCCGATCAATGCTAAACACTATGTATAAAGACATCGATACAAATGCGAGACGGTCGTGAGAAAGGAATCATAACACAAGACTGAAAATATTTTCCTTGTGATAACCTTTACTCTATGCTTAAAATACATAGAACTTATATATCTGAAGATGCTTTGCTTCAGGGACAAAGAAGGACAGGATGATATTTTATTTATGTTGTGGAACTGTTCTTTTTCTTAAAGCAAAGCACTTCTATATAAATTCTATGTTGAAAAGTAACAGCATATTTTGCATGCAACTGCATCAAAATGCTCTAAATTCTCCCAATATGTTTTTGTTTCTTGACAATTGAATAAACATAAAATGTATGCATAATTTAATCGATTTTTAGATAAATTTGACAAATTGATGCTTTTTACCCGTATTTTATTTTCTTTATCGCAAACTTGAGATGTACTCATATTACCTACTTTTTGATCAAACCATGCTTTGCTGCTGCTCGGTTTTTGGTCGTCTGAGACGTTTTGAGTTTTACGGTTGAACGTAGGGTCTAAAACCTGTACTGAACTCGATGGTTGGTTGTAAAACGGTTGTAAAACCTTCAAATTTCTTGTGGTATATTCTTCCAATAAAGCCTCTTCCATTTCCATCTTTTTTGGTACAGGGAATACTTGTATGTTGTTGTATACTTTAGGTGGTTTAGGTGTTTTTTCCCGTGTAAGAGGCTGATACAGATGGCCGTCGATATAAGATGCTTCTTTGTTAGGTGATGACGTACTCGGTAACCTTAGTGTGAGAGGCACTAAATCGCTCGTACTTGGATTAGGATCTACATTAGCCGCAATCGATGTATTCTGCATTATTGTTGTATTCGGTTTTCTCTTAAGAAATTGTAATTTTGGCGGCGACAAAATAGAAACTGGCGGTTTATGACACATTTCAATTTTTTGCGCGGATTGCATGTAATTGGTTTCAAGCGTTAACTTTGCTGGTTGCAATACCGGCGCTACAGAAGATGTAGCTGACATAGCCTGCATAGTTGATAGAGAAACGATTTTGGGCGGTGATATAAGGTTCTTTTTAACTTTTACAATCTCCGTTGATTGCAGTTCCTTAGTATTCGAACCAGCTTCTGACGATACAGAATTCTTTGTATCCTTCACGATACCGCGCAACATCTTGTTAATATTTTTACCTCGTTGAATACATTGGACCAATGTATCATCCAACTTTGTCTTTTTCACTGGCATCGCGCTTTGTTGATTAGTATCATTATTCGTATCATTCGAAGCAGCCTCTTCTGACGTACTCTTTTTCATTTCATCAATCGGATCCTTTTCTTGTACAGCTGTTTCCTCTACTACCTTTTGGAATTCATCGACGCCAAACACGGTACCTATCACAGTCTGTGTTTTCTTTTCTGCAGTTGTCTTTGTATCTACTTGACCCTTTTGTGTAGAAGCATTGGGCCCGTTACATTCTACAAAACATACGTCATCCGAAGATTTTCGTTTTCGTACAAACTGAGGCAGCGGTCTTTGCACCGGTAACAAGTCCCACAACGTAAGCTCCAAACGATTTTTCGCATGCTGATTACCAAGGAGCGTTCTGTAGATCAAACGGTTACTAAATCTAGGTAGAAGAGCATGTATTAATCTCGCATCTTTTAGCAATTCATCCAAATTGGAGAAACCATCTTCCTTTGGGGATGTACTGTCAGAATCTTTACTGCATCCTGGTTTTGAGCTTTCTGACATTCTCACTGTTGAAACAGTTTTCGTGTATGTAACATCGTCATTATTTTTCTCGACTTTTGCGTTAGATCCATCTTGAGTCTTACAAATAACAGATGTAGCTTGACTATCACTATAACCAGCTACTGATTCTAGATTCAGCCTATTTTTCAATGGTTCAACAAAATTCCCATCAGCTGGCTGTGAAGGAGGGCTCAAAGTTATAATATTTTTGACTACTGCTTTTACAGTATCAATAATTGCTATATCATGCACATCACTATAATCTTTGCTGTCATCAGAATCCGATGGGACATCAATTACTTCGTCACTTGAATACTCCATGGAAGAATTCTGTGTTTTAAATTCAGAATCTGTGTTAGAACATATCTCTGATTGAATTTTCACACTGGACAGTCCCTGGTTATCTCGAGGATTCTGAATATTATCAAATACTTTGTTATTCGCGTGTTCCATGGAAGAATTCTGTGTTTTAGAAATTTGATCAGAAATTTCATTAGAATTTATCTCCGATTGAATGATGGATGATCCTGGAGGATCTAGAAATTTCTGAATATTATCAAATACTTTGTTATTTGCATATTCCATGAAAAAATTCTGTGTAATAGACTTAGAAACTTGTTCAGAAACTTCATTATGATATATCTCTGATTGAATGGTAGATGGTCCTGGATTATCTGGAAAATTCTCAATATTATCAAATACTTTGTCATTCGCGTGTTCCATGGAAGAATTCTGTGTTTTAGACATAGAAATTTCATTAGGATATATCTCTGATTGAATGGTGGATGGTCCTGGATTATTTGGAGAATTCTGAACATTATCAATTACTTTGTCCTTTGCATATTCCATGGAAGAATTCTGTGTTTCACATGAATAAACTTTATCAGGACTTGTATCATGATACATCTCTGAAGGAATGTTGTCCATGATGGATGGGCCTGGTTCTGGAAAGTTCTGAATACTATGCATCTCTTGATCTATGAGATCATTGAAGTTCGGCATTTCTCCTAATCTCATTGGAAGGAGGTTTCCGTGAGCATCCTGGTCTCTCGTGATATTTTCTTGTATCTTTACAATATCGTTCAAATTGTCGTACATAATTTCAGTATATTCCTGGTTTCCTCTCTCTTTCTTTCTCTCTCTCCCTCTATGAAATCAAAGAATAAAAGTTATAAAATTGAAGAATAGAATAACATATTTAGCTCTGCAAGATAATCTCTTACAAAATAGAGTTAACAGAGTAATGTAGAAAAGACAAAAAAAGTAGTATGAGAATCAGACTTCATGAATACATGCTACTAAGAAAACGCAAATTTACAGAAAGAGAAGAAACATAACCTACCTAAGTTATTTAATAAATAGTTCATTGACGTGTTTTACTGACATTTGTTTATGACTGCAGTAGACTCTTTTATTTTAATCGCAAGCAAAAATTATCAATTTCATGGCGTATGACGAATCTACACTTTCTGCTTTCTCAACAAATCGAGCGAACTCTTATTAGCAGATTCTAGCGATTTCACAAGCAAAATAGGAAACGAAAAAAATAACTGTGCGTGCATGCTGACGAGGGATAGTCGATTGGCTGCGCCATGCTGAAGTTTAGGAACGCTGTAAGCAT
The DNA here is from genome assembly GCA_021460005.1 of Tetramorium alpestre. Taxonomy (NCBI): domain Eukaryota; kingdom Metazoa; phylum Arthropoda; class Insecta; order Hymenoptera; family Formicidae; genus Tetramorium; species Tetramorium alpestre. The sequence continues at coordinate 1,158,987 of JAJVSH010000028.1, read as the reverse complement.
GGCCGAATGAAATAACAGGTAGAAGAGGGGTGTCGTAACAGTGTTCAAAAGGGAAAATATTACCATAATAGGTCTGTTCTTTTTAGCTGAACTGACTGCACTAGTTCAGACTAGTTATCCCTTTCCTTCCGTATTGGAAGATTTTTTCAGAATCAAAATACCGACAATAATATCATACTTGTGGAACTAGTTTATTTGTTTTTACATGAATGATTTCATAATAAACAAAAAAAAATTGTTGAATTATCGGCTTCTGGCGTTAAAGACCATCACACATAAAATTAAGGACGTAAAACGTAACAATAAGGAAATCGACCAATCCCAATCCAGTATTTGGCTATCCGTAACCCCTTTACTGCCAAATACTAGATTATAATTGGTCGATTTCCTTACGTTACGTTACATGTTACGTTTGTTAACATGTTATTAATTTTATTAAAGTTAATCTAATCTTTTCTTTTCGAAAAGGCGTTATTGAAGTCTTCATATATATTTTCAATAATGTATCAAAGCTTTCTCTATCATCATTAATTTACTTTTTATTATTTTTATCATTTATACTTTGTAAAGCCTAGAGCACACGATGCTTTTTTACCTGCTGGATTGCTTGCTCGTGCCTGTGCTACACGTCCTGATTGACTCTCATGATTGTAAGACCAACAAAAACCAATCAAGATGCGTAGCACAGGTACGAGCAAGCAATCCAGCAGATAAAAAAGCATCGTGTGCTCTAGGCTTTATAGTGGAGCCAAGGCACTGATATAAACAAATGCAAGCTCAAGACGCATCACGCATCACGTAAAATTTTCGTGTGCTCTGTTTACATAATACGGGAAAAGGAAGTTATGACGCGCCTACGTGAAAACATAAATTAAAAAATAATTCTTCTTTTTACACGATATTTCATTTCACATTCACAAAATGTATAATACTTTTTAATGTTAATTTTATCTTTGTCTTCACATTATTAAAAACATTGTCAATACAATTTACAACTTGAAAAAATATTTTTAAATTCTGTAGCCGATTTTTTGCTAAATTCCGTACCATGTGAACAAGGTACACTGAACGCATCGTGCGATGCGTTATGCCGGATAGCTCTGATTGGTTGTTGCTATGATGGACGCTCTATCCGATATCACGCATCAGGATGCACCCTCATGCACCATGTAACGGCAGTCTTACTGACCGGCAGAATTACTGACCATCAGATCAGTAATTGATTCAGAAATTAAAAAGACTTTTAGATATTAATTTTTATGTAAAGAATACTAATTTTTATGAAAATTTAAGATTAAAGCTTCGTTCCGATATTCACTGCCAGTACTGCAAAACTATAGTTTGTGTCACGCACATTATAGATTTTCAGTACTGGCAGTGTATTTCGGAACGCAGCTTAAGTAGCCTTTTAACCTGCCATATTGAATCCGCCATCTTAAATCTCATTTTTCTCAAAATTTGATGGCAGATGCGAACTCAGCGCCTCAAAAATCATATAAAATCATGCTTTTTTTAATGATTCAACCATTCCCTTAATTGCGACTCAAAGAGTTAATATCATTTTTATCATTTATTTATTGTCTAAAAAATAAACTATTTTGAAATAGATCTTGAACTTTATACAAACCATGGAGCTAAGAATATCAGGAGAGAGCATAAGATACTTTTCTTGACGAGGGGTGTAAAGCCAGAGACGTAGGACGAAGTTGATCTCTTAAGATGGCGACCTATTGGAAGGAGAAAGATAACCTCCTGAATTTCAGAGGTTATTTTTCTCCTTCCAATATGGCTTCACCCCCGCGCATTTATACCCCCTCCTGATATTCTTAGCTCTATAATACAAACATAACCTCAATAATTTATACAAAATGAACTATCATAGTGACTTGAGTTTAATTATTATCAAAATAGCTATTACGTAATTAGGAAAATGACATCTGAATCCGTTTCGATAATGATTACATTGTTAAAAATTAATATCTTACGTATGTTTAAAATATTCACAGTACTATATATTTTATAATGCTAATATTTTATAATACTATATATTTTATATCTGCTCAGTGGGTCGTTTTCGATCCACTTTAATTTTGCACATGTAAAAAAATTATTTTTGCAACGGCACTGTTCCTAACCCATCTTTAGAATATACTTTCTTAAAATAACATGCCAAAACCAAAATTGAGAATTTATAATTAGAATACTCACTTTTTGTTACGAGTCCGCTGTTGTGGGCGCGACATGTTGACTCGCTGAAAGACGCAGATAAAATGATGGAGACTGCGCGTTCCATGGCATGGCGTCCTAAGGCTGGCGTTTCATGGTATGTATTTCTTTGTTATCGCGTAATGGCTCCTGCACACTGGACGCAGAAACGCTTATCGCGCGGTGGAAGTTGGCTCGATTGCCAATCAAAGTTGAATGGAATTTAACTTTTTCCGCGCGGCGAAAGAATTTATTGGCCATCAAGACAACTTCCGCCGCGCGGCAAGTGTTTTCGCATTCCATTGTGCAGGAGCACAGTATGGTTGCGTTCTTAAATTTACAACAGAGTAACTGGATGTATCTCTGTATCGTGTTAAGGCCGCAGCACATAGAAAAACTTAAGCAGTAGAACTTAAGACATAAGCGAATCAACCAATCACGGTCGAGCAGTAAGGTAGCCATTTTGAAACTTAAGCGACACCGAGAATTCCGTATGAATGAAATTCTTAAGTCTTAAGTCTTATGGTTTAAGTTTTTCTATGTGCCACGGCCCTCACGGTCGAGCAGTAAGGTAGCCATTTTGAAACTTAAGCGACACCGAGAATTCCGTATGGATGAAATTCTTAAGTCTTAAGTCTTATGGTTTAAGTTTTTCTATGTGTCACGGCCCTTATCCTTGTTTAACATCCCAGGTAGCAAGCTGACGTCATTTGTCGTCATTCTGTTCATTAAAATGTCGTCAAAAACATTATTTTAACGTATTTTAACGTCAAAATGACGTCAACCTGCTACCTGGGATTTAATAAACAAGGATAACACGATAAGGGCGGTATTCATAGTCAGTTTTTATATTTAAGATCATCTTAAGTACAGTCTTATGTGATTCTAAACCAATCACAGAGCCGAATTAGCATCTTAAGACATTACTTAAGCCTGTTCTACAATCAGTCATACGTCACTGGTCTAATTTCCACCGTACACCTCAATCCGGTTTCAATCCGAAATAAAACGGAATTAAAATCGGTGGAACGGGTCTAATCTAATTCACTCCTATTTCATTTTCGATGGAAACAGTTACAAAATTTGTTTTATTCCAGATTGAAACCGAATTGAGGCGTACGGTGAAAACTAGATCCTTGTGACAGAAATAAAAGGCTCTGATTGGTTCATTCCCTTATACTTATGTATAATTCAAAAGCCTACGCTGTCCACCAATCGCATTGGAAAGGGGGAGAACGACGCGCGCGTGGATTGGTGGCACGGTCGGCACATTGGATAGAGGACAGCATTTCCCAAAAGTTCCGCGAGAGAGAACAGCAAGCAAACGTATAAAAGCGCAGGCGAAACGCCGCGACTCCGAGCAGTGTTTGTAGGAGTGTCAAGGAGACGCGGTGGAGAATGCGTGCCTGATTTCCGACTGCGGAGAGACTGTTGTTCGTACGGTTGGACCAGATTGGATTTGGGAAAGCGTGAGAAGAGAGACGCGTCGGAATACGACGCCCGCGACGAGGAGGGAAAAGATTAACGCGGAGTGCGAACATACGGAGTGCGTGCGCGTGGAAAAAAAAAGTTGATCGACGGACTTCGCTTGAGGATCAGCCAGCCCGAGAATTTTCGGCGAGGGGTCGAAGATTCGTGCGGGAGACGCCACGGCGAGGCGTGCACTCGGCCAGGAGCGGTCCAACTCGATCCGATTCGGCAGCATCGTGGAGAAGCCCGGCCGTGAGGGGCAAACAAACACAACGGCCCGTAGTCCGCCATCTTGTGTAGAGAGGAGTCGTTATTGTCGGGCCGGGGAGCGGGCGGAACGTGCCGCTTTTCCGTATCGGTGAGAAAGAGAGAGAGATAGAGTGAGCAGACCGCGTGAGCAGGGGAAGGCGGAAGCGGAGGCACCGATACCGAGCTAAGGTGGCTAACGGTCACCGGATGTGGTCGAATTTGCGAGGAACGCGCACTGGGAGGACCGCGAGAGAAGAGGAACACGAGGCGAGGTAGCATCGCGCTAACAGGTCCCCGGGGTGCCCCGCCGCACTTATCCCACCGCGTCGTCATCGTCGTCGTCCCCACCACCGCGCTGCCCTGGATACCGTGATTATTGCGCAGTTGGAAAAATTGCTGAGCAGGGACGCGAGACGGTCGTCGCCGAGAAGCCACCAGCGAGCGTTTGCCGGTGAGAGATCTTTCTGTTCCTATTTTTCGACCCTCCGCCTTGTAAACGCGGAAGAACGCATTTATCACTGTTTATTTCCCGTGTGGAAAAGCATTCACTCCAAGGCTGGAAAGCATTCAGTGATTGGATTGGAATCGATTGTCACAGATAAATAACAAATGATGTTATTTATCTGTTATGAGATCTCATAAATCTTTGTCACTTTAATACAGATACATATTTCTTTGTCCCTTTATGTCTCATTTTGAAGGGTTACCTGAATGTTGAGGCTTTGAAATTTTAAGAAAGTTGATGGATGTTTTTTATACTATTTCTTGTTAACATAAAACTTTGTTCTTTTCGGTGATTTTAGAAATTTTTTATAAAATAGAAAAGATTTGCATTGAATTTGAATTACAGATCCCAAAGCCTCAAAGAAGCAAGCTGTAACAGATTCTTACAGATTTCTCTTTCTTAACAAACATATTTTTCAATCTTTTCTAAAAGCAACTGTACAATATTGCTTTATTTCCTTCAGTTTTCAATGAATTAAGAACTAAACATTGATTTTTAAATTACTACCTGCCAGGTAATTCTGTCTTTCAGGAAAAGAAATGTATAAGGTGAAAGTATAATAGAAAGTGTACAATTGATTCTTATTGAACATCTAGACAATTTGTATTATAGCCAAAATCTGTTTTTAGATTGTTCCAAATACAGCTTTTAAACATGCTAAAATTCTGTTATGCGACAGATGTACGACATTACAAACTAATAAGATGTAAAATTTTAATCTAAATTTTACTTGTAAAATAGCATCCAGATTTATTTTCTCGATAAAGTTGAAGAGCATAAGCTATCAAGAAGTCTTTCAACTTCTTATGTAAACACCAATCTTCTAGCTTATTATACGTATTACAAGTTTAATTAGTTTTTTTATCGCTGTATTTTATAGACCATGTTGCAATGTAGCGAAATATTTCATACGGTGCAAACGACGAGCAATATAAAATAACTGTACCAGTATGTTAATGAGATTTTTCTTATCTAAAATAAATTCCTGAAAAATCTGCTTTCTACGTACAGCTTTAATGTTTTTGTTTTAAAACAGTTTTTATGCAGAATGAGTCTAATTTTTTAGACTTTTAATTTTTTTATGAAGATATGGAAGTGTAAATTTTAAGAATTTATTCTGAGAGAATTTTGTTTGTAGATATAAATATTTAATAGCGCATTCGATTAGTAGCACTAGTACGCACTCAGTGCACATTAAAGCCGTTGTACACTAAATATGAAATTGAAATATCTTGAATAACAAAATAAATCAATTATTTAAAAAAAATTGCACAATAGTACGATAAAATAAAAGATTTCGGTTTTTAACATGGTTCTATATTTACGTTAAGCATTTATCCTTACGTCGATTCATTACAACGGCTTTAATGTGCACTGAGTGCGCACTAGTGCGACCAATCAAATTCGCTATAAGATGCAAACAATTTGAAATAATCGATTAGAAATAAACGACAGGGAATTGTAATAAACGATGATTTTTGCTAAGGAAAGTTTAATTAAATAAATAAAATGATTTATAGTGGAATGACAAGAAAAAATGTTTATAATCTATATTTATAATTTATATACATAGTTTATATGTATATAGTTTATGAAATTTTTATAGTTTTAAAGTATTCTTTGCAATAAGTAATCAACTTTAAATGTGCCAAATATTATATAGTATTATCGTCGTCCTCCATTTCAAACAAAGAAAGTATCACTTTCTCATTTCAAACAAAGAAAGTAGTGTTTTCTCTCTTCAAGCGAAAAGAGAATACAATAAATACGAATCATACAATTTTAGAGATTATGGTGGAGATATTGACAAAAAAAGAAAAAAGTAAATGTTGGAAATACATAAATCGAAGGGTCTGCTTTGTGTGTTGCAGGCCAACGGGTCGGCTGTGACGAGGAAGCGAAATTGAAGCAGAGAAAGAGATAGATAGAGAAACATCCGAGCCATGACGAACTCCGCGCCCAAGTTGGACAATGCCAAGGTGGATCGGCAGGCCTCGCCGAAGGTCGGGTATCAGCCCCAGCACAACTACTCCTATAATCGTTCCAACAGTAAATCGTCGCCGTTCTTACACAAGAACGCCCGCCACACGGTGAGAAACGCTAAAGACGGCCGGCAGAGCTGCAGCCCGTATAGCCCATCGTTCAAGAGCGCGAGAAGCTCGCCATTGCAGCAACAGTACCCACAAACACCACAACAGCAACAGCAGCAGCGTTGCGAACAGCAGAGTCCGAGCAGCAGCCCGACCAACAACTTCTACGCGGGCGCCAAGTTCTCGGAAACGCCGTCACCTGCGAGCGTGCCCAAGCCGCCGAGTCGTTGGACGAGTAGATTGGTAAACGGTTGCCGCCAGTTGGACAGCACGAGCGAATACACGAGGCAACTGCGCATAGTGCTGAACGTCCAGGCCTGATACCCAAAAACCAACGCATACAGCAACGCGCGAGAGGAGAGACAGTGGTCGTCAATAGCTCTTAGAGAATCAGGTACGATAGGGAATCATCGTTGGTAAAAAAATCATCGGCTAAAAGGACTGCGAGAATAAGAGAGACGATGATAACGACGATGATGAGGATGAATGTGAAGATTATTATGATGATGATGACGATGGTGACACCGTGTGCGGTCCATATACACACGGGTTTTCGATTTTATCGCGCGAGTGGATATCCCGTAATCCGTTCTTTACGCTAAGATACATCCAGCATACAAATACTTTGAAACCTTATACAGACTATGCACCGCGGGGGGGGTGACGACGCGATGCATCGGTGCGTCCCGATGCCGCGATCGATGTGTGCACGCGAGAGATACATTATATATGTATATATTTGCGTTGTGGAACTCCCATCACGCGCCATTGTGACAAAAATGTAAGTAATACTGTATTTTAGATTATCGTATACCGCGCTAAACTTACAAAAGGAACACAAGGGAAGAACCCCACGTACATACATATATATATTAACTGTATAACATCTGAAAACACAGAGAGATACAAGTACATCCTCAGTCTGACGAGACGAGCGAAGATGCTTCGCTATTTTGTCAAACGATGGACTTCAATATCGACACGTTGGAAAAAAAAAAAAGAAAACAGCGTCCGATGATTTTTCGCTCTTTCCGGAGTGATTTTTGAAAGCTCGCGCTTCACGCCGTTCTCGTGACACACCTGGTGTTCTAATGCGCATTTTTATTAACCCCTCGTGCTCTGATCGTCGACATTGGATGCAAACGGCGACGCGTATACAATCTACCGATCCGTAGCACGGATTATGCTGGACGGACTATTTAATAGCCACCCGACTAATGATCGTTATCAGTATACTTCTTTATTAACAGTTTCTTTCGCGGACTCTTTATCATTTTGGTATTACGGATCGTAAAGAGATACGGCTTCGTATAAAAGATTTATTTCAGGTAGCTCTTTTTTTTTTTTAAATTCCGTTTATTTTTCTTTTTCATTTTTTTTTGTTGGGGATATTTTTATTTTCTTGCTATTCCGCTACTCTCTGCTATCCGTTATTCTTTACGTGAGATAAGTGTATAAGGTGTAAGTTTTTTGAGTTTCTCAATGCGTGTTACGCGAATGGGACTAACTGAACGTGATTGATATAACAAAGAGGAAGAAGAGGGGGGGAAGGGATCAGGAGAAATCTGAATGAGAGGTGAGGCTCGAATGAATGCTTTGTTCGTAAAGACGCTTCGCGGATACGTTATAAAGATTCTCATAGCATTGCGAAAAATTCAAATTTCGATCACACTTCTCGCGCTCTCGGGTTTTTTTTTTGGTGATGTTTCAAAATTATTAATGAATTGCATATAATGTAAATTTAAGATTTATTTTAGGGGGCTAAGAAAAGTAGAAAGAGAGAGAAGATTTGGTAGATTCTTCCGTTGCAAACGGAACGATTATAAACGCGTCTCTCTCTTATTCATAATTACAATTACAAATCATAACAATTTCGAACTATGCTCGTTGAGCAACCGTCACGATGCCCGTTATATTTGTTAAATTCAAGTACTAATATATATATTTCAATGCTTCATTTATAGACGCGGATATCGAGGACGAAGATTTTTAAGAGAGAAAGAGAATATTAGAGCGTCGCGATTGTGTCCTGATTAACTGACGTCTGATTAGCGATAGTCTGCCCCTTCTTAGAACGCAATCGTAGCCATAACAGAGATAGGACTTGACATAAAAAAGGGCGGTACAACGCGATTGCGTTCTTAATGAGAGGAGGGACCGAGATCCACATAAGATAGATTGTAGAAACAGGAACAACAGTTAACGATAACGGACGTTAACTCGACCCGTCCTTGAAGAGTTGTTCTTCGTGCGAGTTTCTGGAGGTCTTTACCTTGTGCCGACAGGTACAGGGAGAAAGTCTGGACCTTTTTTTCGTTATTTACAATACATTACGGGCGCAATTGTCATATCAAACTCGCACCACTTCTATCTATATACCGGACACAGTAAATGGACTTAATATGTAATATAGTAACGATAACAATAATATTTAAGGGTAAATAACAATAGTAGTAATAAGCTAAGGCCTTAACGATATAATAGCGTGGAGAATACGATCGATTTGACATTGCACAATCAAATCGATAGCGTGGTTTCGTCAGATTTAGATTTTCAAGCTTTAAAATTCTTGTGTGCGTGTATGTGTGTGTTATTCTTCTTCGTTTATTATTTTTTCTTCTATGCAAAATTATTTCAAGCCACAGACTGAGCAAAATTCTTTGACGTAGTATTTTAATTAACGTTTACTTTTTTTTTTTTCTTTTTAAGTTTCTTGATAACTTGCATTGATCCTTTTGCAATGTCTATGTCCACTTTTCTCCTCTTACGTAAATTGTTTTTTTCGGTAGGTTACTAATCTTATTGTTAGGTAAGGACGAGATTTGCGAGAGACGGGTGTGTGATTGTGAAACGCGCGAATGAGTAGAAAAAGAAAAAAACCGCAAAATCGACAGAGAGAGACCGATATCAAAACGCGTCATTTAGATTTTTTCGACTGTGCTCGCTCCGCATCTATAGTTTTATAAGATTTGAAATCCTCGAACGGTATCTATAGCAGCTAACATACATACACGTACGGTCGCGCGCGTTGAGAGGTATAACGCTAATTTGATCCACGACGTCGAAAATTATCGAGAGAAATTACGTCTCAACACACGGACCGGAGGCCGGATGTAAACTCTCGAATGTGCGCGCGAGACGATCTCTTCCCCCCCCCCCCATCCTTCTCGTGCGCGACTGGGCTCAAGAGAGAGGAGATCGATAATCCCGGGATAAACACGCGCGAAGGAGAGAGTTTGACAACTCATTGTCCGTTCGCAGTTCAACTTACGTGCGCACGAATTACGAATCGTTACAGCCCAAGAGATAGATTTTTTTGTTTCTCTTTTGTTTTTTTATTTTTAATATAATTGATACACGCACTTTCACGTTCGAAATCTGATTCGCTATCGAAGACGGCGAGTCCGTGTCTCGAATACGAGAGACGACGAAGGAGAACGAGATGATCGCGCTGGAATTTAATTTTACGTGACGGTACGAGGAGCTGAAATCGGTTTAAATCGCAGAGTAGGGTGGATGCGATTGTTTTGCAGCGTGCTGGATTTTGTTTTGTTTTGTTTTGTTACCTTTCGATTCTCGTCCCTTATACTTTCACGGATTGGGCAAGAATATAGCAAACGATACGGATTAATACCTTGGGGGTCCAAGATATTGCTCCAGTACTGCCTCATACACTGAGAGAAAAATATAGTTACTTTTGGACCACAATTTTATAGTATTTCTAACAATAAATATGATTAATTTAACTATATGCATCATTACGTTAACCGTAATTATCGTTAAAAATACTATAAAATTGTGGTTGGGTCCAAAAGTAACTATATTTTTCTTTCAGTGTATGTTGTTGACGAACTCGTGCCTGTATCCCGAAACTGCCTCTTGAAAACGTCAAGTAGCATAACGTGTTAGTCCTACTCGAACGTGGACCTTTAAAAGTGGCGGTTTCGGCGTGACGAGAGTCCAAACATTTTAAGATTAAACTTGTGTATATACTACGCAATCTCGTTCTGTAATGTAACAAGAGCCCAAAATGATAAAACTTGTGTATACATGTTACGCAATTTCATTCTGAATTAAATTGACGGGTCAATTTTCACCGAAGCTGTCGAGCCAGGAGCTCGTTAATCCAATATGTAAATTCACGATAAAATCCTAAATACGTATCCCAGCACAACTTTGATTTGCGACAGACAAATCAGCTCCTTGTGATAAAACCGTCTATACTGTATTATTTTAAATATCCGTCATCGATAAATTTGTTTTTTTTTTTCGTTTGAAATTTTTTTTATTGTGTTTGCTAGATTTTTTTTTCCATTGTCGGTTGTAGGGCCAGTGAGTCGGTTCAGCCCGATCGTTTCTACGAATGATTTCGAAAAGACAAAGAGACGTTTCGGCGCGGTCTTTGGTTCGATTGAACCTTGGAGCCAGTCACCGAGTAGCCGGGTCAACGCGCGAGTTAAAAGCGGAGGCCCTCAGTCTTGATGGTGTGCGGGTTCAGGGCCGGGTAAAGTCGTTGCGGTCTCAGAGTTCGCGATAGATCCTTGGGGCGAGAAGGAAACGAATTAAACACTGCCGTCCGGTGAGAGAAAGGGTGACCATAGAGGGATAAGTGGGGGACGAGTGAAAATATGCGTATCCGTCGTCACGAAGACGCGCGCGGCGCCGGTCAACCACGCGATCCCGGAACAACAACGTATAAATATCAGCTGCGCGAACGAAAATAATATAGCTTCGATTGTTAAGGGAAGATAAAAAGAGAGAGATAGAGAGTGTGTGTGTGTGTGTGCGTGTGTGTGTGTGTCTTTCCGATGGAACATCGATCGCGAGGTCGACAGTAGACAAACAGGACGTTTTCGTCCTGTTTCCACGGAGATTCTAGGAGCGCGTCGCTAGAAGACTCGAACGTGTTCGTGTTGGGAGGCCGCGTGTAATCGGAATTTTCGGAGGACGGTGATGGGGCGCCAGGCTCGACTTTTCCACGTCGATCTTTTTACGGCGCGAAACATACAATCAGGGTAGGAAAGAAGAGACACCCGCGAGAGGGGAACGAGGGAGAAATGGAGGAAAGGGAGAGACTACGAATGACAGAAAATCAATCGTTTAACGAAAAGAAAGAGTCGATGGGAAATTAGCTGTGATGATGACTCAATAGATACTATTAACTTTTAATTGATAACATTAATCGATATAAAGTACATATATCTATATACATATATATATATGTATACCCACACGCGTACGCGCGCGCATATAATTATATATATATATTATATAAGATTTAAAAAAAACCATAGAGAAAAATCGCAAAGTAGTTTAGGTACGATAAGTAATGACGTTATTAGTTAGATAAAAGAGAAACATCGCGGTAGAGACAAGCGAGAGAGGGAGGGAGAAATTGCGTTTTCGCATCTTCTCTCTTTCTCTCGCTCTTCCTCTCTTCCATAGGAGAGAGAGAGGGGGGGGGAGAGAGAGAGAGAGGAGGATGAGGAGGATACGATATTCGTATTCTTCACGCTTTAATATTAAATTTTTTTATGGCGGTTCGATACAAATCGGTACGGGAACGCGCTTGGGAGACTCGAGGACCAGGATGATGAGCGCGAAAAGAAAGACTAGCAGGTATGAAAGGGGAAAAGATTGTAAACGATCCGAACGTTTCCATCTCACGGCTTTAAAGCACGATCCGTCGTGTCGTAACACACATACAAATAGAGCTAATAATAACTATAGTTTGTAATTGTAACGACGCGCGGCTGGGTCGTCCCGGAAGACGCGGATCGACTTCTAACGGATGATTTGAAGCACTGAGGATAGACCAGATTGCAAAGTCCCGTTCCAAGGAACGAGCTTATATGTTCCGATTTCGAGTAAAACAAATTTTCAGGTGGCACTGTAATGGAAAGAGTTGAACGCGACTAACGTGAATTAGTCGCGGGAGATCTTCCCAGGATTCATATGAATTTTATATCTTATAATTCAGAGTTCATATTTATTATAAGATATAAAAAGGATCTAAGAATGTCTCGAGTTCTCCGGATATTTGATTCAAATTTTTACGAAACTAGATAATCCGTTTTGCTGTCTCTCAGCGCTTCATTTCTTAACGAGCAACGTTATCACCGAACGGCGATCGCCATCCCCAACAGACGCGGTTAACAGGTTCAAGAGTCTCGACGTGTTCTCTCTGGAACCACTTAGATCAGTTTTGTCTCTGCGGTGGATACGCAAAGTCCCGAAAAGTCATAATCCTCAAAAATTGAAAACAAAGACAATGTTCCGAAAAATTATATATAATTTTTCAGAACATTGTCGCATTCCTCACATTCGGGATTATGATTTTTTCGAGCATTATATCATTTTTCAAATTTCAGCGTATTTTTTTCGGGACTGCATGTCCACCGTTTCCGCGGAGAAGAAAGGGAAAAAAGTCCGGAGAAAAAAAAAGCGATCGAGCGATACGATCCCTGAAGAAAGTCCCCTTAGAAAGAGGTTGGGGACGAAATTATGATTTTCTCTCGTACGAGGAAAGACCGACAGACGCGGGACGACTCATTTATCGGTCAACATTCAATTGTGATATTGTAACGTACAAAATCGCAATATGCTCGGGCTTAATTAAGGGCAAGCGAGACTTTCCGAAAATCGACGAGGATCGCGTGTTCATGACGAGTTTCGCATTCGCGCTACGCTTGTCGCGATACGGGAATTGACGAGACCGGTCATGCGGTCTGGATGTTCCATCGATGCTTTCGATACGTGATTCCGCAACATTTCTGGAATTGCTATCGCACTTTTGGGACCCGAGGCGCAAAGTCGAAGAGATCGTTTACGCTTTAGACGCTTTTTAATTAACTTCCCGAGAAGCTCGCAATATTTTTAGTGGCAATATACGACGACAAACTGAGGTCTCTTATTTGCAAGGATCAAATTCCGTCTCAAATTTCGGTAAATAATTGTACATTCGGTAAAGTACACTCAAGATAATAATGATACATCTTACCGTCTGCTTAGGTCAGTCTCTTTATTTCTTTCGACACAATGACGCGATGAAATTTTATTATCGTTACCAATAACTTGAGAATTTTATCATCTGAGAGAATTTTCCATTTCGTTTCATGGAAAATCCAAATCGCAGCACATTCGCCATTCAAACGTGCGCGTGATATAACTGTGTATGCATGTGTGTATGTGTATGTGCATATATCTCGCTACATCTTCACTTCTTTCACACTTTGAGGCAATGACCAATTCGATTGAGCTTAATTTCGACTGCATCTTATCTCTCGCTCGTATTCTATTGGGATGCCATTAAAGAAATAGGTATTTGAAGAAATACATTTTGTTTCTTACATTATGCTTTCTTACAAAGTGGTTCATGGTGGAGCAAAGCGGTAATAGGAGGAAATGCTGTTGAAATTTCACTGCTTGTTGCAAACTCTCCGAAACTTTTCGTTACAAATACTTCTTGCAAAAATAGGCAGTCTTGAGATAAAGGAAGTCGCTTTGGAACTTTCACGAGGAATCCGTTGATCGTTTTAATTTTAAATTAGGCTCCTTCGTGGACGTTCTGAGGAAACTCGTGTTCCTCATCGAGCAAACACCGAGGTGTTTGAGATGAACGGGGGCTAGCTCTGGATGAATGGATTAGGATCAAATGCGTACATACAGCTTTTTAGCAAATGATAACGTTCTCGTAGGGAAAAGTAAATCTTCTTTTTTAACGTATCTTTTATTTGTATTTAGCGGATGCTTCTTAAGAAAAATTTTGTAAACACGAGGACGAGCAATTAGCATCGCGTGACGTAAAAGAACTTTTTTTTTTATCAGAAATCTAATTCGTGTTGTCAACAAAAGAATGTTCTTCGCGAAAAGTGGGACGAGCAGATCGTTTATCACAACGTTCATTACCGAATCCATTCACATATTATTATCGAATGCCCTCTGCACGCAGAAATCAAGATAAAACTTTGAAAAACTTGGCGAATCGCGAGCTACTTGAACAAAAAGCGGAGATATTGAAGCTCATCGTGAACGAAGCCAACGTGTTCCGAATCAGAGAGTTGCCGCGGTGATATCGCGATCGCGCTCTCGGATTCTCCGCTTCTCGTTCGCTCGTCAACGAGAAGGGAGACCGTCCCGAGAACGACGATCCGCGAGAGAAAACCAACCCTTCCGTTATTGTACAATACTCGCGTACACGCTCACGTCTTATCATACCGAGCACGGAGACATAAACACACAGCCACACATGAAAACACTGTGTCGATTAATTAAATAAGCCTTAAATTTAGGTTTAAGTTGAGAGAGAATTTGACAAAGGCGAAACAAAGGAGAAAAGGAGAGAGGAGGAGAGAGAAGGAAAAGAAAGAGCGAGACAGAGCATAGTTTATACATACCGAAGCACTCATGGTCCAACGTTATTACGAACGATGCGGTATCGTCTTTCAAAACCGGGCGAGAAACGGCGCGTGAAATTCCCAATTTTTTTCCCCCGCCATTGTCAATGATTATCAATTCGGCTCCTCGGCAACATTGTACATTCCTTCGACCTTCTTTTTCTTCTCTCCGCGCAGATTCTTGCCGTTCTCGCGTCCGACGCTAAATTAATACGCCCGTGCCTCTTTTTCGCTCACCGTCTTGCCCGACGTTAAAAATCTCCTTTCCTTCTTCCTTTTTTTTTTTAAATTAGTTTTTAAGCTTCGTTGTTAAAAAAAAAACTGCATAATTCGAGGCACAAACTTCGATCTCAATCGTACTGCGAGTTTTCCGCCTCGCGGACACGATTCGTCGGGGACGCGTAAATGCGCGGACGCAACGCAGCGTCCGGAATCGCTCATCCGGAGGAACCGGATATCACGGGTGTACGCGGAAGAGAGCGCGAGCTGTGAAATGCCGCGAGATCGTCGAGTCGCGAATTAACGCGTTTTTCACGCGTACGAATCCGCCATCCTCCGCGTCGCGCGCGTGATATCCGGTTCCTCTCGCGAGGGCCAGGCTTCCAGCCGCGGTCGCTTCCGATCCGTTTACGCGCGCCCCGGTGCGTCAAGCCGGTGACTCGGAAATCGTTCGATTAATTGAAAAGACATCTCGAGGGGCTAGGTAGTTTGTTTACAAGCGGCCGGTGAGACCACGTGTTCGTCGACACGTTCGCGGCGGGAGGGAGGAATTCTTCGCCGCTTGTCGGAGCGTTTTTCGCGCGCATGAACCCCGCGGACCGGGGGGAGGGGGGGGGGATCGACGGGATCGATCGATCCGTCGACGTGACAATATATCACATATATTCTTCTTGTCCTTCCTCCCGCCAACGTGTGTGTGTGTGTGTGTGTGTGTATATGTGTGTGTGTGAAACGCGGTGAATACGCGACGATGCGAGTAGCATTTTCAGAGCGGGGGAGGGAGGATTAATTTTACGCGACACCCTGCCTCGCAAGGGTGGAAGGTCGTGATCTTCTCGGTACGTGAACGATGCTCCCCATCCGCTCGCATCGTGGCGAACGCGCCGCCGGAAGAATCATTCGCCAGCGTGGCGAGAGATTGACTATTTCAGCGAATCGAGACCATGTACCTTGATATATTATATATATATATATATATATACACACACACATATATAGTTTAGTATATTTCCGGAAGTGAATGTACGCGTGTGTTGTGGGTGAGAGCGTGACGAATGTACGGTCGAGTGCGTGTGTGCCAAAATAAGCTTGATCGAGCGAATGACGAGAGAATGAAAGAATAAAAAAGAAAAATATATATATATACATTAGAATATATATACAATACATACGGAGGGAGAGAACGCGTGAGTATATATGAGCAAAAGAGCTTCCTCTTCCGAGGGCACGTTTCCTCCGTCGATCTTTTAATTCATCATTAATACTCATTGTTTAGAAAACGAAGCGCAACACGTGTGTATATTGTCAAATGGAATTTTTCGCGCGTCACCGTCTGCGTTCGGCTCGTATCAGGCTTTTGTTTATCTCTTGATAGACGAAGTGTTCCAGCTTTGTGGAAACTCGTGACTGACACGTCGAACGCAGATGGTTGATTGGCGCGGCGATTAGGAAAGTAGCACGTGGAGTGCGTTCGAAGGGTCGCCGGCAATCAAACGTGTCGCTCTGGATCAGAATTGTTTTCGCACGCGTGTAAGTCCACGTGTCCACGTGATGTGTGAAACGTCGTTTGACGTCGTCACAAGTAGCGCGAGTAGAACGCGTGTGAAAGCAACTTTCCCTATTTGGTAAATAAGCACATAAAAGGTTCTTATAATTTCTCGACGGAAGAGGGGGGAGGGAGATATCTGCGTGTGGAATCCGATCGTTAAAAAAAGAAAGATCTCATCGCGTAATTAATCGCAAATCGTCGATAAAGAGATATTGTCTCGAATTGTCAAAAAGAATCATCCCTTTACAAAAATTATTGCAACGGAAAACATTCGAATTATTAAAAATTAAATAATATGTATATTGTTTAATTTTTAATGATGTAACTTTTAAGTTACAGAAAGTTCTTTACAAGAACTTTCAAGATTCGAGTTGCTTGTTAAAATCTACGGCAAGTATTTTAATTTTTTAAAGAGATAATGTTACATTCAGTTAAAGACTTTTTTTCTTCGTCATTATTACTTGCTGAAGATTGACTAATCTTGATGAGACTGTTCTACAAGGCTCTTGCCGCGTAGAAAAAATGATAGATAATATAAGAAGGCAAAATTTTATGAAAAATTTATATGTAAATTTGTGATTAGTGATTTATATTTTATAGAAATTTATTTTTATAAATTTAAAGCAACGTTGATTAAACGTTCATCTTTATCATGCATAAATTTATTTAAAAAATACGATAAATGTATTTTAAAAATTTACTTTTTAAAAAACGCAACATGTTTCTTTTGACCGAATTTGCACATTTCTTGATTTTAATCTTTGCGAACAAAATTCTCGGGATTCATGTTTGATGCTAAATGAGAAAGATCAGAGATGCGGTTTCTCAAAATTAAATCAGCAACATTATGTTCCGTGGAATTTTGCGACGAGACGAAGAGATTCCTTTTCTACGCGCGTCCCCCCTCCCCCTCCCCCAAATGTTTTCAAGAATCCCCGGTTTTTTCCGATTTTTCTTGTATGTTTGTTCATAAATTTACACTTTGTACGGAGCATTGTTTCTCGAAACTCTGGTCTGCTTTAATGGGACAATGATGTAGATACGTTATCGCGAGGCGAAAAAGAGAGAGAAAAAGAGGAAAAGATAATGTATGTGTGATATCAATGCGAGTCGCTCCCCTTGAAAGCGCGAGTGCGATAAACTCAATAAACTAAATGAATATAAATGAGACGCGGGAACAAATTGACACATGACACGTGTTTTTATTTTTAAGAGAATTGATCGCTTTCTCGGGACAAAATGGCTCGTATGCGTGCGACTGCGTTCATTTTGTATTCGCGAAAATTTTAAAGAGTCGAGGTCACTGTAAGCGACAATCTAGGCGTGCAATCTCCGGGAACGGCGTTGTTAACGATTGTTGTAACACGATCGCGCAAATTGACAAGAGAAACTTGCGCGAAGCTAGATTTTCTTTTTGTTTTTCGTCGATACAATATGTATGTCTGTAGATTGTAAGGAATAGACAACGGGGTATTGGTTCCGTTGTCGAGAGAATGCGTATGAGAGAAAGCGAAAGGAAGATAGGGAATGAATAAGCGAAATAGTTAAAAAACTGTGAATCTAATAGGGGAAGTTAATAATAGTTGTAAGAATATCGAGTCGCGATCTCTGTGATGATGATAACAACGTTGAGGATGACAATGACGACGATTTTTCCTCCCTCCGTGTCCTTCTGACAATTGCTGTCATGGGCACGACGAGATGCAATTAACCGTCGAGGTTTTTAGAATACATAAGACATAGATGATAACGACCGTAATCTATTATGTAGTATCATAACAGAAAAACAAAAAGCTAATACTTAAGGTTTCTGACTGGAGCGTTAATAGGCATTATATATTATATATATATGTCACGATTAAGAATTTAACTGTTTACAAGGAAGAGGGAGTGCGTCGGTCGACGATGATGAGAAGATAGTAATATAGATGCCGAGATACATTTAAATAATTGTAAATAAGCAGATAAAAAACGCGTAGGGAGGAGGGCTGACGCCCTCGAAAAAATGTGCAGAGAGGGAGAGAATTATTTTGCTACGCGAGAAGAAGAAAAAAAAGAAGACTTCCAAGAGCTCGGTGCGCGGTTCACATTGCCGACCCGTTTTGAGCGATTCGTCGGATCCGAGCGGCCGATTCCGGAAAACATGAGACTGGAAGAGGGCGAGGAAGAAAGAAGACGACAGAGAGAAACGGAAGGTGGCGAGAGGAAGGAAACTCGTCGTTACGCGCAGAAATGAGATCTGTCGATCGTCTGTTCCATCCGATGACTATCCGATGTCAGCTTCGCATCTCGGATTATTTTTGCAGAAAGATCAATTCGGGGAGGAGAGGGACGATATCGAGAGCTGCGAAGAATCGTTGCCTTCGACGAAGAATGGACAATTATCCTCGGGCAATTATCTGCTGGACGGAGCGACTCAGCCGAGAAAGAAAGCTGAGTGGCCTTTCATCTGTTGCTGAGGCAGGACGAGCGGGAGAAGAGGATGCGAGGACATTGACGTCGCGGCGATGATCGCGCGAGAGACGAGGAAGAAGGGAAGGATGACGTGGATGACCAGCGACGGCCACCTTTCGACGCGCATCCCGTTGTTTTCGCCGCGAAACAATCGTCTCGTGTTTGCGCGTCCGACGAGAAGATTCCGAAGGAGAGTCAACAAGAAAGAGAAAGGGAGAAGAGGAGAACGAGAGATGGCAAACTCGGCGCGAAGGATCATTGCAGCACTTTTTCTTCGCTGAAAACATTTTTTACATCCGCTGAAAAGAGAGGCTCGATCGACAGAGGGTCGAGAGATCAAGACGCGGATGATCGAGAGCGATCAAAAATCCCGAGGACGAAGTCTACGACGCTCAGGGAAGACAATGTAATGAACAAGATTGGTGTTTGGAGGCTTCTCAGAAGCTGTTCGCTTAAATACGCTCGGCATTATTATTGTCGAGAAAAAGAGAAGAAAAGTCATAAGGGCGTAACTGTTTGTATCGTACTTTGCTTTGCACATTTATAACGCCGATGAGTTTCTCGAAGAACGAATTGTGATGCAAAACGCAAGGGAGGTTCGACGAAGAAGAGGAGAACGCAGCGGTAATGGAAAAGAGGACAAAGCAAGAGAGGAAGAAGATTAAGAAAACGCAAGTTTCTCGGGTGCGAGTGGTCAAGATACGGAGCGAAGAGCCGGAGCAGCAAGTATATATGAAAAAAAGCTCTCCGCTCGTTAGCAGAGCAGTATCTCGAGTCTGAGTGATTGGAACTTGGGGTCTCAGGATTTCCAAGAAGAAAAAGAAACGGACCAGAAAATGTCTTTTTGAATACAAAAGGCGCCAAAAAAAATTACAAGTGTGCAGGTGAAACCAGTGAGAGAGAAAGAGAGCGTGCGTGAATGTGTGAAACGAGAGAATGCCGAAGGAAGGAGATAATAATACGAGAGAAGGAGAAGGAGAGAGAGAGAGAGAGAGAGAGAGAGAGAGCGCTTGTTGAGAGCGAAGAGAAGAGGCGGAAGAGGAAGATCGAGGAGTCGAAGGATTTGGCGTGCAATAATATGCCCGGTAAATCGATTCCGGTAAAGTTGGTGAACCAGGAGAGAATAGAAAGCGAGCGGGGTTTCAGTTCCTCGATCGAGTCGCGGGGAAACCCAGGCGAAATCTTTACGCAAGAAGAGAGGAGAACCGGAGAAGGAGCTTTACTGGAACTTTCCGTCCCCATGACTTCCAGAGTATACTTCAGTGCAGCGCAATTATACAGCCGCTTACGCGGGGACGGAGTTCGCGTATTTCATAATGTCTATGTGAGTCACTCTTCCACGAGAGACGCATATATTCATATCATTGTTGAACGAAGGCAGAAAGGAAAAAGGATAGGAGTGAAGAGGACAAAAATGTAGAGAGGTAATCGGAGGACGATCTCCGATGATGAAGATAAGAGAGAAACAGGAGATAAGTTGCGGACTTGTCTGACGAGTTTCGCGTAAATAGGTGCCTGCCGCTTCAAGAGGAAGACACCGAAGAATCCTTGAAGTCTGTTTGAGAGGAAGAACGGAATTCAACATCTTGCCGTTCACATAAGAAGCGAAGGAGGAAATCATCAGGATGGAGTAGAAGAAATTTTCAATTATCCCATTCCCTATTTCGTTCCCTTGGAAAAAAAAGGAATTTTATTGGAATTCAATTTACAAATCTTAACACGCGGCCTTTGGCCGTCTTCAAAATTTGCAAGATATTTCACGAGAGAATCATCTTTTGTTTTTCCCCAGTTTTGTATATCCTATTGTATCCTATTTAAATCAGATTCTCCCGCATAATCCTTCTCGTTATTATTTTCAGGGTCCCTTTTGGGACCCGCAAATGCATCACAACTTTGGTGTGTCTTCTCGGTCAACGCAATAAACATACGCGCAAGCGTACAAACTGTCCTTATCAGGACAAAGGTTTAAAACTGCCCTTTTAAGGGCAAGGAACATCTAGACGAGCGCCAAGGCGCGCATACAAACTGTCCTTTTCAGGACAAATCTTCAACGTACCTGAAATACAATAAATATATTTTTCCCTGTTATATTGTATCCCCTTTTCAGAATATGCTGTGAATTGACTGCAGGGCTACAAAGGTAATGTAAAATTATATAATATTACATTGTAGACTGTATAATGAAGTTTTAGATAAAAACTCAGTTTTTTATACTTAATATTTATTTATATAAAGCTATTGCTCAATAATAAACATGTTAAAAATTTTTTTTATAAAATTACGGTATACAAAGTTTTTTATTTTATACATGTATAACATATGTTAACTTTTATTTTGTTTCAGAAGTATTTTAAATTCGGTGAACATCTGATTTTAAAACAATTCTTGGTTTAAACATATTGCTAAGAATTGCGTTATCATTTCTTATCTATAAAGGAAAACTTTTTACACACTTGGCAAGGTTCAATGTTCTAAATAATTTATTTCAGTAAAACAGCTACATATGTATGTGCAATACATGAAACATACGTAGTGATGTCAGTTCATTCAGCAAATAACGCAAGCAATTGCGTCAATCAGAATTACAGTTCAAAATAAGTGACGTGGAAATTTCCATATTTCGACATTCGCATGAACATCTCCAATCGCCAGCATATCTCTACAAGTAAAATAAATATTGATCTTTTCAGTATATAATTTTTCCATCAATTTCTAATTAATCTCTTGCGTTAAAAATATGAATCATTATATATTTTTTAACAATTGCCTTATATGGAAAACTTGGGCCGATCTTCGACAGTATGATGCAATTTGTAACGCAATTTTGTTATCTCAAGTTACAGCTAATCAAGATACGTAAATACATTTATTATAGATAAAATTCTTTTTATAGAAATGAGTGTATTGAGAAAACGAGTACTGTTGTGACTTATGCTTAAAATTAGCAAGAAAGAAAAAGGAATTTTTTGAGCGATGAATCATCATTAATTATCGTACACGTACCTCTTGGAATTTATGCGTAAACTACTGATACTTTCTTTGCCAGTCACCTCGACTTTCGCATACGTCACGGGTTTACCGTCCGTAATGTTGTAAAACTTCACACACGGGCTCGCTCCATAAGCTGCAAATACGTCTTGATTGCCAATCATCCATGTTAATCCCACAACTGTATTGTCCACGGAAATGGTTCGCTGACTGATATGCTACGTAATGTAATTCATACAATTATGTAACGTTGGAGTTACATAACGAAAAAAAATTAATTATATGTAATAAAACAAATTTTCGTAAGAGTTTGATTACAGTTTTCTTTTTCTTTCGTACTTGTCATTGAGCTTTTAAAAAATATTTTTAAACTTTTATCTCTGATCTTTTAAACAAGTGACTATGACTCATAAAAGAGGGGCCAAGTCACGTTTTGCAAACAATGACATTTTCTCTTGTGTGAATACTATATTATATTGACATTGCATGTTCAGGCACGAAAAAAATAGATTTGTTTCGCTTAAATACTTGTATATTTAGAGATGATATTCAAATTGTGAAATATGTTTTAAGTAAAATCTTGCACAACTTTGGTTTTTCTTTTCTCTAATTTTATACTTTACGTTTTTTTATGTCAAAATTATTTTTAATACATAATGAAATTTATTGTATGACTGCCATTTATTTTTAATTTCAAAAACTCGTATGTAAAAAGATTCGATTAAGTAAATAAAGAAGTAACGTTCCTCGCTTTTGTAGAATCAAAGTCGTAATTATTAGAAAGGCTGAAATGTGATAGACGGCGATTTACCTCGTCAAGATTGTATATACGGATTTCCTTATCCGTGCCACTGCTGACAAATAGATTACGTAACGGTGAGCATTTAATGCAAGTAACGCTACCTCCGTGTCTTTCATATTCGTCGATCACGGGATCTATAAGCGTATCATCTCCTAAAATTGAAGAAAACCCTCTTGTTTCCAGTGCGAAATTTTATTATTTTATGTTACGAACAGGCGCAAACCTTCGATCGGAGTTACGCTGTCAAAGCTACATTTGTAGACTCCACCGCACAGCGTTCCAACGACAAATATACTGGGGTGTCTCGGTGAAAAGTCAAAGCTCGTGATACACAGCCCTGCCTCCGCGGCGCGCTCGCGCGTATCTCCGGAGCTACGTGGCCTTGCACTTTCCACCGGATTACGTTCCTTGACTATCTTGAATCTGTTATACAGCAGAGACTATAAGCGGGATTGAAATAAGACGTTAATTGGTAGTACAGTACCGTTTGTGCGGTTGGACGGTCGTAAAATTGGCCGTTAATTTGTGACTCAGGATGTATCCGTCTCTGCTGGAGCTCAGTAACAGAGTCACGTCGTTCACGGATCTTGGCCGCCAGCACACTTGGGATATACAATCGCCATGCGTGCACACGTGCATGGGTACAACGGAATCGTCACTCCTAAGATTCCAGATCAACACGTCCCCTTAAAAAAAAAAAAACACATTATTTTTTTATTTTTCAAGTAAAATGAGATGTAAATATTTCGTTACTATTGTTATTAAGGAGGTTTACAGTTCGACAGTCCAGCTGCAAGGATGGAGGGTTCCGTTGGGTGGTAACACAGTGTTGTAACACATCCATTCGTTTCCAATGTTTTGGCAGGCGCATCCGCGATATTATCCTCCGTTGTTACATTGTACAACTGGATTACAGAAAGATGATCGCACCATGCCTCGTGATGAGTATGACTGAGGCCTACTGCCAACGTGCCGCCGACGGTACTCCAAGACAAGTCGCTTATTTTGATCTAAAAAACGTTCCACTTGTGACAGCAATCTTTATAGTTAATTTTATTAAAGGAGACGTACTGATGTGTCTATCTCTTTCAATGTGCTTATTTTCTTTAATAATTCTACAGTGGCCGATGAGGCCTCTGTCACATTTGGGTTGTAGTCGTCGAAAGCACTAGTGGCGTAAGCTTCATCGAGGGCCTCCAGGATCCCTGGTGTGACTCTTTTCAGAAACTGTGCTAGTCTGTCATAATCTACTTGCGCATCTGTTTTCTGTCCGTTTACCGTCTGGATCTAGAATTAGATGATGAAAAATTAGCATGTTAATGCTAACTTTTCTCAAACTAAAATAACGTAAGAAAATTAAGACAGTTTTTTCGATGCTTATAAAAACTAAATTAAGGATACAGAAGTAAATTGTTACAGTTGTTTATCGACTGTTTTGTAATTTGCATGTTTTTCGAGAGGTCCCTGCGACTTGCCGAGAGGAAATAAAATCTTCCGAAAACTCCGGAATTCAAACAAAAACTCAATAACACACCCCGACACTCCTCGTCTCTGTGGTCTGCGTGTCGTCAGCGGCGTAGACTATCTCTGTTGTTTGAACATTCGCGGAAGTTTCCAGTCTGGGAAAAAACGATCGCATTATTAATTAAAGGGCTATTTACACATATATTTTTTGGTGACGGTAATTTGAATAATAATAAACGGAGCTCACCTCGCAGTAGACAATTCCGAATTAAAACTCACAGCGTCGAAGGACTTGGTGCTAAACATTTTTTTCCGATAGAACAAATCTCTCCGCAATTTCCTTTTTTGATTATGCGTTTTGATTTGTGTATGTAATTAAGAAAGCGTTTCAGATTACGCTCTTCGCGGCCACCCGATATTCGGTTGTCATCGACGCTATCGAGCGCAGTGTGTTTACGAAGTGCACATATGCATCAGCTGACATACTGCTCTCGCCATCTATAGCCAAAACGCATCAAACAGAAAGACCCTTTATATCCATTTCTATCAATTTAGATCACGGTGTAAGAATATTCTTACACCGTGATTTAGATTAACTTTAATCTCGGTTTAACTTACTTTTCATCTCTTTCTAATTACAAGGATTAGAAAAGGATAAAAAGTAAATTAAACAGATTAAAGTTAATCTGTGTTGGTAAAAATCTCATAAAAATCTTCAAAAATTTGTATGCTTGCTAAAAAGGTTCGAGTCTCAGCTAAAATTGGTCGAGCTTTGCTAAAGTCGCTGAAAAACCGCCTTGATGATTCCGAATTTGCTTTGCGCGCTGACATCATCGCCGTCGTCATTAACGTCGCGCTTACCTCGCGTGCCAAGGGTGTGGCGTAGGACGAATCGTGCCCACTGTAGGATCCGTCGAGATCCATATTCGTTCTCATAAAAGGTCATGCTACATTCGCTGGGACCGGATTGGTCCCTGCTTGAAATCTGTCGGGAATACGGTCGTGTCAGCTACGTGACGAAGGTAGTGCCTTAGCCCTGTTACATTTATTCGTTTATTTAATTTGTTAGATATTTATGTTTACCGAGAATTCTGTTCTTGATTGACAGTTGGCTCGTCGAGCAAAAATCATGTCAGATGGCGATTGATATTTCAGGAGTACAGCCGTGGCTCCAAAGTTGTATCCCAGGTAGAACAAGAAATCACTAAGATGTCAAAATGACTCCAAAATGTCATTAATATGCCATTTTATCACTGCATTAGCGTTATTTTGATGTCTATATGATGTCATTATAATTTTGGTTCTACCTGGGTATGTTTTATTAAATTAAAATAAATGTTTAATAAGTAATTTAGTAAATATACGTCAGTGGATATTGCAAATTAATAAAAAAAAAATAATGTACATAACAAGAAAATATCCGCAAGAAAAATAAAACGAAAGTGATTAATGTGGAATTGTGTCAAGGAAATATTGGAGCATTGTTGATGCAATTTATATTTAATATATTTATTTGCCTTTATTACTTGTTTTAACATACTTTTAATAATGTTCCAATAATAGGAGCCCTAGTGTGAAGCAGATTGAGCGTGGACGAATAGAAAGAAAAGATAGCCAGGAGTGTTTGTCAACGTCAAAACATAGCCGTTGTCTTAAAATATGCCAGGGTAAGCATCACTTTGAAAAATATTAATCCTCTTTGCATGAATATTTAAAACGTAACTCCAGATAATAGAAAAAACTGTCTCTTTTGTTTTCCTGATAATGCAAAGAAAACGCATATACAAAATTGTTCACACTTACAGAATGGCTGTTCAAACTTGTAGATTTAATATTACAATATTAGTTTTTATTATTTAATGATTAAATTAACAATCAATATTTGAAATTAATATTTATATATTACTTACAGGGTTACAGATATGTCCTTAGATCATATGTTCTGTTCCCGATGCAAGGAAGGCTTTGTCGCGCACGAGAAGATTGTTAACTCGAATGGCGAATTATGGCATCCACAATGTTTTGTGTAAGTATATATAGACCAACAATTGAAAAGTTTTGCTAAAAGTAAAAAGTAAACAGCTGTTAGCTTTGTAATGAATGAGTAGAATAAATGTCATTCTTTTGAATTCAATTCTTCAGATTCTGTAAGCACACTTTTGGAGAAGTTTTTTTTTTTTCTAAGATGCATTTTCCAAACGTTTCTTCGTTGGTTTTCCGTAAAACAAAAATAATTATAAAATTAAAATTACATTATGAATTCTGGAGTTACATGAGTTAATATTGTTTTAATAGGTGCGCGCAATGCTTCCGGCCATTTCCAGACGGAATCTTCTACGAATTTGAAGGATATAAGTATTGCGAACATGACTTTCACGTTCTGTTTGCACCGTGCTGCGGCAAGTGTGGTAAGTTAGATATAATTCTGTTGATTGCTTAAACATTGTCGCTAATTTTGACACAGTTGAATATGAGGCTACGTATTTAACATATTTAATTGAGTTATTACTTTTGCAACAGGTGAATTTGTTATCGGTCGCGTGATTAAGGCGATGAACTCCAATTGGCACCCACAATGTTTTCGCTGCGAAGAGTGTAACGGCGAATTGGCGGATGCAGGCTTCATCAAGTGTCAAGGCAGAGCTCTATGCCATACGTGCAATGCCAATGTGAAAGCTGGGGTGCTTGGAAAACATATATGCCATCAGTGCCAGTGTGTTCTTGTTATTGCATTAAAAAAATCTATCTTTGATACTATAGATAATACAATTTAATTTTCAAATGTTTATTAAAATATTTAAAATGTTTAGAAAATTTTTTTAATATTTTTATACAGGAAATTATATTTTCTTTTCAAGCGTTGCCACAAAAAGATATTTCTAAAAATTAGTCTAAAATGTCTAGAGAATAAAAAACTATAATTTACTATAACGAAAAAATATACGTCTCAAAGTTTTAATTAACAGTGTTTTTTTTTTGCAATTTCTAGCGGGGTAATCGATGACAAACCTCTACGATTCCGCGGTGAACTTTATCATCCATATCATTTCAATTGTACAACTTGCGGCATAGAACTCAATTCCGAAGCCAGAGAAGTTCGCTCTCGTCCTGGCTATGCTGCTAATGAAATGGTAAGATTATTCTAACGTTTTACAATATAAAAATTAGACGTCATGATTATTTAAGTCTCAATTTTTATAAGAAATTATATCTAAAAAAGGAATATAAATACGTTTAAATATAACGTCTTATATATAATTTTAACACAGTAAATTGTAAAGTTTACAAAATTAATATATTCTCCTTTCACCTCCAAATTCTGCATGAATAAAGACGTCTTCACGGTCTGAATTGGTCTTAATAATAAATTTCATATTACGTAGAACGAGCTGTATTGTCTACGATGTCACGATAAAATGGGAATCCCAATTTGCGGCGCCTGTCGGCGTCCCATCGAGGAACGCGTGGTAACGGCGCTCGGCAAGCACTGGCATGTGGAGCATTTTGTGTGTGCTAAATGCGAAAAACCCTTCCTGGGACATCGTCATTACGAGAAGAAAGGTCTCGCTTATTGCGAGATTCATTATCATCAATTGTTCGGGAATCTCTGTTTCGTCTGTAATCAAGTTATTTCTGGAGATGGTATGTACCAGATACATATGTATTAAAGATATCACAAGTTAGTCCAAACAATCAATTTTCCAAAGTCTTTTCAAATTCTTCTGAAAGAAAAAATGAAAAATTATATAAATCTTTTCTATGGGCACTAACATTGTTAATCTAATACAATATCAATAAAAAGTACAAATCTAATCTAATCTAATCTAATACAATATTTGTTCTCTTTAGTTTTCACAGCGTTGAACAAGGCGTGGTGCGTCCATCACTTTGCGTGTGCCTTCTGCGATCAGAAGATGAATCAAAAGACGAAATTCTTCGAATTTGATCTAAAACCCGCGTGCAAGAAGTGTTACGACAAGTTTCCACAAGAGCTGAAAAAGCGGATGCGACGTATGTACGATCTGAATCCCAAGAGGATTCCACCAGTGTAGACGCAGATCCCGCGGGTGAATCTTCCAAGATTAATCAATATATAATTCGCATATTTGTGCCTTATCTGCCTTAGTGTCGACGTAAAGTATATTTAATTATTTGTCGCATTGTAATCCATAATCTACCAAAGTTACTCTTTTATTAATTACAAGTACTTTGACATAATTGTTGTAACTATTTTTTAATAACTTATAATTAAAAAACTATTGATGTCTCTGCAATTTGAAATATCTTTTTCAATTTGGCATCTATGAATGTGGGAGAGTGCAATAGTTCTGTAATATTTTGTATTTGTAAGGCATGACATTAGTTTACGTTTTATATAATCATCTTATATAATATCACGTAATGCGACAAGCAATTATCTTCGATTAAATTGTACAATATACGGAGTCTCTGGTAATTACTGGCTCTCTGGGTTTTGTAAACAATAATTATTTACAACGCGCTTCTCCCAACGCCTCGTCACACGCCTCGAAATCATAAACATTATCTCTTCGGCCAAATTGCCCTAATTTGCGAATTTTTATTAATTTTTCATTAATTGAAAAATTTACAAAACAGTATTTTTCTATTCAGTTTAATCCAGTCGACCACAAGATATGGTCTGGTAATTATACTAGATATTCTGTACATTTGTTTTTAAACTTGTCTGGATCACTGCCGATAATTTACTGTTTATAAGTTTTGATATCTAAAATAACAATTCTAACAATTTTTATTATATAAACATGTAATAACAATCATATATTTATATATATATATATATTTAATCGCATTTTATGGATTTTATTTGTATACTTTGTGTAATATATTTTTAATAAAGATTTGAGAGATCTTTTAAAGAGCTTAATAATAAAATATAGGATGAACGATAAGAACATTGTTAAAAAGAATGCGCAATAAAAACGGCATTTAATGGAAGTAATGAAGTTTTATTTACAAATCAAGGCATTAATTTTATATTCACACGCGTGCTCCTTGTTCTCTACTCTCACTCATGTTAAAATCTTTTTAACCCGTTCAAGGTCATAAAAAAATATGAAAAAGTAATCACTTTCAAGTTTTACTTTTTTTTCTCGTCAAATTACCTTTGTTTCGTTTACGCCAAGTGTACTTATTTTCCGCAAATAGTCCCGTGTCGACTATCCGTCGAAGGGCAATCCTTACACTCACACTTCCATTTAATCCTAGAATACTAATAATACGTAATAAAAAAATAGCATTTAAGTTTCAGTAGCTTTTTTTTCTCTTCTTTTTGCTTTTCCTTACCCATTAAAATAGCATGGTTCATTTCTAATAAAAGTTTATTTCTCTCATCTTCGTATTTGTTTTTTTTTTTAAGAAAAATTTCAACATACGTAAATTTAACGTATGATTAGTATTAATGACTTAAAAGTATGATTAGTATTCTAAGGTTAACATTGCGTTTAGCGCTAAATGTGGTCAATTGATCCTGAACTTTAAAGCGGTATAATAAATCGATTCGGTTATATATATAGTTCGATGACGTCAGAGAGGTAAAAGAATACAGAAATTCTTTCGTGCTGACCTATGCTCTTATAAAAGCACATAAAATCATGACAATGTGAGAGGCGATAGATTTAAGAGCTAAGATCAAAATTTATGAGAAGCTTCGTGCTAGATTGAACGATACAAAAAGTAACTTATTACATCTGGAATATTTTTACAAGAGATGTGCAAAGTTCCACGGTAAAATATAGTTTGAAGAGACTCATCGACGACGTCAACTTCCTTTGTGCTTATATGAGCAACGACATTCTGAAGTAAAAAAATATTCCAAGTATTAATGTCAAATCGATCGCTCTATATATTTGTTACTCGTCAATTTAATTAATAGCAAACGTCAGTCAGCTATACGTAGAATTTCTTCAAACTTGTTTTTTTTTTTCATATTTTAGTAGAGTAAAAATGAAGATAATAAAGGCCTTCTTCAAGGCGCTCTTTTGGCGCTACTTTAAGTTTTTCATGATTATACATGCTTTTGTAAGATTGTCTCTGATAAATCTCCTTCCTTAAAGTCACGAAACTTAAATCGGTAAATCGCCTTAATTGGCAGTACAAAAATCCGCTGTACAAAGATCGAAGACCGGTCGCATTTAGCGCTAGATGTGCGGTGCGAATAACAACTTTTTCTTTCTCTTTTTTTTGCAAGCAAGCCTGGGTTCGCACGCGCGTATTCGCGATAGCGAATAATCGCCGAACGTGACCGCTATTTCTATATTCTAATCATCCGATACAAAGGTCGCAGTCCGATGTGTGGATAAACGAAGCTGAAGCGTGGACAACCACATTTAGCGCTAATTGCGCAACGCGAATACATGCCAGTGATTTCGAAAAGTCTATATTCACATCTTCGGCTCGGTACCGGCTGAAATCGTCAATGCGACTATCCAATTTCGAGAGTCTTATTTCAATTCGAGGGAGGGAAATCTATATATGTGCATATGTATATAATCATAAGATTCTATTTTGGGATATAATCAGATAGCCGCATTTCGTGCCAGAGCGCCGTCGACGCGAATAGGACGCGAGGACCATGCTACTTTATTGCGATGAAAGGCGCGACGCGAGCCTTCAACGGGTTAACAATAAATCACGAAAAAAAAAAGAACCTTTATACAATTCGCGCGATAATGATAATAATAATACAATTGTTCCTAATTTTATACGACGCGCAAAAGCCGCGCGCCCTCGTTTATCTTCTTTTTTTTTATTTCGCGTTTTCCTTTTGTTAAGAAATTTTCTGGATCTCCGTATATAAAAAGTCTCGGCTCAACTTGGATCGGCGTGGCGGCCGTCACTCGGCGAAAGCCTCGAACGCTATTATTTTTTTTCTTTTTACACACATGCCACATGCATACAATACATACAAACATACACGCATCACATTACACATACGCATTCTCTGCTTCTGCCGTTTTTTTAAATGTATATGTGTGTATACATGTATATATATATGTATATGATTTTATTTAAATATGTACACTATTTTTTTAAATAATAGAATTGTACAAAGAAATTTTTCAAGTTATTTTGTTTAAGATCTATATAATGATTAGTCGTTTATAAGGTATCATCACTTATATTGTTTTTAGGAATAAAAAACAAAATAAAATTATCATTAAAAATATAAAAAAACATTAAAAATTTTTAAATCATTATATAAGTCTTCTTAAATTGAACTATTTTTATTTAAAAAATTCTTTTATAGCTCTATTATTTAAAAAAATGAGTGTATACATTTAAACACATTATATGTGTATGTATGTATGTATATACATATATATACATATATATATATATGTATATGTATATTTATCTTTCTTACACATTTGTCGCTTTATTATGCGCAGCAAGGCGATCCGAAATCATGATTGCGATTTCAAGAGGGAGAACATTATTGGCAACGCTTTCTTATTCGCGTTTCTCCTTGCTTCAACTATATATTGAGATATCACGTGTTTGCGTACGAAACGTCGAATTTTTAAGTCCGCAAATATAAAAAAACTTTCAGCATATATATCTCTTGCATATAAATAAATAAAATAGACACTTGAATTGCACGGATTTTTAAAAACTGTACATACTCCTCACGTAGCTTCTCTCATTTCTGATCAGACGATTCCATTTTATCTTGACAATAACACAACCTACATTCTTTCAAACTTCATCCTCGAAATCGTATTGATAAAAACATAAAAATGGACTTTTCATACGCAATAACGTAATTATGCTGTGCTGCAGCTAAAAATGCTTTAAGATCCTTGAATCCTTAGATTCTTCTTTATGTTTGTGTACAATTTTGATCTATGCATCTGTGCATTGAATTCTTAGAACCTACATAACTTCAAGTCCTTGGATCTTTAATTCTTTGGAATTCTAGCCCGACCAATTTATAAACTGCACCATCTTTCAATTCTTATGTTCTTCGATTCTCGAACGCCTCACAGACACATTTTTGATTTCTTACAGCTGATTCGTTTCCGATTCTTAAATTTTTGACAGCTTTCAATTCTTCTGATATCTTAAAGTTAAAATTCTTTTTAATCGTTCTATTCACGATCCTCAGTTTTTAAATCATGGATTACTATACTAACGTGAATTTTTTAAGTATCACAAAACACACAGTATTGGATCATTGCACGATTAGATATATCGATGGATTCGTGAAATTCGACATCCTTACAGTCTCAGATTTTAGAATAATCGATTTCAATCCTAATAACGTCGATTCCTACTCGACTGGGCAGAGATCCATGGATTTTTTTAATTCCTCCAATTCTTTTCGATACTTATTAGACCTATGGATTCTCGGATCTCTCCTTGGATCGTGCACAGATTTATCCCGGAGCAGATGTATGACGGTCATATATAACGGAGTCGTTTCGATGGGCGTTATTACAAAGAGAATATTATGATACGGTCGCGCATAATAACATTTACAAGAAACATCGGCACACTTACTAAGTACAGAAGGATGGAAGAATTGGAAGCCACATCAAAAATCTCTTCGTTAAATCTCTTATTTTAAGTAGAGATGATAATGACCGGATCTTTCCGAATTATCGTTATATCGATAAAAATTAATAAGATATTCCAAAATACAGGGTAATCCAAAAATCCTATTACAGTTGCATCGAGGAAGACAATTTTTTGATAAATTAAAAAACTAAAGAAAAGAAACAAATCTTTGCACAGATAGCTTTGGTCTTTTCGAAACAGTTTCATATATAAGTAATCTTTAACATATATACATTTTTTAATACATAGAATATTTAACACATAATTTTCACTTTCGAAAAAAGTAGATCTTTTTTTATTATTGATGTACCTCGATTTTCGATCTACCCTGTATTAAAATGGAAGAAAAAAACAAAAAAAAAACAGCAGATGCAGCCGAGTTTGTTACAAGCTGATATTGATCATCAATATACTCATTGAATATCGATGATAATTTCGTCATTTCAATGCAAGATTTTGAAAAATTTATTATTTTCATCTAGAATTGATTTCAGAAAATTCCTGTAGTCCAGGTACAATTTTTCAGCAAGATACACAGGATAAAAACAATTTAGCTTCTTTTGCACCTGAATAACGACATCAGCGTCGATATTTATAATAATAATTATATTAATAATAATATTAACAGAAATAAAAGCATGAATAACAATTTGAATTGATTATGGTAGTACAATGCACTTTGTACATTCATTATGTTCGATCAAGCAGCTGTGATTGTTTACAAATTACGCATTAGTAAATATATGCACATACGCGTAGGGATATAATGGCTGCTTATCTATTGCCCCTCACATGGGCTACATCTAAATTACTCTAATTTGTTAATGACATTATCGTGCAATTCGTTTAATTGGAGCAAGAAAATTACTAATTGTTAAATTCATGCAATTCATTAAAATGCTTTTTTTCCATATCTTTTGATATACGTTTTGTTTTGAAAATAAGTAAATCAAAATAAATTATAGAATTTAAAAGAGAATGCTAAATAAAGCATTAATGTCTTCTTGATCATAGATTAATGTAATTACTGTAAGAATTCAATTTTATAACATGAATTTCTTTCTTTCCAGTTTCTTTTACTTCCTTTACCTGATATATTTTCGCGCGGATTGGCAGTCATGTATATCTGATAATTCAAATTGGCAGTTGTTAGTAGTAAGATGCGAGAAGAGCACATCAGCAAAAGTTTATGATAAAAAATTGCGAGATTATTAAATATTTAAGTAACAAATATTAATTTTATATGTATATACATATTCAATGTATGCGTGAGTGCATGTGTGCACGCGCGCATATTAAATAATATACATATATTGAAAATATACTGAATATATGTTAAATAAATATATAAACTGATATATATATATATGTATATATATTATTCATTATATGTACATTCAATTTCAACGAATAAGAATGGATAATAACCTGGATAATAGTTCTTACAAAAATTTATTTGATTCCAGAATACCAAATCAACTTTTTGCTCCAAAAAAACGAACGGTCAATACGACGTAACTTCATAACTTGGAGGGAAAGAATGATATGCATGGCCCAGCTTTCAGTTTATCAATATTGGCAACAATATGTGATTCATGATTACTCTCGGTTACTTAATTACTCTCCTCTTCTTTCCTCTCAGCAAAACAGCTTGTTTAATTTATTATTGATGTGACCTCTTTAAGATTTCTGCAAACCAATTAATTAACATTTCTCAGTAAAGTTAATTTAATTAATTTGAGAAAAACTCATACTTTTTATTATTATTTATCATTCAGACAACATCATTCTATAGTGTCTGAAACTTTTTAATAAACATTTAAAAAGAACTTTGCTGCTGGATAAAAGCAAAAGTAATACATTCTCAGAGATATGAATCTAATTAAAATATATTCCAATAAATATATTCGAAAGAGATACAATTATTTAACAGTGAGTAAAAGTAAAAATGGAAATGTTTATAGCTATCAAAGCTGATAAAAAAATAGTAGTACGTATCCTGTAAAATTTCAATGTCGCCACATTAAATGCCACAAACAGAGTGTTTTATAAAAGGTATGTATCAGCAGCAGGAAATATTTAATATCCTCAGATGCATTATTGAAATGCTTAATTTGCATAAAAAAATTCTCGAAAGTCTTCTGCTTAGATGCTATTAGTGACATATTTAATAACGTCAATTGGACAATTACAATTTCAATGATTGTATTATATTACAATAAACCTTGTTAGAATATTGGTTTCTGTAGAATAAAAAAATTTAAAGATATCTTTTAACATATACGTTTATGATTCAAATAATTTTCGAGACTCTTTATAAATGTAGAGAAAATTTATAAAATACGTGGAAAACTGTTATTTCTACTCCTCGGCAGTGTGAAGCGAGTAGTGTTCTATTGTTGACAATATGTTCTTATAAAATTTGAGCCTCTTAATATTAGATTATTTTCTCGAAATATTTTTACAAAATTTTTGGGTTTTGAGATCAAACTCGCTTAATTAATATTTCCAACTCGGATTGAACAACTTAAGACAATAAGATTATGAAATATTTCAATTCTTTTAACAAATTTCTAGATTTTTTATAGTGTCTTTTGTGATATTTCTACAAAAGTTAAAAATCTTGCGTTATATCTAATATTTTATTTTCCCGGATATCAAAACGTTTGTAAATATTAATCTGTGATTATTGAGATATCGGTCTTGATCTTTGTATCCACGCATTTCATATTTATAATAATTTGATACTAAATTCTAAAATATCTTTTTATAAAATTACTTTAAATAATTTAAATGTAATTAAAATAATTAAAATAAAATTTTGCTATCTTGAATTTTTAACAAGTAAAAAATATATATTGCAAATTCTACCTGCTACTGTTACTCTCCTTTTTTCAACGTGTTCTGTAAGTTGGGTCAGGAGCATTCATAAACGTAATTGGAGCATTGACGTCTCCTCTGTAATCGAAGTGAACAAAGTTTGCAGTGTCTTGGTTCAAATAGAAAAGCTACACGGCCAACAATAGCATGGCCCATCAAACGACTCGAAGCGGTCTCTCTTCTTTTCCTCGCTTTATATTTTTTCTTTTTCCTATATCTTTACATTTTTCCAGTATACAATCACCATCGGCAACCACTCTCTTCATCATCATCTCTCTCTCTCTCTCTCTCTCTTTTCGCGATCGATTAACTTTTCTATAAGTAGTTTCTATAAGTAGTTCTGCTTGACGGAGATTCCTGGTTTCATCCTTCACTAGATTCTCTTGTCGAGTACAGATGTATTTTCAGTCTGTCCAGATAGGATCGATATAGTTCGTCATTTTTTACGCTTGGTGCAAAATGGAAGAACACTCGCGCTTCGAAGCTGACTCAGTCTTCGTTGCGTTGCTTACCAGGAAGAAGGATATCAGCAGCTGTGACTGTGTGTCTACTTAAGTGACGCGCTTTCAAGATGTAAGACATTCGACTCCATTAATCGGAGCGGCTTTTCCAAAGATCAACGTGGGGGGGCACTTCGAGATCCTTCGCCACATAGCGAGTGGGTCACGTGGAGCAGTCCCCGTAGAATTCTCCGGAAGGTGCATTGAGCGACAAGACTGGCTGTATTGCCAGGATTCAGGTGGGGCTAGGAAGCAGCCATTGAAATTGAAGTCGGCAGGCTCTGATTGCTCTGCACCGCATGCGCAGGTATCTCATAGTAAGGATGATTGCTATTACACAGCACCGTGTAGATGTTCTCCACATTGCTGAGCTTTTCGAAGAAGGGGATTAGATCCAGCAGCTCGGAGTCCGTCATGTCATCGAACCAAGACGCCACTGGAACCTACAAAAGAATATCATCTGTGTTATTAATCGTCCGAGTCGTACGCTGCCTCCATGCTCCATTTGATGCCTCATTTCATTAAGAGTGATGATACACATAAATTTTATTTAATACTGAAATATTTTTATATAGCATTATAGATATATCTTACCGCATTATCTGGATGAAAAATGTAACTGGCAGGACTATTATCTACAATAATGATCTGCTGCAAATCCCGACCTAATTTGTTCAAATCCTTAACATAGTTTCCTCTGTGGAACACACAGGATTCTCTGAATAATCTTGCCCTGAATACACCCCATCGATCTAATAGATCCGCCACTGGGTCTGCATACTGCAAAATGTTACAAATGTTAATTAAATAATTGGTGGAATCTTGTCTTTAAAGCCTCATTATAAATTAGTTGTAAGTTTTATCTTGACAAATATTATTGAAATTTTATACACAGAAATTACTGTCTACGAACACACACAATAATCTCTTTAAGGATAAATTAATTCTTTATTTAACAAGATATTTTTTTATGTGAGATATATGTATACAATGTATAAGATAAATAATACAATTTATATATACTATGTAGAATGTTATATATACCGTGCATCTATCTTTCATTGACTAATTTTATAGCAAACTATAAATCTTATATAAATAGATAATAAAACATTACACAGTCAATTATTACAAGAATATTTTTAATTATATAATAATCAAAGATTTGTTTATATTGAATTTATTAAAAACTAAAGATAATAACTTTTTTACCATTTTTTATGAACTTACCTTAGCCAAGCTTGCAGTGAATAATACACATTCATATAATTCACCCATTCTCTGCAAAAACTCGTCCACATAAGGCCTCTTTAAGACGTACACTTGATGTACCGTTCCATCAATCTCCACAGGAACAACAAAGTCCGCATTGTTGATCGGTTTGAAAGAACTATGCACCAGAGTCTCGTCCAAGTCGATTACCATGCACTTCTTGTGCATGTCTTGGTGCCTAACCGGTGGTAGAAGAAACCTCGGGGATCCGGTGCCAGGTGGTGGCGAGCCACGGCCGTCACCCTGTAGAGAGCTCGCCTTGGAGCTTTTTGAACTGCCGCCGCGACCTCTTCCAAAGCAGCAGAGCAAGGAGCGCAAGAGCCCGCGCCCCCTCGGCTTCTTGCCGCTCGACGAACTGTTGTTGGCTGCTTCATTTTCTCGAGGTAACTGGGCTGTAGTACACAAAAGACAGCAACGAATTACTATGGGATGCAAGTTATATTTCGAATTACACATTTCGAATAGATTTAAGTCAGATGCCGCTATATTTTATTGCTTATGTTGTACACGTGGAGTATATACTGGGACGAAAGTCAGTGAAAGCATTAGAAACTTGTTAACATTTACGAGTTGTGACTTTAGAAAGTGACAATGCTAAATTTTTACAACTTGCTAAAAAGATTAATGTATATTTTTACACACAATGTCTCCTTCTCCTATATATATATATACAATATATGTATACACTGTGAAGACCTACTTTCTCAAATTTTAACAACAAAAAATGTACTAATCAGACTTGACCTGATTCTAAAGTTTAATTCATGACAGTGTCAAACAAAAAGTTCGGTTTACGTCAAAACGAGCAATTGGATCTTGCGCATATGTATGTACATACTACATCGTGGAAGTGACGTGCTGCAATTAACCTTTTACAGCGAGTTTTTTTGCTGAATTCTTCGCAGCCTGCCTTTACGGAGCGCTTCGCGAAAGGTTAAAGGGCATGGACATGGCAAAAGAGAATCGGAAAATTCGTGACATCGCGGCGAGGACACGCGCGCGACGCAGAGTGACAAGGATTTAAAAGGGACGGCGATACAGATGTGGAGTACAGGGTGAGAGGGGGCGGGAAAAGACAGCGCGGAGGAGGACACGCGAGAAGTTGTTCGCGGAAGGAACGGGGGAGGAGAGGCGGCGGATCGAGTTNGGCAGTGTAGAACGAGGAGAGAAAACGGCGCGGGTGCGGGCGCCGTAACAGGTGCAGAGGAAAAAACGAAATCCCGGCGGAGCATCTGGCGGAGAGCACTACGCTCGCGAGCGGGACAGGCGGGAGGGGTGGGACGGAGAGGAGGGACAGGGCCAGGGGAAACGGCGCGGGACTATTTACGCGATACGCACCTTTCTCGCTGTTGAACGCGCCTAACTCGTCATCCCGTGACACTTGGGTGATAATGGACGATGCGTCCATTTAAACATTTGTCGGTGGTCCCTGCGTGCTCGATCGCGAATTCCGTTAACGCGCGCGCGCGCGCGCCAGCCGACGGACGGACGAGCGGGCGGGCGGAACGTACGAGCGAGCGAGCGCGAGCGAGCGACACGGAGAGTGCGAGCGACGAGTCCGCGCGCGCGCGCGCGAACGAGAGATGAGGACGTCGAGAGCGAGCAGGCGAGCGAGCGAGACGGAGTCACACGCGNGCGAGCGTGCGTGTGTGCGAGGGACAGAGAGAGAGAACGCACACACAAGCTAACCTCACTCTCTCGCTCGTGGCGCACGAAGCCCCCTGAACGCCTCGCGTCCCTCCCCACTACTATTGCCGCCGCTGCCGGCGCCTCCACCGCCACCGCTGTCCCCCCCACCACTGCCCCTACTACGTGCGATCAGCGTGCGACGAATGGAGACGCATAGGCGCAGAAGAGACGCGCGCCACTGGCAAGTAGCACTGTGCCGCGCGCTAAACGGCGGACGTCACGATGGACGATCTCGCGGGATCGCGTGGGTTTCCTCAGAGCGGCGACGATTCGCGGCGAGGAAATGATACGATGTCGCGCGACGTCCCGCTGAATTTCCTCATCCTCCCAGGACGCACGTGTGCGCACTACGCCACTCTCTCTTCTCTTCTTTCTCTCTCTCTCTCTCTCTCTCTCTCTCTCTCTCTCTCTCTCTGTCTGTCTCGCGCGCCCGAACGATCACTCGCACACGACACTCGGCGACGCGCTTTCCTTTCCTTTTTTACACGCCACACCTATCGCCCGTTGCGCAGTTCATTGCTATTCCGACGGTGCATCGCCGCGCATGGCTCGCGCTTTTACAACCCGCGCGGCTTCGTGGAAACGGAACGGACGGGGCGACGGCGACGCGTGTGTGCACGCGTGTATGTTTACTCTGCGACTTCAATCGCACACTCTCGACACGCGCGCGCGACTCGTGCGGTACTCCACTGACTCCACACTCCACAGGCATGTCGCCCCACGCGCGCGGGCACTCTCGACCTTGAGCGCGCACGAGTGGAAGTCTACTTTTTCGAGTGGACCGACGTGTCGCGCAGCAGCATCGTGCGCGGCCGCGTCACTTGGGAATTCACGCGGCGACGTGCTCACGCGCCTGATATCACGTACCGTATACCACAGAAGTCTGACGTGCAAAACAACGTTCAGGACTTTACCGCGCTATATTTAACTCGAGCCTTTTAAACGCGAAGGAAAACTAAATGTAGTAAAATTGGATGCATGTATATATATATATAT